>CAJQZJ010032137.1:3456287-3515381 GCA_907164525.1 Lophiomys imhausi | reverse complement strand
CTCTCTCTCTCTCTCTCTCTCTACATCCGGTGGCCCCGGGTTAATAGCCCACGGCTTGGATCTCAGCTCTCTTACCTTCTTTCCTTCTCTCTACTCTGACCCGAGAGATCCGAGACCGGGACCCGAGAGAAGACAACTCAGGTCGTATAATGGGGAAAGCCAATATATATATAGATTAGATATGTGGTGGCTGTATCTGGTACTTGTAGTCATAGCAGCTCTATTGGTAGTTCATTGTGTTTGTTGTGCAGTGGTCCCCCAGCAGCCTAATAGAGTGGAACTGATAGAATTGTTGGATGTGAGTGTTGAGACAAAATAAATATATAACTATAAAACTCAGCTCCGTGTTTGTGATCCATTTGACCAGACAGGGCCGCGAGTGCCGTGGACCCGGTCACACGACTCCCTTCCCGTTAGGAAGGAGGTGTGGGGATTTGGATGACTAAACCGCGCTCTCCACAGTATCAATATACAAAGGTATAAGGGCATATTCAATAATCTGCCCCTTCTTCTTGGACCTTCCTGTGCTATGACTATATCTCATTTTTCTCAAGCCCATGCACTCCTACATAGGAGAGGAAGAAGGATACAGAAAAGGAAAAGTAGGAATTCCCTGGGGCTAACCTCCAAAACCCATTAAGACAGGATCATTTATCAGCTTGTAGTCTCTTCCCCTACATAACAGAGTTTTCAGTTAACCTTCAAATTACCAAAAAGAAGGGCGGAGAAACACCCTCCCCACCCTCTGGGCATGGGACTTCGCTCTCTTAAAGTGACTTCCTGCTGATTTGGGTCGTAGTAGACCTGTTTGGGGCCCCAACCCAAATGGGAAAAATGGTTAAAAATGTTAGTACAATCCTTTTATGTTCAGTCCTTCTGTTCTCAGCTGTTTAGATGACTTAAGGGGTTTGTAGGCAGAAGCTGATCTTGCAGGCTTCACTGAGGTTCCGGGAATTTCCTTATTTCTAATAACATCACCCCATTTTTTAAAAAAGGTCTGGAAGATTATTGTTTTTGATTTATTTATTACTTAAAGAGTGATACCCGAACAAGGACATTTATTTTCTTCCAGTGTTCAGGACCCGCTGGATTGTACTCAGTGCCCTGCTGCATCCAGAAGTATCTTTTCTTCCATTGTCTTCTGTTGTACTAAGTCAATTACCAAGTTGTCTTTTCTCATTTACACAAAGCCAGTAAAACAGTGTCCTGCCCTGTGCAGAGACAGCAAGCAGTCTCTGACAGTTTTCTACTTAATTACATGCTTCGATGGATGCTTCTTGATTGAAAATATTTTCTCATAATATCCTTTGTTTTCTGCTCATGATTTTACCTGTATAACACAGGGATGATGAAGAAAGATGTAATTGAACATGATGGTTTTACTAGTGAATATCTCTATGGCCACTTAGTGGAAACACAAAAAACACTTGCCCTTTACTGTCAGGCCAGGATGTTGGATCTAGGTTGTCCCTCATAGGTCACTGAACGTTTAATTTTCCAGGAGACATTGCTCAATGCTTGGGTTAGGGTTTCTTTTGAGTCTGTTCTATTAGAGGCCAAACACTTGTTTTCACTCACCTTTTCTGAAGCTTGGGGAATGCAAAGTAACTGTGATATTTCTCCTTAGGTTTATTTTTCTTCAATTTCCTAACCATTTGGTCTCTGGATCACTAATTAGTGAGTTCTTACAATGCACTGGCATGCCAGGAAGCTCTCATAAAGCTTTTGAAAAAGAATAAGAGAAAATCTCAGCTCAACCAATAAGTCTGTTCACTGGATCCAGAAAAATATTGAGCTACAGTTGAACAAAGAGTTGCTTAAGATGGAAGGTTTGTTTGTTTTTGTTTTTATTTCTGTTCTTATATGCCTGAACTCTTGGCTTTTTATTTATTTTTAACCTGGTAACTATTTTATAAGCATGGAGTGATAAACATAGGGAGGTAGGACCCTGATCTTATGAAGATTCTGTCTGTTGAGTTCTATATTTACTCTTTTCCCTACTATTTTTTTTTTCATTAGAACAGTCTCTAAGTGTATTCCAAACCATTGTTTTTCTTTTTTTTTTTTTTAATGTTTACTTATTACTTCAGGTTACATCTCCAACACAGTGTCCTCTTTCCTCCCCTCCCAGTCCCATCCTCCCACCCTCTACCCACTATCCCTTCTATCCTGCTGCTCTGGAGTGGAATGTCCCTACATATCAGTACCCCACCCCAGTTCAGCAGTCACATGAGGGCCAAGAGCCTCCTCATACACTGGGGGCCTACAAGGCAGCACCACTAGGGCAAAGTGTCTCATTGACAGGTAACAAAGTTTATGTTCCTTTTCCCTTTGGTGCATTGGCTGTAGCATAGTTATCCTGTACTATACGGCTAAAATCCAATTAAAAGTGAATAGATGCCATGTGCATCCTTCTGAGTCTGGGTTAGCTCACTCAGAATGAGCTTCTCTAGTTCCATCCATTTGGCTGCAAATTGCATGATTTCATTGTTTCTTATGGCTGAGTAGTATTCCATTGTGTAAACTTACCACAATTTTTTTTTTTTTATCCATTCCTCGGTTGAGGTATATTTGGGTTGCTTGCAGTTTCTAGCTATTACAAATAAGGCTGCTATGAACATAGAGGAGGAGACATCCTTGTGGTTTGGTGAGGAATCATTTGGATATATATCCAGAAGAAGTATGGCTGGGTCCCGAGGCAGAGTTATTCCAAGTTTTCTAAGATATCGCCAGACTAACCTCCATAATGGTTGCACAAGCCTGCACTCCCACCAGGGATGGAGGAGTGTTCCCCTTTCTCCACACCCTCACCAGCATGTGCTGTCATTTGAGTTTTTGATCTCAACCATTCTGACAAGTGTGAGATGGAATCTCAGAGTTCCCTTGAGTTGCATTTCTCTGATGATTAAGGATGCTGAGCATTTCTTCAAGTGTCTCTCAGGTATTAGGGAATTCCTCCTTTGTAAATTCTCTAAGTGTTAAATCTTCTAAAAAACAAAATCACTCAAAGACAAAATAACAACTGATGCTGTATCGATCTCCACTTATATAGATCTGTCTTTGCAAAGGTCTCAGGACTGGGAAGAATCCCAAAGAATTTTTCATTCAAACACCTTATTTTAAAGACATGAAAAATGAGGTACGTGAGTGAAATGACTCCCGCTGATGACTTTTATTATTAGAATTGATATTGGAGCACAGCCTTAGTTCAGAGTTCCTTGTACCCTACTCGTAGGTCCTTTCATGACAGTAAGTTTTGAAAGAAAAGCTTAGCCCAAGGAGACAAAGGCTGGAGACAATGCTGAGATTAATACTATTGTAAGTGTTCTGGGAATTAGGTTGGCAGCACAGTGTGTTCTTGACTCCGCTTGTACCTTGTAGGTACCTGATATTGTTTCAAGTACTCTAAGGTCAAAATCATGTGGTTGTTAATTTTTAATATCAAACTATCTATTTTGTTTACCTTTTAATTTTTGCACTGACTGGGATATCCAAAGTACTTAGGCAACAAAAGGATAAAGAAAAAAAGATGCTCCACTTTTGCCATCTGTGCACATAAATAGATGTATTATCCCTAACTGAGTCCCCAGGCCCTGAGTGATCTGGGCCACACGGAGAAGTGATGGCTGAAGTGGGGGAGGAAGGATCAGGCTTAACAACTGCAGTAGATGGATGAAGAAGAATTCAAGATTATCCTTAAAACTCAAGCAGGATTTGAGTTTACCAATAAGAACTAACAGGACAAGGGTAGTCAACAAAGGTGAATATTTGGAAATGTGTGAAGTTTTGGACACAGATGGGGGAGCTAGAATTGTTGAAATGGAGTGGAACTTGCTGGGGGTCGGGATGATGTCTGAAGCTGAGAATGTGAGTAGGACAGATTCTACAGAAGGTTCTTGAGTACTGGAATGACTATGAGAGTATAGCACTCTGGGAAATTCATTCTAATATCCTAGATAGACTAAAACAAGTGGAAACTATAAGAAGAAGAATCCAGAACACCCAAGATAGGAAATAATATCCTGGCAGCCCCATGAAGAGCAGAAGGGGAGTAAATCTATCAAAGAAAACACAGGGATTATGCTGATACTGATTTCCTAAAGGACACAGGAAACACAGATTTAAGATCTTAACCTGAGAGGACGACTGGTGTTACTGATGAGTCTTATAACCATGAGATGAAAATACAGCTGCACTTGGTGAAATGTTGAATAATATCAAGTATGAAAGGCAGATGAAAGTGATTTGTAGTCACAGACTTCAGACCACTCTCAGCTTATTTGTCATTCCTGGCTGAGTTTGAAATGTATTTGGAATGAAGATAATTGTACTCCATTTCTCTGTCCCTAGAACTTATGTAACTATCAAGTGCTTAGTAAGATAACCTGAAGAATGTTATTATTGTGGAAATTCATGGAGAGGTTAGCTGGAGGAAAACATAAAATTTACAAAGTCTCTGTTTAAAGAAATGGCAGGAATCTCACATAAAAGTACCTTAAATTTTGATGGAAATAGTCTACCTTGAATCATGTTAGGTCCAATAAAAAAAATTGTGTTTGACCAGATGGAAGTGAGAATTGAGGTTGGGCGAAGGGTATGAGAACTGGGAATTAAGGAGGAAAGGGTAGAAGGTTTGAACATGAGTTGTCAGCACTCACACAGTGCTGTTCAAAATAAAAACAAATATATGTAAGTGCATGGCTCATTATTGAGTTTAGGAACTTACATTAGCCCAGAAACTTTGAGTTATTTCCTCATTTATATGATATGTTTTCTTTCTCTTGTCATAAAACAGCAAGTGTCTCCATGAGGCCAAGAAGAGAAAGAAAAAGGGCAAGATGCCAAAGTCTCTTGCTGTCCCCCATTAGACACATTGACCTGGAAGCTACAGTGTTCATGGGAGGATTCTGACAAAAGGAAAGAGGAAAAAATGTAAAGCCCAAGAAATAAGACAAAGTTACAAAAAAAAAAAAATCCTCTGAGCTGAAGCAATGTGGATTTGAGTTTAAGAGCAAGAATTTTTATTACTGTTTTTTATTAATAATATATGAGAGCAAGGCCAATAGAGAACACGAGAGAGTAGATTATGAGAAAATGTGATTGAAATGTCTGGGAGATCAAATTATCTTTTCATTACTGCATTTTAAAAAGATGGACATTTTTGAGGCTAAAATATGTTCTGTTTTTCTGGGGACTCATATTGTTAAAAGCCCATTATAGCTTCTTTCTTGATATTAATGTACTTGCTAGGGCTGGTGAATCATGGCCGGGGACATTGCAGAACAAATCAAAAAGCATTTAATGAAGATTAGAGCTGAATTGTGCAAGTGGGTAGAAGAGCAATGGCCTTGAGCTGTAACATCTTTCAAAACCAGGAGCCCTTGATTGATATGGAGCCTAGACCCTGTCTCTATGATTCCATGGTGAGTTGGCCAGAAGTGAGGGTTGACTGGGTGGGGAGAAATATGGCTGGATCATGTGGTTTGTCTTTGTAAGCCCTATTTCAGGAGTTTGGACTTTCCTAAGGAAATAGTGAAATGCATTCTCTGTTTATCTGGATGTAGTGTGGTGATTGAATTAGCACAGATGTTGATGGAAAGTGGACAGGCAATGGAGGGAAGAAAGCCAAGATTTAGCCACAGAGAGGAAGAAAACTGCAGATATGGACTTATGTAAGAAATAAGTCTGGCTGTGAATTAGAACAGTCAAGAATGGCTCGAAGCCTAGGGCAGAGGAGCCTATATCTTTAATCCCAGCACTGGGGAAGTTAGGCAGGATGAGTAGGAGTTCAAGTTCATCCTGAGCTACATAGGTACTTCCAGGACATCCTCAACTACATGAGTCTGTATCCCAAAACCAAATAAAACCAAAACAAAACAAACAAGACCAGTGTTGATCTACTAGGTGTGTGTGCTGCTGCTCACCAAGGGAACACAGTGGAGAAAACTCCATTTCTGGTGATTGTTTTAAAACTTAAAAAAAAATTGATACTTAAGCATATAACACTAAATTTGCCATCTTCACCATTCTCAACTGTACAAAGTGAGCAGTGTTTAAATCTATTCATACTGTTTGGTTGCTGTACAACCAAACAACCAAACACTAGGAGTCTTCATCTTGCAAATCTGGAACTCTCAGCTAACTAGGCAGCAAATCCCCACTCTCTCTGTGAACCACCATTCTTTTTTGCCTCTCTAAATTTTAGTTCTTTTGGTACTTTCCTTAGGTGGAATCAAACACTTGATTGGCATATGTCAGTTAGCACAATAGCCACAGGGCTCATTCATGTAGAGCATGTCAGAATCATAATGTCCTTCCCTTTGACAGTCTGTGTGCACGCTACATTTGTTCATACATGATGGACAGTTGGCATGTGTTCACCTTTTGGCTATTATGAATAATAGAGCTATAAGTATAGGTCTACAAATACATCTTAATTGTGTTGCATTTAATTCTCAGAAGTGGAAATGCTGTATCACATGCTAAGTGTGTTTGTTGCTCTCAGAGAAATATGCTTGTCAGAGCATATTATTTTCTATACTTGCTACACCACTTTACATCACTGCCAACAGCAGACAATGTTCCAATTGTTTGCACTTTCATTACTATCACTTCTTATTTTCTGGCTAACATTTTCTTTCCCTTTGTTTTAAATAATAGCTATCTGAAGTGGATATGAAATGGTATATTTCATTGTGGTTATGGCATATGTTTTGATTGAGTTTCAGATCCTGGAAGTGAAGCAAATAAGAAATGAGGAAATGTTTATTTTTAAATTTTTATTAGTATAGAAAGTATGAGGTTTCATCATGGCATTTTAAAACATCCAGGGGAGGATGAGTCATTCCATTTATAGGGTGTTGCCTCTGGTAGAGGCCCATGCTCCAGTGGGGGAATCCCACACCCATGAATGTATCAGAGGCACTAATCACAAGCGATGGGTATTAAAACAAGAAAACAAATGAAACTATGAGGAAATTATGATGCGAAATAAGGAGGAAGTTGAATGGGGGGACGGGGACAATACAACCACGTTTCATTGTATATGTGTATAAAATTACCAAAAGTAATAAGAAAAAGTTTAGAAGAATAGATGTAAGTTCCTTTTGTTACATGTATTTATTTAGAAAAAAAGTACCATCACTAGCAGAAACTGGACATCTCTACAAATAAGGAATGGATTACCTACGAAATACAAAATCCAAACAACAAATGAATAAAGCCATAAAAACCATGCTGCTTAGCAACCTTTTGAGTGTGGGGCAGGCAAAGAGATACTCCTTGGAAATCAGCAAGTTCTATGAAGACAGGCAAGTACCACAGCTTTTTTGAGAACAGCAGAGAATCCTGGAAGGGGACTTTGCAGGTGCTGCTGTTCTTTGTTTAAAGGAGCTCCAGGAAGGGTGGGAGGAAGCAGAGACAATAGAACAGGAATGATAGGAGCACACACAAGAGAAAGGCTAGATGAAATGGAGAAATGAAGAATTTAGAGCTGAGGAGTAGGCAACCTTTAAGCAGTGGTGTTGCACACCTATAATCCCAGCACTTTGGAGGCAGAGGCAGGCAGATCTCTGTGAGTTCAAGGCCAGCCTGGTCTACAGAGTGAGTTCCAGGACAGTCAGGGTGACACAGAAAAATTCTGTCTTGAAAAAACAAAAGCCAAATAAAAACAAAACAAAACAAACCAGAAACTGAAAAGGCAGAGAGACTTTCTCATCTGCTAAACCTCTAGAAACAAATGCAAATGTAACAGCATTTTGATTTTAGCTCAAGGAGATTCACATTTAGACTTCTTGATCATAGAACTGTAGCTTAAATTCATGTTGCTTTAAGGCACCACCCCTGTGGGTTTACAATGGGAACCATAGAAAACCTGTGGAGGTAATTTACATATAATTTTGTCTTCACAGGGTTTACGTTGGACATTGATGTTCAAAATTTATTCTACCTCCATTTAGTGAAGTGGATATCAAAATATTGACCCAATACATTTTGTCTACACACTTACTTTACATAATAAAAGACCTTACCAAATCATCTTCATTATCTGCACAAAATCGAGTGATATATGTTCCATTTTATTCTGTTGTATTTTATTAAAAATCAATTGAATTCATGGCCCATTAAATAAATTGACTTTATAGCCCATAAGTAATTTGCTATATGGAATTTGGATAAATGTTCTAGTATGTTTCCTGACTGGCAAACTATACCAGAATGCTAAAATTTTCCTTTCATAAACTCACTTGAGTTCTCAGTAGAGACAATCAAAATGCACCTGAATTAAAACTGTGTTTCAATATTTTTTTTTGTAGTTATTTGTGGAAATCAGACCCCCAACCCCAGTGGAATTTTTCTAATTGATAAATTTATAGCTATTGAGAGGCTGGGTTTAGAGAATAGCTAAGACATGTAGGATATTCACAAGACTCAAGTAACACGGCTTTCCCTGACATAGACTCCATTTGTTAACTTTGTATGCTTTGAAAACATTGTATACTTTTCAGGAAAGTTTCCAGGCCCCCACCTGAAGAGCCCCAGCAGCCAGGCCAGGCTGCTTCAAGTTTTGCCTCTGAGCTCCCCTTACATCTTTTCCTGGGTGCCCTCTTTTCAGCTCTCCTGGGTGCCATCCCCTGCCGTCCCTGAAAGGGGTGCTTGGATCTTAAGGCTGTGTGTGCTGTTGGCTTCTCCACACCTCCCAACAGCAAAACCTCAGGACTCCAGAGCGACTGAGGCTAAATCTCCACAGTCCTGGGACCTGAGATTAGATGCTTGAAGAAACGGAAAATCTGCAGTCAGAGAAAACAGCAGCTCATAAGGCTTCAGTTATGGCTGCTGCTGACAAGGAACTCAGGGGAGGAAGGCAGCAAGTCTAACTGGAGCTAGTCTATGAGCTCCATCACCATCTAGGTGGGAACAATGTATAAATTAACCATTCTCCTGAAGCAGGGAAGATTTAGGGACCAGGACTAGGAATCTGATCCTTAGTATGAGTTCATAATTTAGTTAAGGAAAGTTGTTTGGTTTAGCTTAGAGTTCAAGTCTGTGTAAACCCCCTAAGGCACCAGTTAATGCCTCCTCCCCCATACCTCTCTAATTGTCATAATGGAAGTTTCAGCCTCTGTCACAAAGGTCATCTCCACTCCCTCAGTAGTAGCCTTCCCAGATTATTCTAATTTAGGTTAAAAAGTCTGAACAAAAACCACCAATCCCTAATCAGGAAAATCCACCAATCCCAGAGCAGGAAAACCAACAGATCCCTAAGCTCCCTCAAACTTAGAACTTGAAATCCTACCAAGCCTCATTCTGGAACTCTCTACTCTAGAAAGCTTTGCCCCATTAAAAAAATCATATATAAAAGCTGTGTTTGCCCAGCTCTCTTCAGTCTTCTCCTGGAAGCAGAGGCAGTCACTTCTGGATTCATCCCTCCTCTCCTGGATTAGTCTCTGTTAGCACTTTGGCCTGCAAGGGGGGGGGGGGGGGGGGGATGGTTAGGTATGAGAGCCCAGGAACCACACAGCTCTGAGGGGGAGAGAGTATCCCCAGTAGAGTGTTACAACTCTGAGGAATGTATCCTGGGACTCAAGAGCTCAGGAACCACTCAGCTCTGAGAGGGGTGAGTATATATATCCCCAATAAAAGTGTTACAGCTCCATGGAAGGTATCCTGGGACTCGAGAGCGCAGGAAGCACACAGGTCTTTTAGGTGGGACAATGTCCCAGTGGAACAGCTCTGAGAGGAGGCTTCCTCAACAGAGATGTTGCAGCTCACAGGAAGGAGTTGCCTCACCCCCAGTTGAGCTGAATGCGGGGAGGTTGCATACTTCCTTCAAATGTATACAAATTTAAGAAAGTCTGTGGCAGGAAAGTCTTTCCTGGCAGCATGAATGGCTGATAGAGACTGAAGGGGAGGTGCTGCCTATGTGGGAGGCCCCCTTGATGACTGTAAACTGAGTCAGGAAAGATGTTGTCTTGGTGGACAGCTCCCCTTGTCAGCAGCAGGCTGAGAGGCAGGACTACTGCTGAGGCAGGACATCTCCCTTGCCCGCAGCCCGCCAGTAAACTTTTGTGGCATGCTGCTCAGGGACTTTCCTGACACGGGGAAGGGGAAGGGGGTGGACCATTTTGATGAATTGCTGCCACAGCTGCTTTGGTTTCAACTGCAGTGGTGGCAGCTGCACTGGAGGTCTCTCATCAAAAGAAACCAAGAAGCCCAGAAGTGAAGAAGGAGCTGGACTTAGGCTCCTGGGCTCCTCAACTCAATGGAGGTTGGGGAAAACCTCTCCTGTGAGCTGCAATATCACTGCTGAGGAGGGCTCCTCTCAGAGCTGTGTGGTTTCTGGGCTCCCATGTCTCAGGATGCCCTTGCTTTGGGATACCATCCCACCTAAAAGATTTTTTTGGTTCCTGGGCTCCCAGGTCTTAGGATACCCTTCCCTTAGGACAGTGTCCCACCTCAGAACTGTATGGTTCCTGGACTTTGGAGTTGTGGGTTTCCTAGACACCATCCCATCTGAGTAGGAAAGCTAACAGTTTTTTTTTTTTTCTGTAGTTATTTGTGGAAATCAGAGCTCCAACCCCAGTGGAATTCTATCTAGTTGATAATTTATAGGAATTGAGAGGCAGGGTTTAGTGCATTACTAAGACTGAGCTCTTGAAGTCAGAGATCATGAGAACAATAATTGCCCCACTTCCTTAAGGCAGGCAGGTGCCCAGGAAGAGATGCTGGAAAGGGACTCCATCACTGTCTGTTCTCAAAGCCCCCTGCACAGCCCACATGCCTGAGGAAACCTGGGTGTCCTCTTCAAGTCTCCTTTCCTCTGAAAGTAGTTTGTATCTTCTGAAAAATAACCCCTAAACTTATAGTGTTATACTCTTGAAAAATACATAGGCAAGAAAACCGAAGGAAGCCAAGGGGAGAAGTGGGGGCATGGGAGGCTTGCATTATGAGCTCTTAGGACTCAGAAGGAAGAGCAAAGGCCCCCTTTTCGTGCATCACCAGAAGGCTCAGAACTTGAGAGCTGTTCTTTTTATAACATCCTAGGTCACTCGCATGTGCTATTATCCAATTCAATCACCTACATGTTGACTGTATGTTGACTGAATACCTTCCATCATTAGTAAAATGTAGTCATTTTTTTCTGTTCCTCACACAATGTTTTTGTCATTTCTCTTTCCCTTTCCAAAGGGTAAGGAGGAAACTAAGTGATAAATGGCTCCTATGAGCAGAAAGAATATGCTTCAGTTCCTCCTTTTTAATGACAGGTTGGATCCAGTTCACAGTGACTACTTCAGTTTAGTGATAAAATAGGGATCTACTTTCAGCTTTAGTATTCTATTTGACTATGAATGATCTCTAATAAAGATGACTGCTTCATGTGCTTGTTTGTTGCATGAGCCTTCTATACAGATTTGCTGAGTGGAGTTGTATTCCTTCTGTATATTCTTTAAAATCTTTGGCCTGAAATATTATTCAAAGAGGACAAATTCTACCAATAGGTAAAATAGCCTGAGTGGCCTAACATTAGTGGCTTTAAGTTGATAGTTTTGAAGAATATTTGAAGAATTAGTATGTCAACAGTGTGTAGAATTCATAAATGAAATAATAATGGCTACTATACTGACAGAAGTAACTATCAGAAATTCTTCTCATCCCCCTCATATTCAATAGCCAAATAGTAAAAGAGATGGAAACTACTTCTATTCTAGAAAAATCCTCAAAGCTGTTTCTACTCTTAAAAGAAATGCCAAAAAAAAAAACAAAAAAAGAAAAAAAACCAAAAAACCCAGTAAGATTCATCTGTTACCTGCTAATCTCCCAAGTAGTTAAAACAAGAAAATCTGCAGAGCCTTAGGGTTTAAGCCTGAGGCCACAGACCTGTGTCAACTGCTTTGATTAATCCAGGTGTTTTCCTTCAGGCCAAATCATCAATCAGCCTTGAGCTCTAGAAAGCCATAGCAACTGAAATGTAGAAGCTAGTACTTAAGAGTTTCTCTAATCAAATATACTTGGTAAATGCTGACATCCCTTGAGAATACCTGAGTGAAATGACATTCCTTCACCATTTTTTCTACCACACTCCAGTAACAGTACAATAGTAACAGCAATAGCAGAAGTCAATGTTTATTTTATGTGGATGCTGTGCTGAGTGCTTGAAATATGCTATTATGAAATTTTACAACTGCCTTATGAGATAGGCACAATCTTTATTCTTGGTGAAATCAAACATAGATATAGAAGTCTTACATACACCTAGTAGATTTGAGATTGAAATCATCTGGTTTCCAAGTTCTTAGTAGTTTCAATATGTCCTTTTTCCTTATGTTTATTGTACCCAATGCACATAAATCAAGTGACCTTTCATTTTTGCATCTTGGCTGACTGAGTAAACGACCCAAGAATAGATAATGTATAAAAATCACTTCCTATAATTATAACTGGTAGATGATAGTTTAAAACAAGAAGTCCATGTGTGGGGGTAAAGTCCTTGAAGACAGCTTTTATGTAGTATATGTGTTATTGGATTTTAAAATTAATCTTTGATGTAATACAATAATAAGTAATATAACTTTTCTTAATGCTTCAGTTGAAATTAATGTGATAGAATAATAATTATTATTTGGAAAGGAGGTTTTACAACTTCTTTTTACAGCTCAGGTGTTAAAATTAAGGACAACTTTGAAGGGTGGATAACAAAATTAGACCAGCTTGAGCTACATACATCATGAGACCCTGTTCTCCCCTTCCTCTAAAATGTTTATAGCTATATCCTATTTAATAATGAATGAACAGAAGTATATAGATTTGAAAAGAGTAAGTAAATAGTCTTTGTTTTAAGATGTTGAAGTATTATTCTAAACTGTTTTTGTATCCTTGGCTATCCTGGACTCACTTTGTAGACCAGGCTGGGCTTGAACTCACCGAGATCCACCTGCCTCTGCCTCCCAAGTGTTGGGATTAAAAGCATGCACCACCACACCAGGCCATTACAGACAGCTGTGAACTGCTAAGTGGGTGCTGGGATTTGAACCCAGGTCCTTTGTAAGAGAGTCAGTGCTCTTAACTGCTGAGCCATCTCTCTAGCCCCTATATGTACAAAAGTCTAATGAAGCCCAAATAAAACACAAACTATAAACTAAACTAAACTAAATACATTTTAAAAAGTTTCAGGATAAATGATCAATATACAAAATCTATTTTACAAAAAAAAATAATCTGAAAATAATATCAGAAAAGCAGTTTCACTCAAAAAAATGGCAAACATGGCCAGGTGATGGTGGTGTGTAGGGGTTAGATAAATTAGATTTAGAAAATATATAGGAGTTTCTGATACTGTCTCTTAATTCGGGGCATGAACAGCATTATCAGCATGAAGTCAGCAAAAGCAGGAAAGACTCAATAGACTGAAAAACAAGTTTGAAGTCAGGAAAACAGGAAAGACTCAATAGAATTGAAGAAACAAAGTATCTGGCCTGACATTGTTTTCAGCTGCTAAGTGGGCGGAGCCCAAATTAAGCTGAAACAGAGTTCCTCCTGTTTGAGGAGAGTGCGTGGAGCCAAAAAGAAGAAGAGGCCCCTGATGCTAGAGAGCTCTAAGAGTCCTGCTGAAAAAAGGGCTGGCCATTGATGGCCAGCTCTCTCCCTGAAGCAGAAAGAAGCCGGTGAGCAAAGAAAGCCTGAGTAAGACACCAAAAGGCCAAGGACTGGACCCTGGGGCTCAGCTTTTGCCTGGAGGGGTTTGATCTGTCCGATCAGTGGCCTAGGGGAAACTGTGCCTGGCTTTAAGGACTGAGGCAGAGCAGCTGAGTTCCTGATTCAAAAGAAGTAAGTTGGCCTGCAGATGGCTGGGGTCTCCCACAGAGAAGAAAGCATGAAGCCTTATTTAAGGTGAGACTGCAATAACCAACGACCCTGACGAACCTGCATCTGAGAGATCCAGAAGAAGGACTGCTAAGTGTGTTAAAGAATCTACAACAAAGACTGTGTTCCTGACGACTGAGGACCTGCCCCAGAGACTGTATCATTCTAAAAGGTTATGAAAGTAGTTGTTATAATTATCAATAGGTTTAGTGGATAGGTTAAAGGGGTTGTAGGAATTTATAGGATTAATAGTTAAGAAATTGTTGGTGTTTGTTATAAGTGACTTTAGTAATAAATAAATAAGTGTTAAATAATAATTTAAAAGTTCGGTTACAGTGGTGCACACCTTTGATCTCAGCACTAGGGAGGCAAAGGTAGGCTATCTCTTTGAGTTTTGGATCTCTGTGAGTTCAAGGTCAGAGTGGTCTACAGAAAGACTTCCAAGACAACCAAGACCAAGGCTACACAGAGACACTCTGTCTCAAAACAAAAATGCAAACACTGAAGATCCAGTCACGAATATTCATTGTTCCTGTGTTAGGAGTCATGGTTGTTATTTAAATACTTTTCAGATTGATGTATGTGCTCAATATGATCCTCAACAAACTTCCAAAAGTCTTTTTAAAGAGTAACAAACATTTAAAAAATATTTTGAAATTAAGGACTTAAAATGGCTGACGCACCTCTGTAAAAGAAGAATGAAGTTGGATAACTTATATAGTGCAATAATAGAATTTATTATAAAACTACAGCTGTCAGAACCATTTTACATTGTATAAAGATAGGGATATAGATCAATAAAACAAAATTGAAAGTCCAGAAGTAAATATTTGTAGTTTACTGATTTTTTTTAAATGTTCCAAACAATAGAGAAAGAGTAATCTTTCAACAATTGGTCCTGGATCAAATGTACATGAAAGTTAAAAGTCCAGAACTCAGTCAGAATCTTATACTTGGGGCACAGCTCCCACAAAAGAGACTTTTCCGATTACATGATGACATACAGTTTGTGCACAGTGAGGCATATAGTGTCACCCTAATGGAAAAGGTCCTTCTGGGATTCCTAATTGTACTCATGGGTCATAGGCTTTCCTCTGTGGGTGTGTTTTTCTGTGTCTCTGTCTCTGATGAAGATATAGGTCCATTACAAGCAGATAAAGGCAAGTTTTTTGGTTACTGCTCCCAGGCAGGTTCATCCGTCCCAAAGAACAAGGCTGTCAAAAGTCCAGCCTAGGACGAGGAAGTTTTATAGACTGTAGGCAAATGGTGATGGTGGAAGAGTCAGCCATAAACTGGGTTTTGTACCCAAATATGGTCAAGAGCTTGTGCTGGAGTGAGCACGGATCTCCAGTCGAACATGGATGGTACATGCTTTTTGTATTCTGGCCAAATCTGAGTCCAATTTTCCTCTGAAAATGAAGATAAGTAATATTTGATATTTATTAATGTCCTGTCTTCCTCGCTAGAATATCATGTACATGGGAACAAGAGCTTTTGCCACTCTCTTTTTCCATAGAATGGAAGAAAGGCATTAGGTAAGTGTTTGTTGAATGTAGTAAATGAATTATTATACTTCTGTATTTTCATCTTTGTTAGTTTCCTAAGGTAACAAAGTGCCACATGTAGCATGGCTTATATGATAGGAATTTATTGCTTTGCTGTCCTGCAGGCTATGCTCATATAATTTTATCTTAACTAATTAGAGGTCTGTAATGGCCTTCTTTTAAAGTCAGTATTGGGGTGATGTATTAGGGGTGAGCATGCCAATATATTAATTTTTTGTTCATGATTTAGCCCCTGGCATAACAAACAATCAAATAAAATATAGACTTTGCCACTGAGGGGATCACTAGGTTCTAAAGCATGATCCCTAAAGTAGTTCATAAATTTTATGTAATGTGGATTTTGTACAGTTAAAGAAATTTATTTTTTAAACAGCATTTATTTACCATTATGTTAAAATAATTTATATTTTTTTGAGATTAAATTTCATAATTTTCCCTCTTTTCTTCCCTCCCTCTTCTCTTCCATTTATCCCCACCTTGCTCTCTTTCAAATTCATGGCCTCTTTTTCCTTCAATTGTTGTTAAGAGAAGAACTCAGGAGGTCTCAACCCTAGGAAAGAACTACAGGCACCCAAGTAATACTGAGAGTGAGAGAAATAGAAGAGCACACTGACTCATTATCCAACACCAGATAGTCAGTCCTGAAGACACACAAGCAAGTAACATTCTACAGACTGAGCAGGTTATATTTAGAAATATATATGTAGATACAGTACATATGTAATAACAGTGAAAAAAGAGACCACGGATTTGAAAGAGAGGAAGGGGAGGTATATGAAAGGGTTGGGAGGGAGGAAAGAGAAGAGAGAAATGATGTAATTATACTAAAACCACAACTATGGAATAAAAATTTAAAATGAGTGGTTTTAGACACACAGTAAAACAGAAGGAAACACCTATCTATTTACTGCTCCCAGCAGACATAGGCTCTCCCATTATCTATGTCCCCCCATCAGTGTAGTACATTTGTCACAATAGATGAGCCTGCATTGGCACATCATTATTACTCAGAGAACTAGGCTCTACTGCTGGTATCTTATATTTTATGGGGTCAGACAAATGCACAATGACATGTAACCAACATTACAGTCCATAGAGAGGTTAATTGCCCCCAAATGTAACTGCATCACATGTGTCCTCTCCTCTTCTCTGACTCTTTGATTTTCTTTTGTGTTCTAACTTTTCCAGAATATCCAGTAGTTGAAAATTATCTGTGCAGTCTTTTCAGGTCAGCTTCTTCAACCTAGAAATATGCATTTGCATCTCTCTTTATGGTTTTCATCATTTAATTGTTCGTTTCTTTTTAATACTAATATTCCACTATCAGGATATACCACAGTTTAATTATTCATTTACTTATCAAAGGACATTTATGTGTTTCCAAGATTTGAAAATTATGAATAAAGGTGAAATACACATCCATCTGAAAGTTTTGTGTGGATATAGTTTTTAAACCTTTTTGTTCATATCGAGGAACTGCATTGCTGGATCACATGATAGCCACATGTTCCTGTTTGCAATAAAACACCAAGCTTTCTTCCACAGCATATCCTCCATTTGACTTTCCTACTTAGTGGATGAAAGTTACTGTTGTCCCCCCAATCTTTGCTAGAGTATGATGCTACCTGTGTTCTGGAATTTGGCTGCTCTAATAGATATGCAGTGGTATTTTTATTGTCTTTCCCTTACCCATGACATATGATTTGTCATGTCTTTTCATATGCATAGCTGTTATCTTCATATTGTTTTTGGTTAGGTGTCTGTTAAGGATCATGGCCCAGATTAAAAATCAAGTTTCTTTTTGTATTTGTGAACTCTAAGAGTTCTTTGTGTATTCTGCATAAAAGTCTTCATAACAGATGAGTTCTTTGAAGAATTTTCCTTCAAATATGTAGATTTTCTTTGAATTAAGTACTTTTAAAAAGGATTTTCCTTGTTTTAGAGCATGTCAATGCCTTAAAATGTGAACCTATGTTATCTAGCACTTGTCTATCCAAAATACCACACAAAGAATAACGTATGAACACTAGACATTTATTACTCATAGTTCTGGAGGATGTAAAACCCAAGATCAAGACATCAGATAGGGGCTGTTCTCTGCTTCCAGGGCGGGCACTTCTCATTGTGTATGCAAATGATAGAAAAGTTGAACCAGCTCTCTAGACCTCTTCCACACTGTCATGAGTCCCATTCATGACTGTGGACTCTTCAGAACTTAATTACTGCCCACAATGCCGTAACTCAATACTGCTGTTACGGTCTATGGATCTTAAACAGGTTTGCTTCCTCTGCCAGTTAAAGAACTAATAGGGAGGAAAAATCTTGAGCTTGTAGTAGCAGAGAGATCTTGAACACAGTAGATAGGAGCAGACAAAATAAGTAGCTGAGGAAAGACTTCTTATTGCAGTGAGTAAACACACACATACAGCGGGAACAGAGAGGAAGACCCTCTACAAAGCAGTGAGGGGACTTGGGAATCCAAGAATACAATCTCTTCTCAAAGACTGGGATTTTCTAAGTCTCTGAAGGCCTTTCCTCTCTAATGTAGGGTTGCTGAGTTTGAACAAGACAGGATGCTGACAGGCCAGTCACTGTTGTGTAATTATGTACTGATTTGGCCTTGTACTTGTGGAGCTGCCTAGCAGCAGGAGGCCCTACTGGCTGGAGAATTAGTTCACAAAGCCTTTGAATTTATGTGCCAAGCTTTTGTTTCAGGTAGGACGGTGAGGAAGAAGCAGACCAACTTGGAAGTTGAGCATCTTTATTACCTAGTCAGGGCCTCACTCCCTAAGTGACTTTTGCTATCAGGGACTGTGTCTAACTCCTGATCCCTCACAATCACATTGGGTATTGGCTCTGACATTTATTTCTACAGTACACTGTCATTAAGACCAGAGCGACACCATTTTCAGATTACATGTTAATTTTCTACATAATCCACTTGGGAAATGCTGACAGACTAAAATGCACTGGCTGAGAAGTGGGCACCTCTTCTTAGAGGACTATTTGACATAGGCTCCTCATTTTCTTAATTTATAGTATACACTAGTACTCCACATAAACATCAATGGAGTCTTATTACAAAGACCAAACAAGACCAAGTCTATTAGAGTGTTAGAATCAGTAAAAGTTTCTGTTAACACTTAAACCAGTGAGCAATGCACCATTTTAGTCAGGCAGCTGAAGATAGCACCTTTAATGTAAAGGTTTAGAAATTAGCCTAGCAAGTAACTCTTAAAAAAGTCTTTTATTAAATAGCTAAAGCAGAGCAAAAATATAACTATTAAGCTCTTTATATATCTGCTATTGTTATGTGACAATTCTCCCCGTCCCCTGGTGAGACTCAATGCACTTGTCTACTCACGGCAGACCAAAGTATGTGTACCACCAAAGTCCAGTTTCATGAACTAATGAGTTTTATTGGAATTGCTTGCAGGAATATGGGTGAGAGGTAACTTATTGGAGCAGAAAGGACTCAAAGGCAGCTATATCACCAAAGCCGACCCAGCACGGGTGACAGCTCACAAAAGCTGGGAACCTAGATCATACCGTACAGCCTGCAGGCAGCTCAGCTGGTTTTCACTTCTTCCAGAAGCTAGTCTGGTCTCAGAGCATTCTTAGCATATCTGCTTATCTGAGAGACTACTTTGCAGCTTGACTTGTCTGAGGGTCTTCTTTGCCCCTCAACTCTACTCATCTAAGAGGGACTCTCAGCTTTTATTGCTTACTCAGTTTTTATTGCTTATTCTGACAAAGAGGGACATCGTGAGTCTTGTCAGTTTCAGGGACTTCCTGAAGCTATTTTGAGTTATTTACCTCCCTGCTTAAAGAGCTTGCCTGCAGGATGGAATGTTTCCATCTGAGAGGAAACTGTTACACAACAGCTACATTTTACTTCCTCATGTTGCTGTGGTAGTGACTGATGTGTGTATTTGTTTACAACTATGTAGTAACTCTGAATCTGTTGTAGCAATTAGGCTGTCATGAAGCCCCTGACTTTAGCACTGAGGGGAAGAAAAAGGGAAAACAAATTTACTGTTTTGATTTGGGGTGGAAATATCTCTAACTCAGCCCTGCACTCTAATCCGCTACCATTTCTACTTCCTTCCCTGGAAGTAGTGCTCCTGGTGAAGCATAATCAGATAGTCAGACATCAGGAGAAAGCTGCAGATGATAGTGAGACATCAGGAGAAAGCTGCAGATGATAGTGAGACATCAGGAGAAAGCTGCAGATGATAGTCAGACATCAGGAGAAAGCTGCCCCAAGTCTTATTGTCTGTGAACTATGAACATGTATGTGTATTCAAGCTGCTAATTCTTTCTTAGTTAAAAAGATCCGTTTGTTTTAGGCTTAATGAGAGATATGCAAGCAGTAGGCTCTTCAGGATGAAAAGAATATAAATGCTATTTCAGAACAGGCTTGGTCAGGTTAAAAACTAAATGTGCACATGGAATAAATGCTTCTTTATTCCTTTTCTTTAACAAAAGAAAAATAACAGCTAATTTGAATTGATATAATTTTAGGAATAACCCTGGTTACTAAAATGGTTGTACTTTTCGCTCATCAAAAGGGAGCTTTATGGCAACACTTGCTCTTTGTTCAATAGCAGACCTCTTTATGGCTACTGAAAGGGGGAGAGTCAGACTGTTTGTAAGCAAGAAATTTCAGCCTGAGACTATCTGTTTTAGTGAAGCCACATGAGGATACTGAGGCCTGGCAGCACAGAAACATACACTTGAATGAGAACCCAGTATGAGGACTGTATGGAACAAATGGCCCAGAGAATTGAGTAGGTATATGTTGGATCTAAATAATAGAGCATAGCAGAAACTCCAGTTGAAAAGACAGGGAAATAAGCCCAGGATTCTGTTCACTGAGGCTGAGGCTGCAGTTACCACTGTGCTTTGACTTTGGGAATACCCATAATAAATGCATTTGGTGAGAGAGAAGTCATGTTTACACCCATTACATATTTTGGGAAGGTAGAAGATAGAGCATATTAGTATATTACTGCTCTGCTTAGAAGAAGAAGCAGAGGAGGAGGTGGCACTTTCCTCTAAATATCCAACATAATATAAACTACTTAGGTTTGGGAAGTCCAAGCAATATTTTTGCTTGTCATCAGAAACAGAACTTCTGTATTTTAAATGTTCATCAACTGCTGACCATATCTTACTCAAAAAGCATAACATATGTACTTATTTTTCATAGACACAGCTGTTTGCTTACAAAATCAGAATAGTAATAATGTATAATATTATAGATAAAGTGCAAGTGATTTATGTAAGGGGCATAATTTCTTTCAGTGCGATAAAAATACAAAATACTGGTTTTTTTGCTTTGTTTTGTTCAATAACTTTTAGGTACTATTTATTGAATGCTCATTATTGACCAGGCATTTGGGAAGTCATTTTCTTACTTAATTTTAGGCTGCTTACTCAACAAATTCTAAGCAATCACAATGTATATATCAAAGATTAAGTATATTTAGTTACTTTGTACTTCTGAAGATAAAATTTTATAAGTTTTGACATATTAATATATTCACACAATTAAAGATCAACAAGATTTTGCATTTATTGCCATGTCTATATCATTGTTAGTACTCAAATCTATTTTTTCACAATTATATAGAATATGACTGAGTTAGCTACAAAAGAATCTTAGTAGATTGTTGCAATAACCACATGCATATTGAAAGGACTCTGGACTGCCAGAGAAGGGCAAATATGGCTCTGGCAGCCCTCCACTTCTCTCCCATTCCCTCTGTCTTACTAAAAACTGTTGAATCACATTCCTAAAGCTAGCCATAGAGGTCTATTCCCTTATTTGTCCACTTCCTCCTCCTGTGGATGACTGCCAAGTTCCAGTTATCAAAGTATTGAAGTCCAGCAATCAAAAGCCCCCTTTGACTCACCTAATTAACATGCCCAATTAAAATTAAACACCTTATCCTAACACTGGGTTTTTCCTATTACCTTTATAAACCACCTTTTTCCTGGGGGCTACATCTGTCTCCTCTCGAGATCCAAAGGCAGTCCTTTGTCATTGTGACCCCCCCACCTCACCCAGGGACAAATACCCTTTCTTCCTCCCCCTTGCTCCCTTCCCCTTCTCCCTCATCCTCTACCTCCTGTCTTCGTCTCTTAGTCCCTTTCCTTTGTCCCTCAGGAGAAAATAAATCTCCTTTGTGCTGAGAACTTGGTTTTGGGGTGTCCTGAGATGATACTGTTCCCTACATATATACTCTGAGTCTACTTGTCTGTTTCATGCATCTCCTCATCTCCACAAATCAGAAGAATTCCTAAGGCATGTTTTTATGTTATTAGGGTAAAAAACGGCCCAGGGATGGAACTGACAATGTTACTCCTGATACCCAGAAACAGTTGGACATGCATACAGAGTAGAGGTAAAGGATTGAGTAACGTAATATAATTTACATAATGTTTTAATATTTTAAAATGTTTGGTTGATATGTCGTTGTAGGTTTCAGGGAAAGCACATTCTTATAATGAAAAGAAATCACCATGCTGACCATTACTCCAGAATAAACACATACCACTCCTTTTATGTTCCGCACATATTTCTGTAAGGTTTGTGTTTGACTTTTGCAGTAATCCTATGAGCTACTGCCCTCACTTATAGCCAAAGCAACAGAAGAACGCAGATACCAGCAGAAATGTTAAGTGTTTTCCTGTAACCCAAGAGTCTGAATAAATGTCAGCTTGAACACTGTAACCAAGACTGATGTGTTGGGGTGTGTGGCCATATCGGGCTTCTTGTCTGTGTACTAGTGTGCCTCATAAATCAGAATAGGCAGACCTGTAAGTTCATGACTATAACAGGAGGCTCTGCTATTCACTCCTCAACTCATTGGCTTAACCTGTCAAGCACTGATCCTCGACATGTATCTTCCCCAAACTGGAGTAAGAACTGCCTTTCCTTCCTTTTCTTTCCCTTCTTGGGCTTACAGTGTTTATTCAGCATACTTTGTCTTTTAGGGCATTGGTAGAATGTGACATAAGTGTCTTGATGGAAGACTCTATGTGCTCTTTATATCTAGTACATTAATAAACTAACTGGTCCTAACCACAGTACTCCACAGCTCGCTCTCTGAACACACTGAATTTCCTTTTTGGATATAGGAGTGACTTGGCCTACAAGAGCAAGAATCTGAACCATGGGAGAAAAAAAAAGAAAAGTAAATTTCTAAAGCATTTGTTTATACTTAGAAATTAGGAAAGAAAACAAAAGCTAATCATGTCCAATATGAGAAATTATTCTAAGTAGTCTATTAAGTAAAAAGTCAAGGTTTCTAAGGAATGTATCAAAGCACCTTCATTTGCATAGTTTTGATGATGCTGTAAATTTACTGCTTCCAGGAGTTAAAAGTTCTTAATTTTAATTTTTAGAGGTGCTACTCAACTATTTTACTAAATTACTTTCTTTCTACTATTATTCCCATAGAAGAATCTTTGTACATTTTAAGTATAACTTTCTACCATATTTTTAAAAATTTTTTGGCATTTAGGTATTAGTTAAGTGTCTGGGAGTTGGAGGACACATTCTAATTTGTTCATTAATAGGCAAGCTGCCCAGCATGCTTTGCTCTTGCCAGGTGCTGAGCTGGCTGCTAGAACTACTGAGTAAACAATGCTCAGAGATCTTTGTTTCCTGACAGCACTTCTAGGCTTCCATTGGAAAATCTGACCTTGATATTCCATAGTGTCTAACACAGGATGTGTCAAAAAGGAATGCTGTGAGATTATAGAACAGTGGCCAAGAGTTGTTCTTTTTAGGCTTTTCCCTAACAATGCAGCTACGCTAGTCACAAGAAATGTTTAGGAACTATGCATCCTAGTATTGTACTTTGAGGAGGTAGTTCCTGCCTTTTATTTTTCATATCTCAGCTTTAAATGTAATCATAATTGAATTACATTTTAGTGTTTTGCTAGAGTAGAGATGTTGTCCAATAACTTGATAATAACCATCTGTCTAAACTGAGGGTCTAGAACATAAAAGGGTTAGGGCAGAAACTGAAATCTGGCCACAGCCAGCTCTCCCCTCTTCTCTGCTTTGCTTTGGAAGAACATTCACCAATTTTAAACAAAACTATCTGTTGACCTCCTGTTACAAGCTGTGCACTGTGCTAGATATTCACCATAAAGTAGAAGAAACTATGATTTCTGACCTCCTGGAACTTTTGCAGGCTAGTCAGAAGGAAATAGGAGATGGTCCCCAATGAACAAACAGATGTGAAAATAAAATGGTTTCAAACTGTGGTCTGTGTTAAAGAGAAGGGTAGCAGCAGACACAGCCCCCAACAAGGGAGAATTAGGGACATTTCTGCTCCTGGCACTTCCTGGTCAGGTTGAGACTACCTCCTCATGTTTAGAGAAGGAATCATAAGAAAGGGTTGCTTTAGAAACTGATGGATGAAGCAATGGTGCACGCTTGAGAGGTTGTCCTGGGACCTTGATGTTCGGCTCTCTAGCTCCCAGGCAGAAGCTTGGCTTTCCTGCAAGGGAATAATGCATTCTGAGTCACTGTTGAGCTGACAAAAAGCTTTTCTTCAATTCCAGTGACTTATGGTGCAGAGACAATGCCTGCTGTGGAAATTTTCCTGAAGGTTCAATTATTGAATGAAAAATTACTCTCTGAACATGTTATGATTGTCGTTCTAAATACTGTTTTTATGTGTTCCATCATGAACAAGCATCACTGGTACTCCTGTACTGATAGCATAATGACAAGATTAACATGGTTAATTGATTTTCTCTCTAGGATTTTTAGTATTACAGGCTTAAGTTAATTAGCATGGTGCTAGGCACACAGACGTATCTAACAATAGTTTGATGTTGTGTCCTATGACATCTGAAGATCTTGAAGGATGGCAGCACTGGGCTGTAGCCCAGACACCATCACTACATGAAATAAGTGATAGCTCTGCAATTCAAATAAATAAATATATATTTTTTCATCTTCCTCTACCACCTTCTTGAGATAGGGTCTTATGATATAGCCTTGGCTGACTCACACTTACTCTATAGACCTGGCTGACCTAGAATTCAAAGAAACCCTTCTGACTCTGTCTTCTGAGCACTGGGATTAAAGGCATAAGCAACCATGGTT
Organism: Lophiomys imhausi; assembly: GCA_907164525.1. Lineage (NCBI taxonomy): Eukaryota > Metazoa > Chordata > Mammalia > Rodentia > Muridae > Lophiomys > Lophiomys imhausi. The sequence goes on along the minus strand of CAJQZJ010032137.1, from coordinate 3,490,823 downwards.
GACAAAATAAATTATTTAACAGATTCCTTTAAACAAGCTGTGTGTGTGTGCATGTTGTACATGTACTATTTTTAGAAATATATTACTTAGCAAAGAAAAAATTAGAGCCAAATTTAAGTCTTTTTGAGGAAATAGAGAAACTAATTTTGTAAACTTATTTCTTCTAAGTGGACCTCAATACACTCTTAATAGGAAGAACCCTCTGGTATCTTTCTTATGGGCATGGCCACTAGTATGCAGATATGCCAACAGGACAGAGAAGGCTGGTTCAGGGAAGTGTGAACTATACAATGGACCATTCTCCACCTTCTGTTTGTCTGACTATAGATGGAAGAGAATACTTCAGCAAATGCATAGAATTTGCCTGTGTAGGCTCAAAAGAAGCTAGAGGATCCCTTGCAACAGAATTTACTCACTTGGGTGTGGGCTCCCATTTGCCAAGTGCTGTGCTCCTCCTCACTTCCCTCCAGGGGTCTCATTGACATGGTGGCTCTCTCCTGCTTTATGATACATCCATAGTGGCTCAGCATTGAGAATCTTTTCAATAACTAGGGGAACAAAGATGGAAATGGGAGATACAAGAAAACATCCAGATAATTATTTCATTATTTCTCTTCTTCCTTCCTTCTCTCTTATTCCTCCTCCCTTTCAGTTATTCTTTCTTATCTTCTTTCTCTTTGTTATTTCCTTTCCTCTTTTTTTTTTTAAGTATACCTTACCTGCCTGCTTCTGTCGTCCCTGGGGATAAGCAAGGCTGCCAGTGATAAGATATTTTCTAGCCAATTGGACTTAGCAACTTGCTCAGAAGTTGTTGCTATACCAACGTAGTGATATTCTCACTGGCTCTCCTGAGGAGTCAGCAGAGAATCCCAGCAGTTAAGCTGTTTGACATCAATGCATCAGCCAGAAGCCAGAGTCTCATCTTAAAATGGCTCTCAACCAGCTGGGCCTGCATCCAGGAAAATTTCTATTTTTCTTTGACATTTTTGGAATCTTTAAGCATGTCTAGGGCTGGCTTCTGACATTTCAAAAATCCTTTTTTATTTTTATTCTTTGAATGAATTATCAAATGGTAAAAGCCTTTCCTATGATATCTCAAGTAAAGTCTTCTCCCTGGTCCTTTCCTGATCACATATCCAATCCAGGAAGTTACAAGGATACATTTGCTAATAGATTCTCAAATTTCATTGAACACATAGCCTGGTGGCAATGATTCCAAACCAATGTGTCTGGGGTGAGGTCCAAGGTTCTGTATTTATGACACGCTAATGCCAATGCTAACACTTTGAGGGGGCATGTTGACAAACAAGGGCCTGTTACATTGCATATCACACTTCAGAAGGACTCTGAGGTGTAGACTCTTATTTTTCTGTGATGTTTAGTTTGCCAGTTCCAATCTGAAAATATGTCCTTAGAAAATGCTTTGTAGAATACCTGGTGAAGCTCTGTGAATTAGTTTCAAAGATATACAATAAATACTAGTGGACACTTTGACACTATGCCTACATCTGAAACCTTCCTCCAGGTGGAAGTTGTTCACCTTGTCTTTTGGATATGGTGAAAGCATGGAGAACCTAGAACTGAGCACAGCGAGACAGTGGCAGAGGCAATTTCAATTGAGGGAATTCATAGGGATAAGCAAAGGGACACTTCCTGTACCTGCCAATGACACTGTGCAAACCCTAACAGGACATTCTCTCCCTTGAGTATCACTCTCTATGTCACGAATTTCAACAAGCAAAGACGGCTCCTTTCCAACATAACTTGAGGGGTGCGCAAGACCTTTAATTGAAATTGGATAGTATCAAACATAGAAAGGCTTATACACAGGGTATTTCATTGGAATCATTTTGCATTCAGATGGATGCATTTACAAATGTGTAAAAATATAACTTTGAAAAACAATATATGTGACCAATATTTCAAGTTCCTACCATGTAGCAAAACTTTTACTCTTTTAAATTATCTTGTCTTCATTACCTTCATTTTATGGATAGAAAAGTAGAGATGTTAGGTATTGCCATTTTAATCTAACCATCTTGGACTTTGCATGGTCAGATGATTCATGTTTGTAAATTTGTTTTGTTTAAAGCTGTGTGATTATTTTTTAAAAGTTCAGTAACTTGTTGACAGTTATGTCCATGCTTCATTTCTTTTGAAAACAGAAGGAATGACACAAAGAGAACCTAGTGATTTAGTCTTGCGTTTTTGAACACAGCCTGCACTGAAGAACATCTATGCCCTTGGAAGGGCTATAGGCACTCAAGTGTTTTGCAGTTCTGATCCCTTTCATTTATATTTATTACTTCTTGGCTCCAGCAACATTTGAGTTTGAAACCCCTGTGTACGCTGTCATCATCAAAGGTGTTTATATTACTAGGGTCATCGCCCTTTGCTGGGATTTTATTGAGCTTCTACAAGATTAGAAGTTGATGAGCTGGGTATCACAGGGCCTGGGTACTAAAGACAAATGGCCCAATAGCCAAGATTTATGTAGCATTGCCATCACAAGCACAATGATTTCTGGAGTGTTTGAAGTAAGGTGTTTACTGCACGTACCATCAAGGAACATGAGTGAGTACTGTATGGTCAACGGGCAGACTCCCACATTGCTGGAGTACTCAGTCAGCTGTGCTCCAACAAAATTATGATGGTGAATGCATCTTGGTTTTTGCAAATATTCATGTAATAAAATGTTGGATGAATTTTTAGGATTTATATCTCACCTATGTTCCTTGATGAGATATATATGAATGGGAGAGAGAGGTGGTGTTTCGTTGCTTTTCAGATGTTTTGATCTTAAAATAGGTCATTTCCTTAAGGAGATATTTTGAATGAAGTTTATTTTTGATGATTTGTATCATTAAGGACATGGGGATTCTAGAAAGAATGCTAGCACCTCTGTGCTAGTGTGTGTGTGTGTGTGTGTGTGTGTGTGTGTGTGTGTCTGTGTGTCTAAGATTCATTTTGAAGAGACAGGATTTATCTGGTCTTGGTAAGCAGGAAGGAATGGAGTCGTAGATAAGGCAGGTAAACATGGCTTTAATTAGCCTGAAACACTAGCTGGCATAGATGTTGTCAGTGTGTGAGCAATCATGTGTGGATGAGAACTCAGGAGAGAGCTCATCACTATTCCACAAGCATTCCAGGGCTCTTGGCCACTAAGGAAGCTGAATCTGCTGTAAATCTCCATGTCCTCTCACTTCTGCCTTCCCTCTGAAAAGTGTCCCCTGCACTTCATTCAGGAACAGTCTAAAATAATGGTTTTTGAGCTATCTATTCCCAAGAGGTGTCAGGGCTGTGACCTGCCCACTCAACACAAGGGGCAGCAGGGCAGGCAGGAGTACTTAGATTCCAGCTGCTGAGGAATTGGAAGCATCTCCAGTTGACAGATGTGTGGTAGGAGCTAAAAAATGAGAAATAAGGGAATAGACTGATTCTGAGGGCAAGGTGGATAGGCAGATGGGGCAAAGTGGTAAACGCAGAAGAAACAAGCAAAAGGGGCGGGGGGGCTGACGAGGGAGGATGGAAGGGTCAGTCAATAAGGACTGTGAAGCAAAGGGATGGAGTCAAACTAGCAGATCTCACTGCATTTCTTTTTCTTTTTATATAAGCACTTTATTTTTTTCTTCAAGTTACATCTCAGTCACAAACCCTTCCCTATTCCCCCTTCCTGTCCCACCCTTCCACCCTCTTCCCCCACAACAGCTTCCCTTTTCAATCCAACAAATGGTTCTTTCTCTTATAACAGTAAATTCTATACAAAACAGCAGAATTAAATATGCCACATTTATGAGAGTTAAATGTCCCAGTATACATTCCCAATGTCCAGTTCATACCTATTTGGCCCCTGACTTTAACCTTCTACCTTCTAACCATCTCCACGAGTTTAAAGTTCTATAACTGACTTAGCTTTCATACTAACTTCCATCACTATTATAACCATCTTCTTAGATCTAGAATGCCCTCTTGATTCCTAAACAACTCAAAATTTAGCTATGAGACTCAAGCTGTCTATTCTTCAACCACCTCAGAGAGCTGAGAAGGATAAATATATCTTATTGTATAGGAAGTCTTCCAATACTAAGAAATGACAAACCAGTGACTACCTGGACAGTTCCCATTTTCTCTCCATGCATTCCAGCATCAGTCTTCAGCCTTTTGGTCCTGTTTCTCTGACAGACATTTATTGTAGAGCAGGGATTGTGAAGGACTAACCTACCCTGTCTTGGCAGAGCTAGGCTGTCGACTTCCCTGCTACCAAGTTTTGTCCTTTTTGGACAGCAGTGTGTCTGCAGTTGAAGCAAGGAGTTTTTACATGCCAAGAGATAGGCTTGCCACTAATTCAACCATCTCACACTGGAGATTCTTCGATGCTTATCTTCTACTTGGAGTAGAATAGGGGGTGCTGTCAGGAGCTGATATGTCACAATATCAAAAAAAAATCTTAATTTAAGACCACATCTTTGAATGCCATATTCTGCAGATCTCTTGGGGTTTTCTTTATGGAACAGGCTCTGCTTTGAGCACTATGCTATTTTATTTTTAATCTCGTTTGATAGAGAAAAAGGAGAAGCCCATCAAGATTGAGTCAGGATTAAGCATAAGCAGATTGATTCTACTTCCCATGCTCAAAACATCTGGACATACTTTGAGCATTAGTGGATGTTTCTGTTGTAGGGGACCACTGGATGTGGTAGCTTGGTTTCTACTGACAGATCAAGTAAGAGTGTGAATCGTACCATTGCCCATCCTGTACAAAGAACTGCTTTCCTTCTGTGATGTATTTTTCTTTATGTCCTTTTGTCTTCGGCATTGGGAGAACTGTCATCTATATCTGGCCTTTGGATGTTTCCAAGTGTTTAACAGATCAGCTCGTTTTCTCTCTGGCAGAGCATCAGTGAGTTTTGGCCTCCCGTGCCTGTATGGTTGGCCGTCATGTTAGCTACTGTCATTACTAAGAGATGTCAGTGACAAAGTCATTGCTGTGAACTCAATGGCTACTTGGACTCTTAATGACCACATTCTTCATTTTTGTTATCTTGTCATAGTGAGTATCTTTGGTCAGAGCCAAAAAGAATTCCCTAATGTATTTTCTGTCCAGTGACTGATAGCATCAGAGTTTACCTCCCAATCCTGGTTTTTATATCCATTGGAGCTTCTTAAAGGATGCTTTCTAAATAGATGAAGTGGTAGAGGAGGGAGCTATGTAGAATAGAGGAATGGGGAGGTAATGATTACCCCCTTCTTGTGCATCTTGCCTTATTAGAGGCTAACGATAACACTCACTTGAGGAGCAGTTGGGAAGCAACCTAGGATTGTCAAGTACCTTATTTTTCATTTCCCAGGACCTACTCTGAAATCCCTTTCCTCACATTTTCTTTTAAGTATTCTTAAAAGAATTGATCCTTGATTCTCACTTGGAACATCACTACCCCTAACAATTTTTAATTTTATTCGGTTGTCCTGCCCAGTCTTGGCATGAGGTTTTTTGCCCAGTCTTGTTGTAGTGGAGGGAAGGGAAAATTAAGGCCATGTTACCCTTAAACTTTCAGCCCTCTTGCCTCCATCTACTGAATACAGACATATGGTAACATATTCTTCACAGTGTTTGATTTTTTTCAATAACAACATCAAAACAAAACAACAAAAAATGAGAAAAAGTTTGGGTTGGAAACACAAAGAAGGTTATCTTTTTGAAAGCTAAATTTTACATTCTTGTGACAAAAATTCACACCACCTAAATTTTCCATTCTAGGCCTTTTCTCATTTATGTATGTATGTATGTATTTATTCTCTTCATCTTGACTGCAGTTTCCCTTCCTTCCATTCCTCCTAGTTTCTCTCCCTATCTTCCGTGTCCCCCAGATCCACTCCTCCATTTCACTTCAGTAAAGAATAGGAGTCCCAGGAATATCCACCAAACACAGCATAAGAAGATACAATAAGACTGGGCACAAAACCTCATGCCAGGACTGGGCAAGACAACTGAATAGGAGGAAAAGGGTCCTAAGAACAGGGAAAAGAGTCATAGATACCTCTACCCTCACGATTAGGAGGTGCCTTCCCAAAACCACATGCTAGCAACCATAGCAGAGGCCCTAATGCAGATCTATTCAGGATCTGTGATTGACTCAACAATCTCTTAGAGCTTTTATGAGCCTTAGTTGATTCTGTGGACTGTGTTCTCCTGGTGTACTCAACACATTTGGCTCCTACAATTCTTCCTTCTCCTCTTCCATGAGGTTCCCCAAGCTCCAAGGGGAGAGACATGATGGAGAGCTCCAGTGTAAGCTCTGTCTCCACCTAATATCTGGCTGTGGATCTCTGCATCTGCTCCCATCACCTGCCAGAGGAAGCCACTCTGATGATGATTGGATATGACACTGATCTATGAGTACAACAGAATTAGGAGTCATTTTATTGATTTCTTTTTCTTTTAAATTTTATTATTTTTTATTTCTTCAAGTTACATCTCAATCACAATCCCCACCCTACTCTCCTGCTGGTCCTACCTTCCCACCCTCTTCACCCCTCCTCTACACCAACCACCCCTCCTCATCTGCTTCCTTTTTTTTTTAAGTTTAAGGTATATCTTTTTCCCAACATCTCCCCCTTTCAGTCCAACAAATGTCTCTTTCTCTTATAACAACAAGTAGAATACAAAACAACAAGAATAATTAGGCCACAATTATGAAAATTATAAGACATAACATATATTCCCAATGTCCAGTACAGTATTTGGCAACTGACTTTATCATTCTACTATACATCCATCTCCATGACTTTAAAATTCTATATCTAACTCTGCTTCCATCCTAACTTGCACCACCAACTTAAAAACATCTTCTTAGATCTAGAACACCCTCTTAATTCCTAAACAACTCAAAATTTAACTATGAGACTATAACTTTATAGTCTTCAACAACATCAGACACCTGAGAAGGATTTTCTCTCCTAAGTCTCTGGGCTATCTATCCTCCAGTTCCTCTTCATCCAGGCAGTGTTGGACTCCCTCTCATGGTGTGGACCTCAAATTATGTCAGTCATTGGTTGGCCTGGCCCACAAGTTCTGTGCTTCCAATGCCCCAGCACATCTTGCAGGTAGAATAGATTGTAGGTTTTGTGGTTGGGTTGGTGTCCCAGTGTCATCGCCCCTGGAAGTTGTAGCCTTCCCTCTTTTGATTCTCTTTGTTCTAATTTTTTTTCCTTCTAGCCATCCACCAGTTTTCTGTCTCTTCATTCAAGTCTTTACTCAAATGCTGTCCCCTCAAAGGTGTTTCATTGGCTTCCTATCGTCACATGTTATGCTTGTTTACCTACTCTAAATAAGATAGAAGATGTGGGGTTTTAGAAGCTTTATTCATCTTAACCACCAGCGTATTCTCTAAAACAGTGTTTTATTAGACTCTGTAATTTTTTATTCAAGAAAAATTACTGAGAGAGGTTATTCTGTTGCTTCGTACACTTACCATATATTTGTTTTAAAAGCTTTTTCATGTATAGATTTTCTCTATGTGTTTTTTTATTGATTCCTTAAATACTTAAAATCTACAGAGTTACATAAAACTTGGATTGGTTCTGAGAGTGGATAGTCCTAACCTTGGAGCTGCTCGTAGTCTACTGGTAAAGGCAAATGAGGGTAAGTCAGACTAGACAGTGACATACAGTGCTTTTCTATAATGATAAGTTACATTAGAAATAATCAGGAGACATGCAGTATGGGAATGTCTTTCCAGATAGGGAAAATTAATATATGTAAGCCTGAGAAGGTAAAAGATCATGGGAACTCATTTGAGATGCCTGTAGGTCAAATGTTTGTCTTGGATAAAACAAATACAGGGTGAGATAAAGTTGGAAATGAGAAATAATGATTAAAGAGGTGGATCTTTCTCTTTATACTTACCAAAAAATTCTAAACAAAATCTAAAATGTCATTAGCTATATGCAGATTTACCTCTAGGATTTTATTTTACACCCAGAAATGGAATCCATTACATGTGACATCCTGTGAAGAAGCCTCATTTATTTAAATTAAAATGATCACAGTTAGTGAATGACAAAGAAGAGCTATAGTACTTATGACATTCTGGTTGAAATATCTGTTTGAGAAGTCATTTAAATGAGAAGTTCAATCATGTTCTAAATAAGCAAGCACTATGACTATTCTCCAAAACCCATCACCTAGGTTCAGTAATTGTTGGCATTCTGTCATCCTCATTTTGTCTCTTCCTTTCTCACATCACTTTTCCTCCTCAGGTATTACTGCTACACCTTCCACAGCCCTTTCAAAGATCTGGTTTGTGTTTATTGAAATGCACCAACATTGATTGAATTGATTCATGATTGTGCCTCTGCTTAAGAGGTTAAATGGCAATCATCCAAGAGCAACGATAGGACTGGGTAGCCACCTAGAAGAGGAAACTGGACAGTAAGGAGGAGTAGTAAGGAGTGAATTGGAGAGGACGGAGAGTCAGGTAAGAAAACCACGTGTGTTCTGATGTGTTCTGTTCTGATTTCATCCTTGTTGAAAACTTTAGACCTTGGGCCATTTTGTGTCAACTACAAGTTGTATAGTAAGGATGATTTGTATCTGAAGGGTGGTGTCTCTTCCTAAGTGAGGTACTTTTTTTTCTTTAAGTCAATTTTGAGGTATAATTTAGATATACCTTCCTGAAGTGAACAGTCTTTTCAGTTGTAAGACCCTATCTGTTGCAGATCTGTACAGGCCCTGTGTGTGCTGTCATAGTTTTTGTTAGCAGACACATAGAAGTGAATTATTAGGTAAAAGGAAAAAAGTGTTTTTAACTTTTAAAGATACTTTCAACCAGTTACTCAAACTGGCTGTGCCATTTTATATTCTTTTCAGGGGAGTTTCACCATGTAGCCTGAGTTGGTCTTGAATTCATGACCCTCTAGCCTTAGCCTCATGAATTCTGAAGTTGTGGTTGTGTATTATCACTCCCAGAATCTGTTTTCTGTTTACACTATATTGTTAGCTGGTGTGGCCAGTTTTGCATTTCAGTCACTGTAGTACATGTATAATGCTATCTCACCAACATTTGAGTTTGTCTCCATATACCTAATGATGCTAAACAACCTTTCAATGGCTTAGTGGTTATTTGTGGATCATTTTTTTGTGTGTGTGTGTGTGAAATACTTATTCATGTCTTTGTCTCAATTACTCGTTTTTTTTGTCTTTTTATAATTGAGTTATAGAATTCATTCATTTACTGTGTATGCAAGCTTTTGACAGATATATATGCTTTATAACAATTTATCCCAGGATATGAGGGAAATTTTAATTCATTTTTCCATTCATTCTTCTAATAATGTATTTTTATGATCAGAAGTATTTATTTTTGATAAAGTCCAATATATAATATTAATTATTAATATATTTATGTATCCTGGAACAAGATGCTTTGTAGAATAAATCATCTTGAATTCTGAGAATTCAAGTTAGGTTTAATTGTCAACTTGACACAGCCTAGCATTACCTGAAAAGTGAGTCTCAATTGATGGGAAAGGTGTTTATTATGCTCCCCATATGAGAGGATAAAGTCAATAAAAAGAAAAGAGTAATAGTAGAGGTGAATTCAGATCTGATAAAGGAAGTACATGAGGAGTGAGGGGGAAGGATGCAAGTAGAGTTCTCTCTAGATGGACTGCTTTTAATCAAGTTCAAACTGAAAGATAAAAGAAGGCTCCAGATTAGAATGTATGCAGGCATTAAGCAGACCAGCAGTGAGGGGCAAGCTTCTTACTGTCACCGTGCAAAACAGATCTTCACATGATAAGCACAAAGAGGCATTTGTTTAGTTAGCCAAGTTCATTCCAACTGGCCTCTATTTTCTCCATGGTCAGTCTTGGTCACTAAAGTAGTGAGAGAACACTAGAATAAGGAAGAAAGGGAAGAGTAAAAACAATAGAGCATAGACTAGGTAATTGGTACATACTGGAGATGCTTGTTGTGTGTGGATAAACCTATGTGTAATGCTGAGAAAAGGTGAAGTCTCCTCAATATTTGAAAGAAAGTGTGACTACTGGGCAGCAGGTCTGGTATTTTAGCTTCTGGATTCTTTGAACCTGACCTCTTAGGAACTCAGCTAGAGATACTTAACATTAGACCCTAGTTCAAACTGGTGTCAGAAAAAGTTTTGAATGTCCACTCTGATTTTACCACCCTTCCCTTCCTATCTCTGTATTTCCCATAGGTCCCATAAATAACATCCATATAACTGGACTTCTTGCCATCTAACAAGAGTGTTTTTACCAAGAGCTTTATGAAGTGACCAAGATCAATGAGTTAGAGACATTGCTGTTCATTTTGATCTTATTAGAGGACAAAAATATAAGAGAAAAATGTGATAAAGCCCTGCCTTGACTTGATTTATGAAGCTTGATTTAAAGGCACAACTGGAGTCTATTCATTTCTACACTTACAAATACTCATTAATGACCCACTGTTAGAGAAATTAGATTGGTCAAAATGTGTGGGCCATGCTGGATACTTGGAGTTATACATCTAAAAATATTCTTAAATGAGGAAGTGTTTCAAATACATTAAGTATTAAGTATTATGTAAGGATGCCCCAGGTACTGAATATTGTCATTTTCTGTAAAAGAAAGGAGAATGGAAAAAAAATCATTAGATTTTTAAAGGCTATTTTGAATGTGTTCCTATTACAATCATTCTCCCAAAACTTAAAATGCTTAGGACTTTTTTTTTTTTAAATAAAATAGTTTCTCTTCTTCACCTGCTGCAGAACTTAATGATCAAAAGGCATCCAATTCTTCCTTCATTCCTACTAAATTCCAAAAAGCCTATGAAACACCAATGATCATTGATAACACCTTTGTAAGCTTGTGGATTGGTTAACAACATCCAAGTATAAATACCTACTGTGGGAGCATTTTCCTCAGCTTTACTCAGTAATTGTTTATTTGTTTGTTTACATCAATTTTTTCTTGCAGCTTCCTTGTCTAGTTCATCTTACAGAAATATTTCTTTTAAGACAGTCCTCCTGTGTAGCACAGCTGGCTTTCAACTTGAGACCCTTCTGCCTCAGCCTACTGAAGGTTAGGATTAAAGGCGTGAACCTCTTTGTCTGGTGACACATTCTCACAGTGGCTGATAATTGTAATGCAATTTGACTCCCCTCTCTAGAGTGATGGAGGACAGAAATTATGTCATTGTATGCATCATCTTTTAAAAATACATCTTTGCACAACAAATAGCCTTGAAAGGTGTAGCATCTCACTGTAAGGCAAAGGATAGACTTTCCAGAACAGAAAAAAGAAAATACTTCATTTAGAGCAAAGTCTGAAGAGGTTTTCTAGCAACCCCTTGAAAATATGAGACTTCCAAGGTTTCTCGCCAACAGAAATCTCACTGTGTATACCGCATCCTTCTACATCCCTGTGTGTGACCTGTGTACAACCTTAGACAGAAGGCAGTTGGCACAGGAAATTGGTGTGGAGCTGAAGCTCATACTACTTTTTATAAAGCAAATAAACAAGTCCTATCCTTTGACCCCAGGCTATCCTGTCTTCTGCCCATATCTCTGACATAGGGCTGATAAATCTGTCAAATTGCAAAGAGAGCAATATCTCAAACTTTCCATAGTTTTTAACAGTTTCTTTAACTGGCACACTGTTGTATATTGTAGGGAAAGTACTTTGATATCTTAGTTATATTTATAGTGCTGTGATGAGACACCATGTCCAAGGCAACATAAAAATGAAAGAGTTCACTGGGAGGCTTACAGTATCAGAAGGTGAGTCAAGGACTCTCATGTCAGAGAGCATGGTGGCAGGCAGGCAGACAGGGCATTGGAGCAGTTGTTGAGCGCCTACATCCTTAGCTGTAAGAAGGAGGCAGACAGAGTGACATGACTGGGAAGGACATGAGCTTTTGAAACTTCAAAGCCCACTTCCTAGTGATACACCTTTTCCAACAAGGTCACACCTCCTAATCCTCCCCAAACAAACCCACCAACTGGGAACCAAGCATTCAAATATCTGAGGTTATGGGGGTCATTCTCATTCAAACCACACTTGAATTTTTAGATTTTAGTACATCGAGTTCAAAATCAATTTTATGTTGATCATAAACTTAACAATTTCACCATCATATTTTCAGATACTAGTTGTTTCATTTTTGTAATTTTTTAATCTGTTGACATCTCAATTTTGTGCACAAAATGTGAATAATAAAAGTATTTGTGTTGTAGATTTGTGGAAGATATAAAGATACATTGTCCAGATCCTATTCTAGGAATTATATGGCTACAAAGTTTGTAGTAAGCAGATACCCTCATAGCTGTGCCTTTAAGATCTACTCAGAGTCTCATTTACTGCGATCTCTTCCCTGGGTTGTTTAACAGACAAGCCAGTTGGGCTTCAGTGGGCAATTTTGTTGGGCAGTATTTGTATAAAGCCCACTTCTGAATTTATCAAAGTGCTCAAAGACATGCATTGCAATCTGATTTCTCCTATGAAGTTATGCCTCATTTTTTTTTTTACAGATTTCTTTTTATCATGAAAGACTTGACCCATCTCTAATAAACATCATTTGCTACCTTGGGTCCAATTTGTATCAGGATTACTTTAGATAGTATATGAGTAGAGGTACACCTCACTGAAAGCAGTCCTTGGATGTGGGATGCAGATTAAGCATCAGTTTGCTCTTATTATCATTAATTTTAATAAGATCAATTATATGGAACATGCTAGAAGCGTTGTCCCTGTAATTCAGGATGATTGTACTATCCTGAGGTGTTTCTGAGAATGAGTAAAGAGAGTGAGGGGCTTCCTGAAAACTGAGTCATAACATAGTTTCATAAATAGGTAAAAATATCTAAGCTGGAAATGCAAGTTTTGTAAAGAACTTGGTCTGCTAATACTCAAATTCTGTTACCTAAAAATGAGATGACAAGGATAACTGCATCTGTAACAAAGAAAACTTTTGAACTTAACAGCATCAAATGGCCCCAGTTCTTACTAGATAGTCACTTGTCTGAGACAGTCTCACCGAAGGTCTGATTGAAGACAAAGAGGATTATAGATCAGGTAACCTCTTTTTAAAATCCATTAGATCAGCTTTCAGTAGAAACAAAGAAGTTCATTTTCCAGAGTTGCTGGCTATGTATGATTGAATCTATGGCAATAATGAATCTACTCTTAGTGGCAAAAATGCTGATTTCTGCTCTGCTGGATTCAGTCCTCTATTGTAACATGCGTACTTAAGTAGAAAGTTAAATATCTACCTAATTTCATTGTGCATCAGAACACCTTGGGATGTGACACATCAAAAAAACAGTATGTGGGTTTGAAAGAGATGATACCATGAAGGGTCCCAGGTATCAGAGCTCCAGCACACTATGGAGATCTCTTTGGGAAATCTACTAGTGCTGTGTCTTTTGTAAATAGATGTCAACAAGCAGAACAATACCTATGACTGCTCGAAGTTTTTGAAATCTTCACTTTAAAGTGGCTGGGGTGACTTTAAAATGGTAACAAGGCAAAGAAGATACAAAGCCTTTGTGCTGATCATGGTGCTGTCTCTTCTGACCATTTCCTGATAACTTTGAAAGTTATTAAATTTGACCAGACATTGTAGGGTTAGTCATAGCTGGTCCAGCCCTGAGCTGAGATTCATTGGAAGGAAAGACACACTCTGAATTCTCAAACCGTAGAGACAGGGTGACTTAGTATTACTGCCACCAGGAAGACTCTCTTCTCTGTCTCTGTCTCTGTCTCTGTCTCTGTCTCTCTCTCTCTCTCTCTCTCTCTCTCTCTCTCTCTCTGTGTGTGTGTGTGTGTGTGTGTGTGTGTGTGTGTGTAAAGGAGAAGACAAAAATAGTATTTTGGGAATATCTTAGCTACACAATTGGTCATTTATCAAGCCCCAGGAAAGCCCTGGCTCCTCCATCCCTGAGAGTGACAGGTTGCTGATGTCCCTTTGATGACAGGTTTCTCTGGCTTGTGGACAGCAGCTGGGCAGCCTGTTTTATCCCTTGCAGCTTCAGATAATATGCAGGTCGGCATGGGTTATATATAATAGATGGAGATTTCTATGTGTGCCTGTGTGTGAGAGGAGGGAAGTCATTGTCAAAGACAATGTTTCTAGTCTATACTCAAAACCCATTTCTTGAGTCAACATGGGAACTTAGCAAAAGCCTTTTTATGATTTTTCTGAGCAATCACTTGCCTGTTTCCAACTGAAAATAATGACAGTGGAACTCCTGAGGTGCAAGAACCGGCATGATATTCTGCTTCAGGCTGTACATACTGCCCACTATCTTTTCTTTTGTTATACTAATTTGACAGAGAAGCTTTATGCTCTTCCTTAAGGCTGTTGCAAGGCTGCAATTCGGTCTCCAAGAGAAACTTCTAATGTCCAGGGGCAGTGCAAAGGAAGACCTTCTCTTCTTAAATTCTATTTCTTGATTATCTGTCTGTCAGTCTGTCTATTCCCTCCCAAGGGATTGCATAATTTCTCTAGTAGCTCATACTAGATAAATCACTACAGGATCACTGCCAGGCTCTGATTTTGGTGGCAACAACAGCACCAAATATACTTACAAAAGATAAATTTGGGTTTCTGGGATGTTTGTTTGTTTTCTGAGCTATGAGTAGCTGAATCTGATCCTGTTCATTAGAGTAAACACCCTTGACCTTCATAGCAAAATAAAAAGAAAGTAAGACATATGCACATAAAGAAAGATTTTCTCTAAATAAGTAATCCCCAAAGTGGATTAATTTGAATGTTGGTTTGAACATAGCCTTATTTCATGGAGTGAGATATAGCTGGTATTGTTACTTATAATTACATAGCCATGAAAAAAAGCTCCACCATGCATCCATAACAGTCAGAATCCAGTGAGTCTGATTAGATTTCAGTCAAGCTGAATCTTGAACCCAGATTAATATTAACTGCCAGATCACTAAGTCTTCAAGGGTTTATAGCTCCTTTGTTAGCTTGGGACCCTCATCCCAAGTGCACCCTTCTGAAGACAAGGCATTCAGTCATAAAATCAATAAATCTCAAGCACAAAGATATTTGTTCAAGAAACTCAGCCTGAAAATCTGCTGGGAGAACGGTGAATCAAGGACAAGGGACTTTATTTTTTTAAGAACTAGTAAAATGAGAAATGAAGGTCCTCTGGGTAATAATGAGCACTTTAGATATAAAGAAACCAAGATGCCCGTCTTCATGGTCTGATCTTGAGGTCTGCATCCTGCTGAATCCTGCTTAGATCTCATCAGACATTGTATAAACAATTAACATAGGAGGTGAAGGAAGCTGTGCTCAATCCTCTGAAAACACACAAGAGGATTTGAAGTATCAACTTCTGTTGTATTGCAAGTGATTGATAGATAAAAGCTGATTCAGAAACTTCTTATTGTTTGGTTTATTCTGAACATAAGCTCAGTGTATCACAAAGAGTATTGGAAAACAGCAGAAGAGAAACCCCACACCAGGAATGTTGGCACATGCCTAGGTCCCCACTATTTTGAAGGTAGAGTTGGGACTGTGAGTTTGAGCCAGTCTGGGCTGTATAATGAGCAAGATCTTGTCTCAAAACAAACAAAAATGCAAAAAACAACAAAAATCAAAACCAAGAGATAGAGATGGTACAGATAGATGATAGATAAATAGATAGATAGACAGACAGACAGACAGATAGATGAGCACAATGAAAGAACTTTGTTGGAGGAAGGTCTAATATATTGGTTCTGAGAGACTGATATCAATTCTGAGATCTGGTTATTGCCCCTTCTGAGGCATTCTTTGATTGGCTAATAAAACTCAATGATGGCCAATTAGCCGGGGAGAAAGAGTATAGGAAGGCGGAACTTCCTGAGATGGAAACAAGATCCCTGGGTTTTACACGGAGGAATCTCTGTTTCTGCCATGGACACACAGAAGCAGACAGATGTGTTTGAGAGCTCTGGAAGGTTAAAAACAGGCTACATGGCTGTTTGGGATTAGGTGGTCCTGGTTAACTTAGATTAGTTAGTTGAGAGTCTGCCCAGCTAATGGCTAAGCATTGAAACATTAAAAGGTCTTGGTGTATTTAATTACAGGGGAAAGGGCTGAAGCGGAGATGCCAGTCAAAACAATCCAGGCTTATGGCCTCTGGCCAAGCCCCTGCGGCTGTCCCTCTAGCCGGCAATTCCTCTGGTCTAATATAATAGTTTATTGTTATTAATAAGTATTCGGCAGCTACCCTGACAGCTTCCCCACTAGACTGCACTGCCAGGTCATCTATCCAGGCCTACAGGCTTATAAGGCAAGTCAGACCTGTTGATCTCCCATCAGGCCACCAGCTGCTCTGCCAGCTTAATATAACAACTTATAGTTATTAATGAAGTTACTAGTTAACAGAATTTAGGTTGCGGATGGTGAAGGCCACCCTTGGTCCAAGGCTTTTCTCCAGGACAAGTCAAGCTGCCAGTTAAGGTAGGTCAAGCCTGCCAGCCTCCCGCCAGCCAGCAGGCCAGCTGCTCTGCTGGCTTAATCTTGCAGTTTAGACTTATCAATAAATGCAACCGATAATTAATTGCAGTTTCAGAACTCCATAGTGTCATTCTAACAACAGCAAACAGGAATAAGCTGAATTTCATGCAAAGATGGACGACTATATAGGTCAGGGTCAGCAAACTATGATTTATGGACCGAGCCTGAAGCCTATCTCTCTCCTGTTTTATTGGAATATAGTCACACTGATCAACTACCTACTGCCTATGGCTGAGAAGAATGGCTGCGAAAGAGACTACATAATTCAGCAAGCGTGAGACATTTGCCATATGAGGTTTTAGGGAGAAATTTCTTTTCAGCCCCTGACATCAATAGTTATACCTACACGAAGTGGAGTGCTACTGTTATTAAAAGAATATAGACGATGTGCATATGATGACATGCAAAGATGTCAAATATCAAGAAAAACTATTCCAAGTAGTGTGAGTGTACATATTGGGGATTCTATCTGCTTAAAGGCAAAGGACACACACACGCACATACACGCACACATGCACACATGCACACATGCACATATGCACACACGCACACACACACACATACACACGTACACCAGACTTTTTCTGATGATTATATGTACATGTAATTTTTTTCTAATAATTGCCTCTGACAAAATGAGGTGAGACTGAAGAGCAGAATGATGGAGGGAAAGGGAGAGAAATATTTATTGTTTCTCTGTCATAGAAAAGTGGCCATATAGTACATTTAGAATTGAAAAATAACTAAAATAATATTCATAGAAGCAAGAGGAATTTAAGAATAACTTTATTTTCAGTGTCAATTAGTGTAATGTCTGATACATACTAGCAATTATGACATCTCATGTTTTAAAACCACATGCAATGCAAATTCTAGCATTTGCTTTAAATGATTTCAATTTATGGAAATTAACATTAGGTCTCTTTCAGCACAAGGATTCCATTTCTTACAGCTAGACAGAGACTGTTTTCTCATTTTTAAAATAGAATTTCACTTTCTTCGAGCCAGTAGGTGTTTTCACCTTTTAAAAATATGTAAGATTATAGCAATTTTGACAATTTCATATAAGTTTGTGAAATGAATGACTACAAGCTAGGAATATATCTAAAGGATAAACTTTTCTAAGAGAATTTTTCAAAATGTGGAATGTACATTTAATTTGCAAGATGATCTTCAGAGGCAATGAAACCTTTTTATTTTACTGTCTATATATTTTATATTGTTTTTTAGTCTATGATGATTGGCTACATGGATAGCACTTCCTTTGACATTAATTAGTTTCAATAAAATTATGGATCAACATAGGCACAACTATTAAATATGACACGTGAAATGTAGACATGTTAAAAATTGCGATGGTGATATGTGAGTGAATAAAGCCCAAGAAACACTACATTCAGGAGAAAGGGATTCAACTAGGGTTTTCATATTTCACCATACGGTTCTCAACTGGTATTGATTATCCTACTGTGGCTGTGAACATACTGTGGCGAAATAAGACATATGGGTCCCTTTAGCAGCCAAGGAGAGGAAGAAAAGAAAGAAGCAGACGCTTCATGTACTTAGGAAAGAAACCTTACTGTTGCTGAAATGCTGGTCAATGTAGTGTCCATAGCTCTGGGTTATGTAGGTTGTAGGTTGGGTTGGATTCATGGAACAAAGTGCCAGATAACTAAAATGTACACTTTGTTTCTTGGTTGGTTCCAGGGCCCCTACAGATATCAGAATGTTTTGGGGTGGAGAGATGGCTCAGAGGTAAAGAGCACTGACTGCTCTTCCAGAGGTCATGAGTTCAATTCCCCGCAACCACATGGTGGCTCACAACCATCTATAATATGATCTGGTGCCCTCTTCTGGCCTGCAGGCATACACGCAGACAGAATACATAATAAATAAATCTTAAAAAAGAAGAGAATGTTTTGATGCTCGAGTTCATCATACACAACACTGGGATATTTGTGTATAACTTAGGCATACCCACTGTATGATGTAAATAAGTTGTATATTATTTGTAATATCTAGTAAAATGTAAGCATATAAGCAGTTATATTATTTAGGTATAGTGTGACACACACACACAAAAGTTTGAACGTGTTCAACTCAGACAAAATTACAAATATTCAAAAATATGTGTTTGAGAAAAATAACTCAATTAGTAAAAGTGCTTGCTACACCAACATGAGGTCCATTCCCCAGTTTTTATTCTCAAGTCTAGAGAGACAAGGTAGCCTATAATCTCAGAACTGGGGAAGCAAACAGAGACAGACATCCTGGGGCTTGCTGTCAAGCCAATCTAACTGAAGCTGTGAGCCCCATGTTCAGTGAGAAACCTTGCTTCAAAATATAAGGAGAGTGATTGCCCTCTGGCTTCCACACATTGCAAGCATGCACACACCTCGCACAGGTGCACACACCAACAAACATGAACACACAAAATATTGAAAAATACATTATTTTCAGTTGGTTCAATCCACAGATGTAAACATGTACACCTCTGGGAAGGATTTGCTGCGTTTCTGAGAAGTTAAATTTAAAGCAATTAGTGGTTTGGGGAAATGCAGTTTCTGTGCTGAGCAAATCTAACTGGCTGCCTAATATGACTTCCACAGCCCTGACATCTCAGAGGGTCATCATCACTGAACGTGCTTGAGTAAGTAAAGGCATCAA
Source organism: Lophiomys imhausi (assembly GCA_907164525.1). Lineage (NCBI taxonomy): Eukaryota > Metazoa > Chordata > Mammalia > Rodentia > Muridae > Lophiomys > Lophiomys imhausi. The sequence goes on along the minus strand of CAJQZJ010032137.1, from coordinate 3,471,628 downwards.
ATGGGGGGAAAGTTATCCTAAAAAGGCTGCTCTTGTATTCTCACCCTAATGCTACTGGTGTTCTATCTGAATAAGTATTCAGGTGACGGAGGAGTGCCATGCTTAGGGACAGATGAGGTAAAAGATAGTCCACAGTGGGCTCTGGTGTCCTCTGTGACTTGGGACACAAAAATGTCCTGCCATACTGCAGTTCTCAGCCAGCTCACTCCTGCTTGCTATGAGACTGTTTTCTGTTCTACCACAGAGACTACTCCAAGGGCAGAGGACCCTTATTTAGAATACTTGGTACCCCCCATCTTCTCAAACTTGAGTTCTACTTGACATGTAATCAGATCCCTTCCTGTGAGTTTGTGCCCTCTCATTGGTCAGCTACTGTATTAAAAGTAGAAGATCCTCAGTCTCAAGCCCCCCTGTGTGACTGTTCCAGTTTTTACTCTTCAGTTAGGATGTGCTTGATGTCTAGCACCTGCCCATGTGAATGCTGACTCTTCATGTATTTGCAGTTCTGATGGCCAAGGCTCTGCTTATGCAGCAGTTCAGAGACAAAATGGAGAATCACTTTCAATTATTTATTTTTAAAAGTTCCTTGAAGCCTGGAGTTTAACCTCAGCAGGAGAACTGGGATGGTTCAGGCACACACTGATTTCATTCCTCTAGAGCCTTATATAAATTATTATGCTTTTAAGAAAAGAGCAAATAGAATTCTGCAAGGTAATCAAAAGCAAATCTGCTAATTTGGCCCAAAAGGACAGTACTTTTTTTTTTCTTTATCAGAAAGAACATTAAGTTTATATCAGTTATTCATCTATATTAAGGAAACTGAGAAAGAAAACAAGTTCAGAAAATCACCTTTGCTGATGGGGGAACCAGCTTTATTGGCCTCTTTCTTAATCATGCTTCTTGGTGTAAAACCTAGTTACTAGGATACGGCCATGTGGCAGCATCTTTACTAGAAATTATGTGGGAGAAAAAAAGGTCAGAGACTCATTTCCAATAACGCTTTGACAAGTGACAGGGAGAAAAGGGCAGGAAAGATTTGAGGTGTATGGTGTTTCCCTTCATCAAGATCTTGAGAAAATGGGATGTATGTGAATAGGAAACCGATAAGAACACATTTTATTAATCTTGTGTCTCAAACAACAGAGACCGTTAAAAAAAAAAAAAAAAAGAAGCAGACAGACTTTATCTCAATAGGTTGAGATTGCTTTTTTGGAACAGTGAGGGGCCTCAGCCTTTCCATGAGATGAAGGTTGAGCTCATTTAGAGGGACTGGGGGACATAGGTAGTCACCAGCAAGTTACAGCTACTTTTTTTGTTGTGTCACTGGGAGCAGGGTGGGTTGTTTTCCTTACCAAGGCATATTGTTTCTGCAGACTGAATAGAACCGGTCAGGGTGGGAATAAGTCATTCTTTATGGCCAGAGGCTTTTGCCAGGTACAACCTGACTCAATTTCTCTTGGCCTGAGTCATTACCCAACATATCCTGAGGCTCTCCCTGGCTCCTCAGGGATCGTGGCCATTGGTCCCTGAGGACAAAGGGAGCAGAGGTGGGGGAAGGGGGGCGCTGGGATTTGGATTGCCATAGCATGAAGGAAAGACCTCTGGGAACCACTTCAGCTAGATAGCTCATCTTTATTCTGAGTGAACAAAAGCTATATAGTTCTTGGGGAGTGGATGGAGGATTTCCAGGGTGAACTTAAATCGTTGACTGGATCTAGGAGTGCCAGGGATGCTTCATTTACACGTGACAGCATGGGCTCCTATCATTAAGAAGGGGATATTTAAGTACTTAAATGTCCTATAGACAACAAGGGAAATGTTAGCAGAGACTGTGTCAAAGGTCACACTCCATGTAGAGTTAGAGGTATTCTAGGAATCCCAGGTGCTTGGTGAATGGATTTCTTATGGGAGAAAGGGAGTTAAACTTGTAACTTCATATGTGACATACCTCAGGTAGAGCATGTGGGATCCAGGAACCCCAGATCAGGCAGAGAGGAGGGATCCCCAGTGGAAAAGGAACTCTGTCGTTTAGCACCAAGCTCAGGGCTTTCTGGACATGTCAGACTGCAACCTTAATAGCAGAGTCCAACAATAACCCAACATTGGAAGGGTAAAAAGAAAAAAAGGGAAAGGGTCATGGAGGGACGGGTTCCACGGAGGAGGCTGCTTCCTGCTTGGACAGGGGTGAGCGCTGAGAGGTTGGCAGTCCCAATGATGAAAGAGGCTGTGTGGCAGTGAGAGAGGAACTGGTAGTTCTTGATCATGAAGAATTCAGGGACTGTCTGGATGATTAAAGTTTGTAGTCTTTGTGGGTGCGACTTAATGAGACAGCTGAAAAGGGAGAGACCAAAGAGTAAAATTTGTACAGTCATAGTGACTGGGACTGACAAGGGGGTGATCCATGGTTAGCTATCCTTCCAGAAAGTATTGTCTTCCTTTCCTAATTTAAATGCTTTCTAATAACGATTTTAGCAGATTAGTTTCCAAAAAACAGTTTTCTTCCCCCTAGAAAGGCACAGGTGTGCCTCCTTTTGCATGCAGTCTCTAAGTCTACTACTCCCCAGATGTCTGGGAGGACAGCTTGCAGCCAGGGAATCTATTTGAATTTGTAGGAGGGTGACTGCTTTGTTGTTCTAGCTCAGGGCTTCCTTAATTTGATTGAATTGGCTGTGTTGTACCTGTTGGAGCCCTGATGGTATTGCATTGGTGGCTGTTATAGGTAAGAATCATGAGAGGGCTTATGTGAAACCTTTTGCCTGGGTATAGGAGGAAGTTCAGTAAGTAAAACCCTTAAAATACAGGGTAAAAATGTGACTATGAGGATAACAAGGAGGAAAGGAGTGAGGGGGAAAAGCCAGAGTGGGTTTTGTTTAGTAAGGTTAAATGCAACTGTACAACTGGCTGGACCATGTACCATTGTTCTGTAGAAGGACAAGGCACCTGTAATTAGCTATTTGTTACATCAGACTCTGAATAAGGAAAAAACACCTGGAAGCTTTGTAAAAGAAGCCAGTTAAAGTCAGCGTCTAATTGGCAATTTAAAAGAGAAATAGAATCCTATTGAATCATTTTTATAGGACTCCCTAGCAAAGTTTCCAAAGACACCACTTGGATATTCTGACCAATTACCCAGAATTGTGAATTTGATGACAGAGTATCTGGCAACTTCCTTTAATTAGTAAACATGGATAGTTAGGGTATTGACCCTGAAATTATCTTCTGTTAAAAGGAAAAGTTGAAAGCCAGGGTAAAGGACATGGCTGATTGAACTAGCATATAAGTCCTGTGCCAGCAGGGTAACTTGCATACAAGGTTCCCCTGTTCACAGCATCCTGATATGTCTTTATGGGAGAGATTGAAGGCAGAGTAACTGCTATTTGCCTCTCTGTATTTGGGATATGGATACATATTCTAAGATCCTCCACTGCGCAAGAGAATTCATCTCTCTGTCATATGAGACATGAGGAGTAGTAATTCCTATAGATGTTTTGGGGTTTTTGTTTTGTTTTGGTTTGGTTTTGCCTATACAGAGTTAGGAGCAGCTGGCTGACTTCTGGGATGTCTTATTTTTCCATGTATCGTTAACCTGTAACAAGGCTAGCATCCAATATATTCTAGTGGAACTGTGTATCATACAAGGAAAAGGCAGAAAAGGCTATTACTTGGGCCTAGGGATATCTTGCTGTGCAGTGCAAGTGTGTTGTAATTTTAACAGATTTTACTCAAGCATTCAATTTTTTTATAAGCAGGATTTTAAAATAATTTGATTTTGAATATTATTTTACATTAAAGAAGCTTTAATTTTTCTTTAAACTTGTTTTGAGTTACTTAATTTAGGATTAACTTTGATAAGATATACAGAAGACTATATAATTGAGAAATGAATTATTCACTCCCCTCAATATTGTCTCTGCAAGTCAATTATATTATACTTAGCATTATTAAAAACATAGTTCTGAGCACACTAAAGAATTTGATCACTTATAAAGTGACTGACCATTGATTTGTATGTTTTAATTATCTTTAATAGTTTATAGTAAGTTAGTAAATCTCATAAGACTAGGATTTTATATCCTTATGAGGATTTTGAGCCTTAAAAATGATAATTTTGAATTGAAGCTTTTAAAGTATCAAAATAAACTTTGAATTAGTGATACAATGAGTGGAGAGACTAGAAATCTCATTTTTCCAATCTTTTTATAGTGTACATTTACAAAATATCAGCTTCTGTAGATGATTCAGTTTTTCAAAACAGCTAAAGCTTAACAAAGTTAGCAAAGACATAAGTAATTAGACATACATCTTTAAGTTAAATTTTGTTAGCATGAATAGACTATTATAATCTTGGGAATTTATACATGACATGTAGCAAATTAAGATTACATGTCTTAACTTTGGGGGGTTGAAATTTTATACTTTCTTAAAATTGCCCCCCAAATGGTCACAGATTCTGAGAAAAAGAAAGTTTACATTTAGTAACAGCTTTATGAAATCTATGACCTTGAATGAGGGAACATTTTTAAAACAGGAACCAAGAAGGGGGGGAAGAATTCATAGAGCTAGACATCTGTAATTACATTTAGTCATTTTGACTTTTATATATAAATCTCTCTTGAATAAAAGTCTTAAAGTACCATGAAATGTAGCAATAGCAAGCTCATCATTTGTTGTAAGAAATGTTTCTAAGGGGAGAGGTTAGGCAATATTTAGAGCCTTTATTCTGTATAAATAATGGCTTTTTCATTGCTGTATAGGCGGACACCCTCTGCATTTTAGCTTTTAACCTTTATACTCAGAAAACCTTGACTCTTATTTGCATACAACCAGCTGGGAGGAATGACTAGATACAGGTGAAGGACGAGTGACCTGGCATATCTCCTCCTTTCTTGAAAGAATATTACATTTAGGCAGCTGTAATTATTTTAAGCAGGCACAACCAGAGTTTTGAAGATGGCAAATGTTTAGCTTGGAAGATACTGTGCAATATCACCTCAAATCCAAATTACATACACAGAGTGAAGCATTAAATTTTTGTCACCTGTATACATATTGTTAAACCATTAGACCTCTTAAGTTTCCAGATAAACCTTATAGAAAACACAAGGCAGTTTTTATAAATGTTATATACTCTGCTTGTAGCATGTAGAGTATTTTTTAGTCTCAATCATTATTAAATTTATGTTTATACCATGTAACAGAATTTAGCTGAGCAAGCCTTTTTGAAATTATGATGGTGGAGTTATTAACAGAGATTTTAGACAGAGGATTCCTTTTATCCTTTTCATGTATGACCATCATGTTAGATACCTTTATATTATGAGATAAATATAGTAGCCTCTATTGGAAATAGTTCACCTCTTTGTAAATTCAAGCACATAGTATTTTTCCCCCCTGGGCTGCTATGTTGTTCTCTTTCTCCTTGTCACAGAGTCAGGAGGGCCAACCTGACCTAGGACAGAGACTTGAAAGAAAACTTTGAGATGAACATGCTTGGGTCTGAAGTTGGCAGGCCAAATCCCATCTCCAGAGCTTTCTGTTGAAGTAAAATAGCCTGTGACAATTTCCTAATATTGCCCATACCCTAAAGACACTTGAATCTCTTGAAGACTGAGCCCAGTGACCTACACACCCATAACCAGTTTGTGTGTGTCTGAATGGAGGAAGACAGCCTGAAAAGCCTAACAAGTCATTGAAAAGAAGAAATAAAAGCAAGAGTACTGTAACAGTAAATTTTTATTTATCACACATATATTTATTAATACTTAACAATTACCTAACAATTGTCTATAAAATTCCTAAATCCTAAACCCAAATCCTAACTCAGAAACCTAGCACCTAAAACTTCTTAGTACCTATAATACAAGCATTTAACAATAACCTAAGGTTTCTCAAAAGGATATTTTTCTCTGAGTGTGGGTTCTGATGGATGGCTGGTCTTCATTACAATTTTTCAGTCTGAATTTCATTTGTCAGATCCCAAGACAGTTTATCGAACGGGAATAGCCTCCTCCAGAGTTTTAGTGGCTAAATATTTAACATATGAAAGTCTCCCAGGAAGCTCACCTACTCAGATGCTTATGGCTTGCAAAGGACAGAAGTCCAGGAGCTCTGAGGGAAGACAATTTCATGTCTAAGCACTCCAGAATTTCAGGGAGAATCCATCTCCTCTCCAGACCCAAAACAACCGGTCAACATCAGAGGGTGAAGCTTTCTGAAGAGATTAAAGTGAGTTCTCTGCCAGAGAAGGATGTAACCGATCTTTTAAATTATTATTTAACACTTATTTATTTATTACTAAATTCACTTATAACAAACACCAACAATTTCTTAACTATTAATCCTATAAATTCCTACAACCCCTTTAACCTATCCACTAAACCTATTGATAATTATAACAACTACTTTCATAACCTTTTAGAATGATACAGTCTCTGGGGCAGGTCCTCAGTCGTCAGGAACATAGTCTTTGTTGTAGATTCTTTAACATACTTAGCAGTCCTTTTTCTGGATCTCTCAGATGCAGGTTCGTCAGGGTAAGTTGGTTATTGCAGTCTCACCTTAAATAAGGCTTCATGCTTTCTTCTCTGTGGGAGACCCCAGCCATCTGCAGGCCAACTTACTTCTTTTGAATCAGGAACTCAGCTGCTCTGCCTCAGTCCTTAAAGCCAGGCACAGTTTCCCCTAGGCCACTGATCGGACAGATCAAACCCCTCCAGGCAAAATCTGAGCCCCAGGGTCCAGTCCTTGGCCTTTTGGTGTCTTGCTCAGGCTTTCTTTGCTCACGGGCTTCTTTCTGCTTCAGGGAGAGAGCTGGCCATCAATGGCCAGCCCTTTTTTCAGCAGGACTCTTGGAGCTCTCTAGCATCAGGGGCCTCTTCCCTTTCTGGGCTCCATGCACTGTCCTTAAATAGGAGGAACTCTGTTTCAGCTAAATTTGGGCTCCGCCCACTTAGCAGCTGAAAACAATGTCAGGCCAGATACTTTGTTTCTTCAAGTCTATTGAGTCTTTCCTGTTTTTCCTGACTTCAACCTTGTTTTTCAGTCTATTGAGTCTTTCCTGTTTTTCCTGACTTCAACCTTGTTTTTCAGTCTATTGAGTCTTTCCTGTTTTTGCTGACTTCATGCTGATAATGCTCTTCAGGCCCCGAATTAAGAGACAGTATCAGAAACTCCTATATATTTTCTAAATCTAATTTATCTAACCCCTACAGAAGGAGGTGAAACAGAAAGAGGAGCCAAGCTCTCTGTCTACCTGTCTACCTGCATCTTGACTTAAATATCTTCAACAGAATCTTTCATGCTCTTTTCAAGTTATGCCCCTGGGCTCAGTCTTTTTCAAAAGCTTTTTGCAGAGGGGCATGAATTGACAGGCAGTCTCTGAGACCTCTGGAGGGCAGGCACCTGAGGGGTCATGTCCTGGCTCTCAATGTGATGGAGAAGAAACAAAAGGCAGGCCAAAGGCATAAGGGGAGGAACTCCCAAGAAGAGAGATACTAATCTATCTCAGTTAAGGAAACCAGGTTTGTAGACCTCGTAAAACCAGCAGGCATTAGGACGCAGGGTAGATTCATTTGCAGTTATTTTCCGACCTGTATTAAGTTTGAGCTCTGTGCCTGGTTGTAAGTGGGAACTGAATGGTAAGAATGAGAAGGGAGTGAAAATGAGCTGAGGGGTGAAGAGTAGGTGCTACATGAAGGAGGAGTCTTGAATCAAATTCTTTGCTGTTTTGCTTGAATAAGTTACCTAGGTCTCTAAGAGTGTCAAAATTTAAAAGTTCCAAATTGGGACTGGTGATGGCCATTATCAAAGTACTGTGGCCAGATCTGAGTGGATAACTGCATGAGTTCAGTGGGCTGGAGGTGGCTAAGACAGAGCTTTTAAAGCACATTTAAAGAATGGGGTTAAATTTGAAATGACAGGCAGAACTGGTGCAGTCTTATCCCACAGCCTGAGGTTTAGGGAAAAGATGAAAACAAACTCCAGTGTTAGGAGGGGGCATCACAACATCAGTTAAAAGGGAGGGAGATTTCCAAGAACCTACAAGACTTTGGGATCCAGTAGAGTGAGGCACTTCTGGACCTTCTCCTGTCTGATTGGGAACCCTCTGAATCAGGCCCGGATAGACGATCAGACCAGGATAGACCATTACCTTATTCTGCAGAATTTGGGAGCACAGATAATAGTGATCAAATGGAGAAAGGTCTCTCAGAGATCAGAGAGTCTGGGAAGACATCAGAGGAAGAGTCAAAGGATGATAGATGAGCAGGAGTCACAGAAGACAAGAGAGGAAGAATTAAGATTTAGTCCTTGGAGCTTGCACCACTCACAAAGACAGAGGCCACAAAGACCAGAGGTCTCAAGTTGAACTGGTGACTACTTACCCTACCTAGTGAGCTCAGAGGGTGTCCATGCTCCCAAAGGACTGACCTCTGGGAGGGCATAGAAGGGCATCTGCCTGGAGGACCCTAAAAGTGTCCTTGATTTGGTCACCAGATGGAAGAAAAATGAGGCAGAGAAACAGACAAACTTAATCTCAAAAGGTAGAGACTATTTTATTTGGACAGTAAAGGGCACCAAACTTTCCACAGGATGAAGGTTGAGTACATTTTTAGGGGCTGGTTTTGATACTGGGCTTATTCCTTCTGCAGGTAGAAATGAATGGTCAGACTGGCATAGGTCATTCTTTATGGCTAGGAGTTACTACCCTGTATATCCTGACTCAGTTCCTTATGACCTGAGGCTGTTTATTACCCAACAGAGACATGGTATTATATTATCATTGGAATTAGAAGGAAGCCAAAAAATGCATTAATATCAGGTAAAGAATAAAATCTCATCATTGGCCACTGATAGAACTTTTTTTTTTTTAACTCTGGTCGGGTCCTATAATTCTACAGGTAAAAGTCACACATCCAAACTGAAAATGAATATCTACAGGGCTTAGGTGCAGCAGAAAGCTTGACAAGATTCATTTAGCTGACCTCAAACAATACCCACAGAGGGTCATTACCCTTCTCTGCTAACAGGTCTTGTGTCTGCTTATACTTTACTTAACTCAGAATATACACTTAAAGTTTATACGAAGAAAAAAACTCTTTGAATTTAACCCCTTTCACCATTGCATTTGAGCAAAATCATTCATACACTAGGGAATTAATATATTTTACTAGAAATATACTAAGTCAGAAGTATCAGTTGTTTTAGCTACTGAAATTCAGAGGCATTCTAATAAGTTAATGAAACTTCACAAAAGATGAGAGAAAAGTCTATGGCAAAAGTCTAAATCATTATGTAAACGATGTTATCTGACACTCCAGAGGCTCTGTGTTATCTGTCTTCTGTACTCCTTCCTGCCTTCAACACTACCACATTTCCCAACAGCAAGAACATTTGTATGTGATGTGAGCTATATGTCAACAGAAGCTTTAAGTTGTGTGATTTCTCCCACTCATTTCTTGCACATGGCCCTCCACAATGGGGACCCCATGCTCCAGGCAAGAACAATCCTGTTCCCACTATGAATGATGCAGTGAGTTGGTCTACAGAGCCTTGTGCAGCCTAATATAGCCCATATGTGGTCTCTACTGTGAACATCCTGCAGATAACCCTTCATTTCTCATATAAAAGAAGAGATTCTGAAAGCCAATAGGTTTGTTTGTATAACAGTAGAATTGACTAGACAAAAGTACATTATTCATTCTTACTGGAGTCTTGACCTGGTATCTTGCTGGGTTGTCATCTTAGACAAGAGGGAATCTAAGTTCAGTACTAGCCTGTATAAAAGCTGTGGAATTTTGCTGAATCAGTTCAATACTTATTTGTGTGTTCGTGCTAAAAATTTGCTATGCAGTTTTTGAGTTTGAAAGAACAAAGCCAGGTGCTGGTTAAGTGATGAGGTGTTGCTTACCACCTGAGCTAGTATGATCCATACAGGGGAGTCCCAGATCCTCCAACATCTACATCCAGAAGGTACATTTTCTTAAAACAAATCTTATTTTAAGTTCTAGTGATTGCAGGTGAACCAGGAGTATACTATATTGCTGTAGAGCTGATACACTGTACAGTTTAAAAAGTGGGTGTTCCAATTATGTAGTTCAATCTCTGAAACTGGATTGTGACCAGTAGGTTAAATCTTATTACAATAAAACAATAAAAGCACAATTTTTTTTCTTGTGGTGCTGAGGATCAAACAGAGGGACTTGCAATACACTACTAAAGAGTACTATCACCAGCCTTAAAAAGGTTTTAGTAATAAAATATTTTATAATGTGGTTTATAACTCAAAAGATTTCTAAGCTCTTGTAAAGACAATTTATCCCAAGAAATGTTACAGTGAACTCTGATTTGTCTCTGCTTTGTTCAGTGGAATTAGTTATTATTATTTTTTTCTCTTTTGGGGGGGAGAGGGGAGAGCAAGGCACTGAAAAGTGACCAAAGGTGAAGGCTTTTAATGAGCTAACAAAACTCATTTCAAAGGTTAGCTAACTCATGGGCTGTTAGGTCAGGATTGATTGAGGTAACATGAAAATAAAAGAAAGAGGAGACAGACCTCTACACTAGAATGTCCTTTAATTAGAAGCTTGAAGGGATGGAGTCTCTGACAGTGGGGATTATGCCCAAGGTGAGTCAGTGTCTTATAGTGCAGAGAAGGGAACTTTTGAGGTGGAAGGGTCCATCTGCAGATCTGTTGCCCTGCTGTCCCCAAGTCGTAAAGACCAATTGAGGTTCACATATCAATCTTATTAGAAGCTTGCCAGGTCCTAACTTCTCACAAAAGGTGTGATCAGCATGTTAACCTTATTGTCTAGAGTTTCTTAGCTCTTCTGAGGCTTTTGTGTTATTAGCCCTTTATTTCCGACCCTAAGAGCATAAAAAGGCAAAAGGGAAGCTGTGTCATCTGGCTACTTCCTGATGAGTAGGTACAGGACTGTCCCAGGATTTAAGGGGGGATAGGCCACATTGACTCCCTGTAGCAGGAAGAAAATTTTGACTTGATTGGCTGGCGTGGATCTTGCTATTGCCTTCAAATTGCATGGGAGATTACTTTGAAAACAGTTCATTAGGCAGAGGGCCATAGGGAGTAAAATGACATCCAAGATTAAGGGACACAGTAGGGGACTTAGACAAGGTAGCTGTTGTCCACTGTGGACCAGTCTCTTTTGTTTCCAAATACTTGTGTAATTCCATCCTAGTCTTGGGCTTTTTTTCTGCAGCAATTCAAATGATTCCTGATTGGTTGATGTAGAAGCAGCATTCCTCCTGGAGAAAGTGACATGGTACCCCTTTTCTGTCACTACGAAATCTATGGTTTACCAATTTTGGAGAATTACCCATGCAAGGAAATCTGTTTGGTTTTGGAGACTGTTGATGGTGGTTGCTAGCTCAGCTATGGAATCAGAAAGTGCCTTAGATAGTTGCTGAAAATAATAATTGGAGATAGATACTACTGCTGTGCCTTTTCTTGAGGGGGATGACATGCCTAACCTGGCCAGGATGGGCAGCAGTTGGAGAATGCTCATTGATCATGAAAGAGTAGATTGAACAGAGGTTGTTGGGGGTGGGGTGGGATTTAAACTGTCTGGTTACTCATGAGAATCTGATTTCATGAGTAACACATACACACACACTACAACTCTCACACACTAATGCACACACTTCTTTTTTGTTATTTTTAAAAATGTTTATTACTTCAAGTTATATCTCCATCACACTCCTCTCCCTCCACCCCTCCTGGCCCCACCATCCCACCTTCTTCCCCTTCTCCCAGATCTCATAATTCTTTTTTTGAATAATTAGGCCACAATTACTAAAATTATAAGATGTGACATATATTCCCAATATTCATTCCATACATATTTGGCAACTGATATTAATATTTTATTATCCATCTATCTCAATGAGTTTAAAGTTCTATACCTAACTCATTTTCCATCCTAACTTGCATTACCAACCTAAAAACATCTTCTGAGACCTAGAACATCCTTTTAATTCCTAAACAACTTAAAATTTAATTGTGAGACTATAACTATCTAGTCTTTAACCACATCAGAGACCTGAGAAGGATAAATATATCTATTTATATAGGAAGTACAGAGCCAGGAGCTTCCAAAACTAGGAAATGACAAACAACTGGCTGCCTGGGCTGTCCCCAATTTCTCTCCATGCATTAAAGTATCTATCTTCAGCCTCTTGGCCCAGTATCTCTGACAGACATTAATTGTAAAGCAGGACTTATGAAGGACTTGCCTACCCTGTCTTGGCAGAGCTAGGCTGTCAACTTACCTGCTTCCAAGTTTTGTCCTTTTCAGACATCATTCTGTCTACAGTTGAAGCAAGGGATTTTTCTTGCCCAGTGATTGGCTTGCCACTAATGCAGCCATCTCCAAATGGAGATTCTTCGATGCTCATTGTCTACTTGGAGTAGAATAGGGGGTGCTGTCAGGAGCTGAAAGTCTCAATATCAAAAAAATCTTAAGTTAAGAAACCTTCTTTGCATACCAAAATCTACAGATCTCTTGTCTCTTACCAACTTGATTTCCAGTTAACTTAGAAAACATCTGTGATAAACTATACTAGTACCTAACCAAATGACATGTTTGAATGATTATTAGTTTGCATCTCTTAATTATCCTGAACAGTTTTTGATAGTTGCTATCAATGGGCCAAAACTTCACATTGCATTTTTAAGCATTACCTAGGTACAGTACCTTAAAAAAGGTTCACCTTAATTTTGTATCAGTATATAATGATCAATACTGATGTAGCCAAATATAACCTTAATTTTGTATCAGTATACAAAGATATAAGAGGATATTCAATAATCTGTCCCTTTTTATTTATCATTCCTATATTATGTCTATATCTCATTTTAAAAATATCTTTCCCCCCTACATAGGAGAGAAGAAAGGCTAGAGAAAAGAAAATGAGAGAAATCCCTGGGTCTAACCTCCAAAAGCTATTTAACAAGATCATTTAACAACTTGTAACCAATCCCACTAAATAAAAACAATCATCTATAACTCATCAAATGACCAAAGGGGGGGGGGTATCACCCACCCCACCTTCTGGGAATGGAACATCACTCTCTTAAAATTACATCCTACTGATTTGGCACATAAGAAACCTATTTAGGGCTCAAATAAGAATGGAAAAATGGTTAAGCAAGTTAATAGTAGCATTTGATGTTCAGTCCTTTTATGCTCAGCTATTTAAATGTCCTAAGAAGTGTGTAGTCAGAGGCTGAACTTCAGGGTTTTACTGAAGTCCTGGCTAGAACAGTCTGTGGGGTTGAACCATCTTAGTTAGCTATTTTGAGTCATTCTGGTTGTATATTTTTGAGGAAACAGCTATTGAGAAAGTCTATGAGGTTGGATCATATGGATTACTTTTCTTCTTTGGTGTCTGGTCCCTTTTCTTCAGAAGGTTCAGTTGTCCAGTTGTCTCTGGACTCCTGAGATGGATGCTTTTAATTTCCTGGAAAGATAAGAACAGAGGCCTGTCCTAATCCTAACTCTGTGGCACTACTTTTTGGGGGGGGGGGGAGAGAGGAGGGGCAGGTAATATCTTTCCTAGAGCAAATTTGTTTTTTGTTTGTTTTTTACAATATAAAAAGTATCATCTTTCAATTGAGATTTACTTTTTTTGATATTTTGGAATTAAACATACCTTTAAATGTATATACTTTTATATCACAAAGGACAATTCACTTTGAATTTCAGCATGTCTTTTGCAAGTATCTTTTAAATTTAAATCATTGCAAATCCTATATGCTTGCCTCTGCCTTCCAAGTTCAGGGATCAAAGGCATGTGCCTCCCAATTGTTGAGGTTAAAGATGTTGCACTACTATCCCTGGTTCTAAGTTTTTCTCTATTTGGAGTTTACTCTGTGTTAGGCTGGCCTTGAACTCAGAGATCTGCATGTTTCCATCTCCAATATGTTGGGATTAAGGGTGTATGCCTCTTAAGTGATGAGATTAAAAATATGCACCATCACCACCCTGTTCTTTGTAACTCTAGAATTTAAAAGACAACTAACTCTATAGTGATCCTCCTGTCTCTGCTGGAGTTAAAGGCATTGGCTAACACGCCCTTCTCAGGTATTTTACCTTAGCTCCAAATTACTTTAGCTCTTAGAGGTTTAGAAAACCAGGTTGAACTGTAGTAACCCTTAATTTACTTACAACTCTTTAAGCCTCTTAACTGCCTTTTTAAAGCCAAACAATGAAAATATCCTTTATATATAGAAAACAAACTTAAAAGCTGATATCCAAGAGTGATGAGCTATGTGGCACCCTGCAATCTAACTTTCTAACCTGAAATTAAGACCCTTTTTCTTTTCATGCCAGTAGGACAAGTATGCCTTTGGTAAATTATCATTTGAAAATTTTATATTTTATTTTTATTATAATTTTTTAAGGTTAGTTGCTCCCCCCCTTTTAAAAAAATTGTTTTTTCAAGTTACCTTGAACATAGTTTCCTCCCTCTTCCCCACCCCCATCCCTCCCTCCCTCCCTCACTATTTCACTTTTCAGTACTCTCCTTTTCCTCAGATGAGGTAGGCCTTCACATATCATAATTCTTCTGTTGGTCATTCATGTGAAGGCAAGAGCTTCCTCTTGTACTGGGGCTTGATATGGCACCCCATATAGGATAAAGTATTCCACTGACCTGAACAGGTTCCATGACTCTCTTCTGGGTAGAGTTTTTCCAAGGATAGTTATGCTAGGTTCCCATCTCTTTGAGTCTGTGGGTTGTAAGATGGTGTCCTGTAGTATATGGTGAATATCCACTTATAACAGAATACGTAGCATGTTTATCTTTCTGGAACTGAGTCAGCTCACTTAGGATGAATTTTTCTAGATCCATCCATTTGGTTTTGAATTGCATGATTTTCTTGTTTTTGATAGTTGTGTAGTATTCCATTTTGTACCACAGTTTTTGTTGTTGTTGGTTATTTTTTTTTTAATCCATTCTTCAGTGGAAGGACATCTGGGTTGTTTCCAGTTTCTGGCTATTACAAATAAAACTGCAATGAACATTGTTATGCTCCAATGTCTTTGTGGTTGGTTAAGAATCGTTTTGGGAGCTGGAGAGATGGCTCAGAGGTTAAGAGCAGTGATTGTTCTTCCAAAGGATCCAGGTTCGAATCCCCACACCCACATGGCAGTTCATAGCTGTCTGTAATTTCTGGGCATGGTGGTGCACACCTTTAATCCCAGCACTTGGGAGACAGAGGCAAGTGGATATCTGTAAATTAAAAGGAAGCCTAGTCTACAAAGTGAGTCCAGGACAGTAGCCAGTGATATATAGAGAAACCCTGTCATGAAAAACCAAAAAAAAAA
>CAJQZJ010032137.1:3364790-3393533 GCA_907164525.1 Lophiomys imhausi | reverse complement strand
TGTGAATAGAATCATTTGATGTTCAGTCCTTTTGTGCTCAGCTATTTAGATGTCCTAAGAAGTTCATAGACAGAAGCTGATCTTCAGAGCTTTACTGAAGATCTGGCTGAAGTAGTCTGTGGAGCTGAATGATCTTAGCGATTTTGAGTTGTTGTGGTTGTAGACTTTTGAGAAAACTACTATTGAAGAAGTCTGCAAGGCTGGATCATCTGGGCCACTCGTCTTCTTTGGTGTCTGATCTGTTTTCTGCTAGGTTTCTGTTGTCCAGTTGTCCCTGGATTCCTTGAATGGATGCTTTAAATCTCCTGGAAAGATAAGAACAGAGCCCTGCCCTAATCCTAACTCTGGGACAATTACCTTTTTTTTTGGGGGGGGGTGGTGATATGCTATTTTATGTTAGCTTTTCTTAACTACTGGGCTGTGGGAGGCATGCTGTTTGCATGTTCTTCCCTAGCCTAACTCTGGGTCCTTACATTGGTTAACAGAATATATCAAAAGAAAACCTCAGAAGGGGTGGTAACCAGACCTCAGCATTGAAATAATGATATTAGACCTTCCACAACACAGAATGCAATTGTATCATCATTATAAAAAACACAACAACAACAAAAAAAAAACCCTAAAGTATACTTTCTGAGAAAAAAAAAAAATCTAGGAAGTGATCTGGAAGGTAGATTTGGAAGGAAGTGCTTGCTCAGGAGTGGAAGCAGTATCTGTGGAAACCCACAATAGAAAAGCAATTAATCCAATATACCATGACAACAGGGATTCTTGTCAAGCCTGTAGATAAGAAAAAAATATATATACCATTTAAGAAGATCCAAAGCTTTTGACTCTGGAATACTTACTTTGGTGATGTGAATTTGATGAATGGTACTTGCTGCAAGTCTACAGAAAAGTCTGTTTTTGGTCAAAAATCAGTAGCTGACCCATTAATTCAAAAAACAAAATTTAAATGTTTATTTATATAAATACTATTTTAATAAAAAATGCATTTAAAGTGTACTTTATCCTTAAATTTTGGTACTACTAAATCAAAAAGAAGTTTAAAATAACTCTTTGGTAGACATAATTTTACACTTATTAAAGACTAAAACAAATTTATATACTAAAAAGAAAAAAACAAAACAGATGTTCTCATCAATGTTATAAAAGTACCAGTCAGTTCTGTTTTCTAGTAGAAAAAGTGTATGTTTAGAGAAAAGAAGTTGGTGAAATTGTTTACAACTGATAAGGTTATGTGTCTGTGCAACTGGGTACAAGGCAAGGTCAGGGAACCAAGCAATAAAATGTAAGGTGAAGAGAGGACCAGGGAAGAGGAGGTGTTGGAGAACTACAAAATAATCCAAGCTGCTAATTATTTCAAAATTAATATTCTAAAATTTTAATTGCCTTCCTATATTTTGCTAAAATATTCCAATAATTGTTTCTCAGCACCAAGGTCTGTGAGTACACACATAACCAGTTGTAAGAAGTGCTGAGAACTGTTGCTGCCTTCGGATCCCTTCCCACCCCCCCACCCCCAACCCCCAACTCGACTACCTTGTCTAGCCTCAATAGCAGACATGCGTAGTTCTACCTCAACCTCAACTTGATATGCCCAGGCAGGCTGAGGGGGAAGGAGAAGGGAGGTGAGAGGGTTGCAGGGAGGGGGAACTCCAATCTGGATGTTAAGCAAATAAATAAATTAATGAATGAATAAAAATGAAGTGATGGGAACACAAGTTCGGCCATTGTTCTTAATCATGTGAAAAATGTGAAGTACTAAAATGCATGCTTTATCCTTAGTGAAGCTTGTCCCCTTGTAACATATTGGTATCCTATATATTAATTCAAAATACTTAGTGTGATATTATTTTTAAATAATTTAAATAATTTTTAAACATTTTAAAAAAGGCCAATAATTTTTTACATTTAGTTGAAAAAAAATACATGAGAATATGTTGTTCAGGAATTTTTGTGCAGAACAGAAATGCATGAGATTGCAGAACAGAGATAGGTATTGATGTCAGATGGCAGAGCTGCCAGAGTCTAGGACATATACAAATATACAGGAGCTTAGTCTTTGCAAAAGTTGGGGAGTGGAGAGATTA
Source organism: Lophiomys imhausi (assembly GCA_907164525.1). Classification (NCBI taxonomy): domain Eukaryota; kingdom Metazoa; phylum Chordata; class Mammalia; order Rodentia; family Muridae; genus Lophiomys; species Lophiomys imhausi. The sequence continues at coordinate 3,391,440 of CAJQZJ010032137.1, read as the reverse complement.
TTCAATAAATCTTAATTACACAGCCAGTTAGACATTTTAATTAACCCTTCTCATGTAATTAATCCTCCCCCATGCCCCCCATTCTCAAGTTGTGAGCCTCTATTTCTTTGATTATTATTGTTTATATATATATGTATATATCATATGTATGTGTGTGCACACGCACACAAATTTATATATACAAACCGCTGAGTCCACTTTTGTTAGTGGTATGTGTATGGTTTCAGAGCTGATCACTGTGCACTGAACAACCAAAAAGAGGTGTATCCCTGGGATAAGCTAATTCTCCTGTTCCCATCAGTCCAGGCATTAGTTGTCTGTAGTTCTCAGTACAAAGGTGAGGCTCTGCAAAATGTTGATACTGATATTCTCATTGTTCTGGTCCTGTTTGTGCAACCATTTCTTGAAGAGACTGTTTCACAGAAAACTCCTTGGTTTGTTCTACATCCGCTTCTGTGATGCTCCCTGAACTAGGATGCAAGAACTATGATATAGACGTATCCACCAAAGCGGGGCTCCCCGTGATCCTTTCATCTCTGTGTTGTGTCCTGCTGTCATTTTCTGTGGCAGTCTCCATTTGCTGTAGAGAGGCTTCTTTGATTAGACGTGGTAGCTACACTTATGTGTTGATTTAAAGATAAGATTTAAAATATAGGAAGGAATTCTGTTGATCTAGCTAAGTTGTAGTAGATTATTTTTCCTAATTCATGACCTTATTAACCCTGGAAAGAGCCATCCAGATCTTCAGTACTTCATGATTATGTTCCTTTTGAGGGGGCCTTAAGTTCAATTAGATATCCACTGGTAAGGACATAAAAGCATATGTACCCAAAAGCCCGCATTTCAAGAAATTTACTCTTATCTACAAAAAATCCAAACTTAATATCTGGATGTAATCCCTCTGGGAAGTTCATGATGTTGAAGCTGTTGTTATTTTTTATTTGTTTGTTTGTTTGGTTGGTTGTTTTTTGTTTGTTTTTAAATATTTATTTATTACTTCAGGTTACATCTCCATCACAGTGTCCTCTTTCCACCCCTCCTAGTCCCACTCTCCCACCCTCTACCCCTATCCCTTCCATCCCACTCCTCTGGAGTGGAGTGTGCTTCATAACAGTCCCCCGCCCCAGTTCAGCAGTCATATGAGGGCCAAGAGCCTTCTTATATACTGAGGCCTACAAGGCAGCACCACTAGGGCAAAGTGTCTCATTGACAGGAAAAATGTCTATGTTCCTGTTCCCTTTGGTTCGTTGGTTGTAGTATAGATATCCTGCACTATATGGCTAAAATATGACTATAAGTGAATAGATGCCATGTGCATCCTTCTGAGTCTGGGTTAGCTCACTCAGGATGAGCTTCTAGTTCCATTTATTTGGCTGCAAATTGCATGATTTCATTGTTTCTGATAGCTGAGTAGTATTCCATTGTGTAGATGTACCACAGTTTTTTAATTCATTCTCTGGTTGAGGGACATCTGGGTTGTTTCCAGTTTCTAGCTTTATAAATAAGGCTGCTATGAACATAGATGAGGAAACTTCCTCATGATTCGGTGAGGAGTCATTTGGATGTATACCCAGAAGTGGTATGGCTGGGTCCCGAGGCAGGGCTATTTCAAGTTTTCTAAGATATCGCCATACTGACCTCCATAGTGGTTGCACAAGCCTGCACTCCCACCAGCAATGGAGGAGGGTTCCCCTTTCTCCACACCCTCGCCAGCATGTGCTGTCATTTGAAGTTGTATTTAATGATACTTCCTGAAATCGGACTGTCCAAAGTAAGGCGGCCACATGTGTATAGCAAGTCAGAGATAATGTCAGGGGTATAAATGTGTACAGGGGACTGATGCTCTTTTCAGTCCCTAATTTCCTTTGCAATTACTCTAGAGATACAGTTTCTTTAGTTACTGAGTTTATTTTGTTCCAATTAGAATTATTAAGTTGAATTGAACTCTGGAGTGCCTGATTAGCTAACACACCAGAATACTTCTATTTCAGGGTTTTGCTTAGAATATGGAGTGGGGGAGGATAATTAAATTCACTTATTACCAGACTTTCTTCAAGAAAATTTTAGAGGGTGGTAAATAATTTGTTTTAACTTATGAATATGATTTAAGTACTGCATAGATTCCCTTCAAAACTGCAGAAGGTGAAGTAAACATGAAATTTCAAATACAGAAAAGAAGGGAATACACAGAGGTTTCAGTGAACAAAATACTTGCACAATCAGCTTTAGAAGGAAGTCTACTAGGCTTGGGAGATGGCTCCATGGATAGAACATTTGCCTTGCAAATGTGAGGACCAGTGTTCAGATTCACAGAGCCCACATTAGAAGCCCAGCACAGTGGATACATTGTAATTCCAGTGATCATGAGAGCAGAGGACCATGACCATGAAGATCAGATCCTTGGAAGCTCATCAACCAGGTAGCCTCTGGTGAATTTCCAGGTCAGTAAGGGAATCTTTGTCAACAAAAAATTGGAAGGTTCCTGAGGACTAACATCTGAGGTTTGTACTCTAATATCCACACACATGCCCTGAACACACATGTACCCACACACATGAACACATACACATAGACACACACACAGACAAACATACACACAGTCACTCAGTTCAGAAAACTGAACCAAATCTAAGCAGTGCTGGGATATTTGAAGACTCCAGAACATCTGGTTACTCAGATCTATGCCACAAAAGAATGACTGCAGTGCTTAGAAATGTAATTAACGCTGGAGTGGAACTGCTAATATAGATATAGATAAGACACCTGGTGAAGTGGCAATCTTCACATTGAATTTAAGCTCTAGATTGCCTACTGCTGACTGACCCTGTAGGGTACAAAAATGTCATTTACTGTGATTACTCCATGAACTCCTCCTAGTTCTAGCAATTTACAAAATCCCAACTATTCCTTATTAGGTCAAGTTAATTAACTACTCTGAGCCTCTACTTATTCATCTGTAAAGTGAGGAAACTTCACAACCTATGGCGTTATCCAGACTTAGAGAGACACTGCCTGCAACTGCTTTCAGCAGTCTTCTTTGAACTGTTTAAAGGATACCACCACTAATACCATGCTGAAAAACATCTGCTGAGTCAGAATCACATACAGACAAGTATCCATGGTGTCTTACTAGTAGAGTATATATAAGCTTCTTTATTCTGTTTGGGAGTGGGCACTCCTAATGTTGAAATACAAAACAACATAATGTTGGTAGACATGAGCAGCTCCGACTGTATTCTAGCTGTGGTGCTTTCTGTAAAGCTTTCTGCGCTTCATGCAACCTCATGACAGGGAAAAGGGTCTCTGATGTTTCACTCTTTATCATTGAAATAGGAATCAAAGAGATTTTTTAAAAAGAAGAATGAGAGAGAGAGAGAGAGAGAGAGAGAGAATGCTATTTTCTGAATCAGAGTAGAAAAACACATGTAGCCATTTCTCACTCCTGGGAGAAAATTCTAGTATTCCAGAACAGCATGGCTTGTTACTGTCAAATGAAAATTATGTGAGTTACTGTCTTCTTAATCTCATTTTGCATTGTTTTAGTTGTTGTCGGGTGTGGTGAATCTCTGTCTCTCTCTCTCTCTCTCTGTCTCTCTCTCTCTTGTTTTGCTCACACTCCCACTCTCCTTCTCTGACTCTCTCACACTCTCTCCTCTCTCTCTTAGTCCCCATGGATTTGATTATCTCATTATTGAAAGGCATTGTCCTTGGCTCACATCTAAGGAAAATATTAACATCTTTATTGAAAGCTAAAGTAATTTGCTTACTCTGTGAATTTTGCACAATTGTAAATGACAGCAGAGACCCTCTCGCTAAGTGTAGTCATTTCAGAGGCTTTATTACATTCAAGAAGAAAAGGTCCAGGTTAAAATGAACTTAGCAAATTTGCTGAAGGGCATGTTTCAACACCAGGAAGTGTTTCCATTTCTAACCTATTCTGTTGTTGAACTCTGTGAACTCCCTTCACAGGGCTGCCTGTCATAGGTGTTCAATAAACTCTCAGCTGCAAACTCTAGTTGTAAACCCCTGACGCATAGAGCCACAATTCATGAAAGTTTAACCATTCTGCACACAATGCCAAAGATAATGATTAATACTTAAATCATTTCAGATAACAGGTAAATCATACATGAAAACAAAAAGGCCAAACCACAGGACATGAGCTGGTTTCTTGTAGTGAACTGATGGTCCATCTAGGAAACTCCTGAAATCTGTTTTATTGGCCTCAATTAAATAGTAGCAATATCAAAGGGCTCTCAATCATTAATTTAAGAGATGTTGGCCCTTTCGAAAATGGCATTTGTCTGTTAGGAGACCCCTGGATTTTAGATCTATCTTGGGAAACCTCCATTAAACATCAGCTAAAACATGTTAACAGTATTTTTCCATCTCAATAGCCTCCTCAATGTCGTGAGGCTGTAATGAGTAGTCAAAAGACCTGAGTTCTAACACTAGCAGATACTTGGCTAGCTTTGAACTTTTCCTCTTCTAAAATGGAAGGTCGGTGGAGGTGTAATTGGATGTAATAGTGTTGGTCCAAAAGCTAAGCACTTGGGTAGATAATTAGCAAGTGCCTCATGCTTGTTGTGGTCCAGGAGAATTTATTAAAAAGAGTGCTGACTGGATAATCATCTTTTCTACTCTTCTCTCATCTCTTCACCTTTCCTGCAGATAATTACTTGCATAACCTTCACTGTTAACTTGTTGGGATTTAGAACCACTGAAGAGATACACCACTGGGAATATCTGTGAGAGTCGTTCTAGAAGGGTTTATCTAAGGAGACAAGACCCACTCTGAGTGTTGGCTTTACACTTCTATGTGCTGGTATTACAAACTGAATGGGGGACAAAAGGAGAAAATTATCAAAGCACCAATGGTCCTCCCTTCTCTGCTTCCTGAAGACTTCCAAAAATATGGTGAAACTGATAACCACTTCTCCTCAGCTCCGCATTAGTTACAATTTTTGTCACAACTTTAAAAATTCTTTGTTCTTTTTTTTTTTTTCATCGAATTCAAGTTGCCATTCTTTATAAACTCCACTACCAGGCTTTAAAGAAGTAGAATAAAATAAAAGCTTCCAGGTAGCCCATGAATGCCATTAATGGTTATATGAATTCACATTTCAGAGATAATAAAATAAGGGACAAACATAATGTAGCTTTCAGTCCCCTAACTATGATCCTGCATGCTCTCAACCCTCTTGCAGTCTGTTCACATTGCACCTAGAATGTTCTTTGTATAATACAATCACAATGCTCTCTTTCTTAAGATACTTCAATTTATTCTGTGTATGTTCATAATAAAATCAAGAATTAGCACAACAAACAATGACCTGCTGCTGCCTCCAGACTGTCATATTCTTATCTTTGTCCAGGCTCCTCCAATCCTGAATAAGCTATTTTTAATGTTTGAGGGAAAGAAAAATCATCTTTCTAAATTAAAATTTTGCACATTCTCTTTCCTTGTTAAAATGATTCTCCTGACCCTTACTCATCCTTCAGGTCTCGGCTAGCTCAAATTGTTATTTCCTGTAGAATAAGCTTTTGACCTCTAAACCAGGCCTATATATCTCTTCGGGGTTGCCATAGCACCCTGATATTAACACACACCACACTTTAAAAATTCCCTCTTTATCTGCTGTCTTTCCTGCAGTCAAAAAGTCCTTGACAACCAGACTTATTTCTTGTATCCTGAATATCCTAGCACCACCTATCATGACTGATAGCTAAATATTTGTTTAAAACTAACAACAGATCCAGGGCCAATGGAGGCTTACAATCAAACAATTGCATGAGACATGGTATCATGGCATTTTCCTTCAAAGAACTTACAATTTCTTAGCTATCCCTTAGTTCTGATACCAGATCACTATCCCTGATTTCACATCAGTGAATTGCATGTTTCAAATTACAACCATCTGCCCAACTAGAATTAGATACTGTTTTGTCTTAGGGAGACCAGCTCCAAATTAGAATACAAATTCTAGGTAGTAAGTCTGAAATCAGATAATTAGATGAAAATCAATACAGACTGTATCTAAAAATAGCTAACGGTATGGTAAAATGTGAACATTATTGGTGTTCACGAAACAGAACACTGAAAATCGCAGGAGTAATAGAAGGATTATTGATGGTATTAAATACAAACAATGTCTTAAGGGGAGGGTAGATTTTACACTATTTACATTTAAAAGGAAGTACCCATAGGCCACTGAAAAGGGTCTCGTCTGACATTTTTTCAAACTTGTACCATCTTTGTATCCACAAAATAAAAATCTTTTTAAAGGCATTTGTATCGTAAGCATTGAAAAATGGATTGACCTGGATATATTGAAATCCATTCTTAAGCTCTAATTAGACTCATTCAGCTCTTTAATTAAACACTATCATTGGATTCTACTGCAGTATGTTGTTATTGTGCTTAGGAAAAGTGTATATACAGAAATCCTGATGAGGTGTAAGGATAATTGCTGTGAAAGCAGAAAATTTCAGGAACACAATAGAAATATACATGATGCCAGCATTCCCCTGTTTGGGCCAGTGTTAGCAAACCATCAATTTCTCTGACAAGTCACAGTGACCTGTGCTTGAAGAGAAGTCACTCTACACCATTGAAACAAAATGCCAGGCACTTCCCTGGTGATGTAATGTTTGAATGGTCAATAACAGGTCTGCTAGGGTGACAGTCTTTTGGACTAGTAGAAATTGAAATTGCTCCCAAAGATCTGCTAAAGGCTGCTGTCATTGCCTTCTCTATTTTTGAAAATGGTTTTATTTTGATAGTAGTGAATTAAATCAATAACATGGAATGCTATTTTTATATTATTTGTCAATCTCACCGCTCCTTGGATAATAGTCACATGGAAGTCAAAACTGGAAGATGACCAACCATTGACCTTGTACCTGAAACAGAACAGACATCACACAGGAAAACCTAGACAGAACAAAGAAACTGCATAGAATATCACAGGTCATATAACTGCACCAGGTGGTGGTGGTGTGGGGAGTACTGCCTATTTTCTTTTAAAACTAAAATCACCTCTCTGTGAAGCTTTCTCTGGTGTGTGTCATTTCTTCAAGCACCATTTTTAACAGAAATTTAACCTCTATGGTGCTAGACCATGAACTTGATCATCATCAGCAACTATGAATCCTTCCACAGTCTTAGTTTCGTACATCACTTGTCTACCTCACTCTGTCTATGCCTCAGTCCTATAGTAGCATCAAGGTAATCTACTGATTAGTAGATTTCACCTTTACCCTGAACCTGTGATGCATATTGTATTGCAGGTTCATTACAGTGATCACCTTTTTGGAATCCACTGTCTGAGAAATTGATTTGCTTTTGCTTTTTATGTCAAACGAGTCTGTTGGTGACAAATCACTCTAAACTTTGTTGGAACATGCTGCTGCTTTTGTTTTTACCCATAAAATCTCTGTCCACTATACATATTAGATTAAACAAAATTCACTTTGAAAATGTAAAGACGCCTCGTTAGTATTCTGTGTGTTACTTCTCTGGCATGAAGCCTATCACAGTGTATTGTTTTCTACACTTCTTTTGTGATTTGTTCATTTCTTTTGTTTGCTCTCTTTTCATTCCGGATTGTGATTGGACTTCCATGTGCTTTACCTCAGTTATCTTTGTTTTTACCCTCAGAGTTCAGTGAGCTTATTGTGTTTGTCCACTAAAATTTTTCTTCATATTTTAAAATATTATGTGTTTGTTGATTAAAATATTTAATATTTCAGACAATATATTGTTTTGTCATTACCAATTAGTTTTCTGTCATTTTTGCCTCCTTTAATACCATCTGGAGTATTTTTTTATTTCTCACTTTATTTTTCAATTCCTTTCTTTCCACTTGGGAATTTTACTGAACTCCTTACCTCATTATGTCCTTGCTTTCTTTCAGATACTTGAGACTATCTTTGAAGATCTTAGTCTTCTAATTTTATATCTCTAATAATTCTGTCTGTATGCAGCAACTGACATTTTCCCCTGGTAAGATAAAAAGTATCTTTTTGCTTCTTTACATCTATAATATTTAAAATCATATATAAGTCGCTCTGAATTTTATATTGCAGATTGGCTGGTTGTTTCCTTTCTTCCTTTAAAGCCAGATCATCACTTTTTGAACAGATAGTTGAGTTACTTGCAAATCACCTTGGTCATGAAGTTTGTGAGACCTAACACTACAATATGATTCTTCTGGAATCTGTTTTGAATACATGAGTGTTCAGGGAGGACTCTGATGTGGTTGTTTGGAACATGGATATCTCTCAAGCTGGGTTGAGTTATGTGAATTGTTTCAGCTGAAATCTTCCTTTTCCTCTACATCTTTGTTCTTCTTCTCTTTCTTGTCTTCTTTCCCTTCTCATCCTAATGTCCTTCTCATCCTCCTTTTTCTTCTTCCTTAATGGTTTAATATTTAGCAATAAAAACAGAAGGATCATTATACAAGCTTGTAAACTTTTGTTGAAATTTAGCCTTTCAAAGTTTAGCACCACAACCTTTCTCAACATTTTCCTTTTAACTCACCAAAACCTTTTCTGCATATGATCCAGAAATGCCACCAGAAAGAAATCCTGGGTGCATTTCATTTATTTCCCTCCTCTTGTAAATCACAGTTTTATCTGTCTGTTGTTCAGTGTTTGAAAATATTGTCTTGCATTTATTTCAGATTTCTAGTTATTTAGGAAATAAGTGATCAGATAGATAAGCTTTGCCTTTCTACTTTGGGTAATTAAAATTTTTGCAAGTGACAAGTTAGCTAACCTAAGGCAAAACTCCACACTGACATTATAAAATCCATATTTTACTAAGTTTGATTTACCCTTTCAAAGCCACCTAATACGTAATTGTGTACTTATTATGCAGTTTGAATATTATTTTAAAATTGAATATATTTATAATGTTCTGTCTTAGGAAACTGCTGTATTGTATCTGGCCTGACAGAAATGAAGATACTCTAAAGACAGATGCAGACATATCTCAATCTATCAAACTGTTGGAGCAATAAATCCCAAAGACATGGGATTATCCCTCATATATCTCCTCCTAGAAGGGGGAAAATAAAAGGGATGAGCCAAAGGAAGAACTTCTCTCAGAGATTTCACACAGTTCAAACAACTTGTCAGACTACCTCACTGAAGCCCTTACAAGAATGATCAGTGATGGACAGGACCACATCTTGACCAGAACTGAAGAGATGTGTAGATCCTTGGCCCTATGTTTAAACTTTAATCTCACTTCAAGACCCTTGCAGAAAGACTTGAGGGATTCACTAGATCCCTTTGTACCCCTTCTGATGTGCCCACATTGAATCAATCTCCTTTTTCTGTTTCCCACCATTAATTTGGCTCCTTTAATTAGTTATTGAGAATAGGTGGCTGAGCTTGATTTAGGACACAGGTTATGGGCCCCAAATTCAATAGCATTATCTTTAAACATTTATCATCACCCCCTTATTTCATCTAATTCCTTCTGCCATTTAGGAGAACAGTTTTAAAATACAGTCTCAGAGACTCCTTGGTTTTCTAATAGATGGAACTTTAAGAAAACAATCTCCAGAAATTGTTCCACTACTAATTTTCGCCTGACTTACCAAGTTTAAGCAGGAGAAGAAAGCACTGAGCTGACCTGGTGGATCATTGCTATGACTTAGTACTGCTGTTGAGGTGAGTAATTAAATCCTGTGTGCAAAAGGTAAGTGATGAAACATTAAGAGAGATGTTAACTCCATCTGAACTCCAGTCAGTGTATAAGCATAATTTCACTATATGCACCTCTACTAATAATTCCTACCTCTGATTCCTAGATTCATGCACAAGGATCTCTTCCAACATTCTGAATCAGTATTTCTGGCTATGCTGACCACTTGGAGATTTCTGCAGCCTTAGTAATAGCAGACAAACTCTTAGACTGTTAAACTCTGTCAGCTGCTTGAATGACTCATTAACTATTGTGTCAAAATTCTGCACTGTTGCAAATAGGGTATCGATCCTGTGCAGGGAGATATACTTGCAACTTACATAGATATCTTGCTTTTTCTTTTTAAATCCTAGATAATACATTCTTTTTCTTTTCCTTTTTTTCTCAGAAAAGTAAATATAAAAGAAAATGAATACAATTTTAAAAAGCCTAAGGCCATCAAAATGGCTAAGCAGATAAAATTACTTTCCCATGCAAGCCTGATGACATAAGTTCAGTTTCAGGAACCCATGGAGGAAAGGTAAAACCAACACCTGAATGTTACCTTCTGATATCCACATGTACTCCATGACAGAGCACATACTCACAAATACCTCCACCCTTCCCTCTCAAATAAATAAAACAAAAATATTTTTGCTTATTGGTAGGTAACTCCTTCCAACTTCCTTTTGTAAGGAATGACTGCTCTTACTCAAATGTTACTTTCTTTAAAAAAAAAATACTGAAAAAGTTTCATATAATACATTTTGATCATGTTCCCCCCCTCCAATTCCTCCCAGATCTTCCCTACTATGCTACCTACCCAACTTCATGTTCTTTCTCTTTCTTTCTTTAAGACACTGGTCACATCCTTGAAGAAGACATCCCACTTATGACTGAGTACTCCAAAGTATGTCTGCATGCTGTCCAGTTGTATGTATCTGTGTTAGTTCTCATCTACTGCAAGAAGTTTTCCAATGAGGATTGGAGGAGACATTGATCTATAGGTATAATACCATGTCATTTGAAGTCATTTAATTGCTATGTTCCTTGGCAGAATGATAATATTAGATTTTACTATAGGCCTATGACCTATCTAGGGACAGGTTTTTGGCCACCTTAGTAATGTCAGCTATGGGCTCCATCTCATGGAGTAGGCCAAAATTCCAATCAGAAAGTGGTAAAATTTGTAGCACTATTGGGCCAGTATATCTTACAGGCAGATCATTATTATAGGTCACAGGGTTTGTGGCTGGGAGATTTAATGATTTCCTTTCTCCTCCAATGGCATGCAGAATACCTTCCAGTACTATGAACACTAGTCAGTAGGGATGAAGCTTCTAGTTATGTACCAGCTCAACTTCCCTGTTTTCAATGACATACATATAAATATTGCCTTCAACAATAGGCTCTATTAGTCAGGGTTCTCTAGAGAAACAGAACTTATAGAATGAGTTTGTAATTTACATATATGCTACTTTTTTTTTGTTCTGACTCATCTTAAGTAGAACAGTAGCTGGCAAATAAATAAATAGGCAGGCTCAAAACAAATCTCTTAAATGAATATATGCAAAAAATTCCATATAACTTTCCAAAATTACTTTAAGCATTGAGCATAGCCATCTTATTACTGCCCCCAATTTTATGTTGCCCATTGTTATTTAATCTTTCTAGAATTTGGGGCTCATTTACTAACTTCTAGTACTTCCTAGTTATTCCCAGGTATTTTTCTTAACCACATGTGTTGAAAACATATATTCAGCTCTCTATATCTAGGAGTCCATACCTGTGACTTCAACCAACCAAAACTTGAAAATATAATATTGTCAAAAGTTCTTCATTTTACTTTTTATAATTTTTAACTAAACAAGAAAGTATAATAAATAATTCCAAACTAGTCATGCTAAGCTTGTTACTATATATAATATTATAATGACCTAAAGTATGCAAGAAGCTATACGTAGTTTATATGCTAATGATAAGCCATTTTAAAGGGAAAAAACTTGCCTCTCTGTTCATCAAGTGTCCATATGGGTTTCAGGAAGTGATCTCTCCCCACAGGTATCTGCCATAGGAAAGCCACAAGTTAAGTGACCAATTAATGGTGTTGGAATAGTTTTATTATTGTTGTGTTTTGTCTTATTTATCAGTACTTAGAATATTTTAGAGCTCTAGCAGAAGTTCTTACCAGAGCTTCTTAATTTGAGGTCCTAATGATATAATAGATTTTAAACATATTATAATGTAATATAATAGAATTTAAGTACTATACTGTGTGCATATGTTCTTGTCATCTACTAGTTTAAAATGTACCATTACTTTAAGTATAATCTGGTTTTTTTTTTTCTGAAAGTAGGGAAAGATTTTTATCACATCCATGATACTAAGTCCTCCCATAATAGTCAACACAGGTTGTATCTTAAAATAGGAGATAATCTCTTTTAAGGTACAACATACACACACACACACACACACACACACACACACACACACACACACACACGATAAAACAATGTGGTTAAGTAGCAAGACAGTAGATATGGCAATTATTTCCAGAGAAGGGAAAACATCCCAGAGAACCACACTCTCTAAAGACCCAGAATGTTTTGTGGACCTTCATACATGCTCAAAGACATACACAGACACACACAAAAAAAATTAATAAATAAAATATTTTAAATATACAGGACAAGAGACTACTATTAACTAAGCTAGCAAAAACAGAATGTAGGAAAACTGATAAATTTAACAAAACTTATATAGCTAAACTTAAAGATGCAGAATTTGGAAATAAGAACAGACCAGTAATAAGTAAGGAGAGGACATGGAATTAGTAAGTAAAAGTGTAGCATCAAAGAAAAGCCTGTATCAGATAGCTTTATAGTTGGGTTCAACTAAATGTTTAAAAAAGAACTAATACCACCATTTCTTATATGTCTTCAAAAAACAGAAGAGGAACATACACTTCAAAGCTCATTTTGTAGAGCCAGAATTTACCTACACTAAAGCCAGTCTAAGACAATATAAGAAAACTATAGGCCAATATCATTGCTGATGCTAGATATAAAAATCCTCAACAAAAGACTGACAAACTCTATTGAACAGTCCATAAAAAGTACCATCCAACATGATCAAATAGTATTTACCACTGGATGCAAGTTTGGTTCAATAATATGTAAATCAATAACTGTGATTTGCCATATGACAGAATGAAAAATGAAATACATGGTCATTTCATTAAGTGTAGGAAAGTACTTGATAAAATATATATTTCCTTGATTAAAAGACATCATTGGGGATAGCAAGGTTGTTCAGTGAGTAATGTGTCAACCCTGCAAGCATGAGGACCTGAGATCAGATTCCCAGAACCCACACAACAAAGCTGGGCAGGTGGCCCATGCCTATAATCCCGATGCTGGGGAGGTCAACGCAGAGGAGTCCTGATCATCTAGTCTACCCAAACTGATGAACTTCAGGTTCAGTGATACCCTTGCTCAAAATTTTTGATGGAAAGCAATAGAGGAAGGAATCCAAACTGTATCTCCAGCTTATGCACACATAAGCATAGACCACACGCATGTTTAAAATTTCTGAAAAATAAAACTATGTATAGAATAAATATAACTAACCAAATACAGGGCACCTCAGACGAGCCCACAAATATGTTAAACTCAGTGGTAAAACCTAAAGGCTTTCCTACTAGATCAGGAACAAGACAGAATGTCTGTTCTTGCCATACCTATTTGACATAGCACTGGAAGGCCCAGCTAGAGAAATTATGTAAAACAAGGAAACAAAAAGATTCCTAATCATGAACATAAGATAAAATTGTTTTCTGGTTACACGATCATATATAGATAAAATATGCCACCAAAATTGTAACAGTAAGTAAATTTGGTAATTTGCTCTTCGTTAAGAAGGGAGGCACATGCCTTTGATCCCTATACTTGGGAGGTACAGGCAGGCACACAGGATAGACAGTGATTTAAGTTTAAAATCCACTTACAAAAGGCATGCTGAAATTCAAAGTGAATTGTCCTTTGTGATCTCAAAATATATACACTTAAAGTTATGTTTAGTTCCAAAATATCAACAGAATTTTATTTAATCTCAATTGAAAGATACTACCTTTTATATTGTCAAAAAATTCAATTTGCTCTAGGAAAGATATTACCTGCCCAAAAAAAAATAGCACTCCAGAGTTAGGACTAGGGCAGGGTTCTATTATTATCTTTCCAGGAGATTAAAAGCATCCATCTAAGGAGTCCAGGGACACCTGGACAACCGAAACTTCAGAAGAAAAGGGACCAAAACCCTAAAGAAGATAAGTATCCCCGACCATCCAACCTCACAGACTGCCTTAATAGCTGTTTCCTCAAAACTCTACATCCAGAAAAACTTCAAAACGGTTAGCTAAAATGGTTCAGTCCCACAGACTGTTCTAGCCAGGACTTCAGTAAAGTCCTGAACTTTCCCACCCAAAGTTCAGCTTCTGACTACAAACTTCTCAGGGCATTTAAATAGCTGAGCACAAATGACTGGGAAACAAATGCTACTATTAACATGCTTAACCATTTTTCCAGTCTTATTTGTGACCCAAACAGGTTTCCTACATCCCAAATTTGCAGAAAGCAATTTTAAGAGAGCAACACCCCATTCCCAAGTGGGGTGAGTGATTTCTTTGGTCATTTGATGGTTATTGTTATTTAGGGGGATGGGTTACAATTGTTAAATGGTCTTCTTAAATAAGGTTTTGGAGGTTAGATTCAGTGATCTTTCTCTTTTTCTTTTTTCTATCCTATGTAGGGGGAAAAGACTTGAAAAGAAAAAAAGGGATATAGACATGATATAGGAAAGATAAAGAGAAAGGAGTAGTTTATTGAATCTGCTCTTATATCTTTGCATATTGATGCAAAATTAAGGTTATATTTTGCTACACTGGTATAGGTCTTTGTATATTGATACAAATAAGGTTAACTCTTTTTAAGCTATGTACCTATGTAACTCTTAAAAATGCAATGTGAAGTTTTGGCCTTTTGATAGGAACTGTCACAAACTGTTTAGGATAATTAAGAAATGCAAACAATTAGTCATTCAAACTTGTCATTTTGTTAGGTACTAGTGCAGTGGATCACAGATGTTTTCTAATCTGAAATCAAGTTGCTAAAAGACAAGAAACATTTGCTTATTCAAATATACGGAGATAGGCAGTGTTCAAAAACCTCAAGAGATCTGTAAAATATGGCATTTAAAGATGTTTTCTTAAGATTTTTGAGATTCAGATTATGTCAGCTACTGAAAATATCCTCTCTCTTTTACTACAAGTAGATGATGAGCACTGAAGAATCTCCATTTGGAGATGGCTGCATTAGTGGCAAGCTTGTCACTAGGCAAGAGAAAGCCCTTGCTTCAACTTTAAAAAGAATGCTGTCCAAAAAGGACAAAATTTGGAATCAGGTAAGTTGACAGCATTGCTCTGCCAAGGCGGGATAGACAAGTCCTTCATAATTCCTGCTTTACAATTAATATCTGTCAGAAATACTGGGCCAAAAGACTGAAGATAGACGCTCCAATGTTACAGAGAGAAACTGGGGACTGTCCAAGTAGCCAGTTGTCTGTCATTTCTTAGTTTTGGAAGCTGCTGGCTCTGAACTTCCTGTTTATTCAGATAGATTTATCCTTCTCAGGACTCTAATGTGGTGGAAGATTAGTTATAGTCTCACAGTTAAGTTTTAAGTTGCTTAGGAATTAAAAGGATGTTCTAGGTCTCAGAAGATGTTTTTAAGGTAGTATTGCAAGTTAGGATGGAAACTGAGTTAGATATAGAACTTTAAACTCATTGAAATAAACAGATAACAGAATATTATTATCAGTTGCCAAATATGTAAGGACAGGACATTGGGAATATATGTTACACCTTATAATTTAAATAATTGTTGCCTAATTATTCTTATTGTTTTGTATTGTATTTATTGTTATAAGAAAATGAACCTTTTATTGGACTAAAAGGGGGAGCTCTTAGAGGGAAAATAATACACCTTAATTCAAAAAACAAAAAAGTAGATAGGAGGGCAAGTGGGAAATGTGTATGAGGGTGGGACCAGGAGACAAGGGCGAGGGACTGTGATTAATATGTAACTTGAAGAAATGAATGTTGTAAAAAAGAAGAAGAAGAAGAAGAAGAAGAAGAAGAAGAAGAAGCATTCTAATGCTACTAATAAAAGACACTCTGAAAAGGAAATTTAAAATGATTCCTTTTATCCATAGATTAGAGCATCTATCTTCAGCCTCTTGGCCCAGTATCTCTGACAGACATTAAGTGTAAAGCAGGAATTATGAAGGATTTGCCTACTCCATCTTGGCATATCTAGGCTGTCGATTTACCTGCTTCCAAGTTTTGTCCTTTTTGGACAGCATTCTGTCTACAGTTGAGGCAAGGGATTTTTCTTGCCCAGTAATGCAACTTGCCACTAAAGCTTACCACTAATGCAATCATCTCCAAATGGAGATTCTTTGATGCTCAGATGCTCATACTGTACTTGGGGTAGAATAGGGAATGCTGTCAGGAGCTAACATGTCTCAATATCAAAAAAATCTAAAGTTAAGAAAACTTCTGTTGCCAAGTAGGTATGGACTGGACATTGGGAATGTATGTTATACCTTATAATTTTTATAATTGTAACCTAATTATTAAAAAAAGAATTATGTGTTCTGGAAAAAGGGGAAAGGGTGGGAGGGGACTGTGATGGAGATGTAACGTGAAGTAATAAATAAACATGTTTTAAAAAGTATTCCTTTTATAATAGCGATGAAACAAAATAAAGTGTTAGGTATAAATTTAACCAGGAAAGATGGAGAATGCTGAGGCAGGTCACCAATCCAAACAGTTCATTCAACCCAGGAACAGCCAGATTTGTTACCCACCTACAGAGTGAGGCTCTCCAGGATGAGCCACCTACATTCCACCCCATGCCTCTAGACAGAGGTCAGTGGCTTTACTGGCATTCTGGTGGTCCAGCCTCCATGCCACAGACCTGCTAGCCTCAATAAGTACAAGAAAATGAAAGTTATCCCTTGTAATTTATCAGACCACTATGGAAAAAAAACTAGACTTCAACAATAACAGAAATCCTGCAAACTAATAGAAACTGAACAATTCTCTACACAATGATGTCTGTATCAGGGAAAAATTAAAAAAATAAATTAAAGTCTTCTTAGAATTCAATGAAAATAAAGGCACAATATATACCCAACCTTATGGGACATGATGAAAGCAGTGGTAAGAAAAAAGTTCACAGCACTAAGCTCCTTCAAAAAGAAATTGGAGAATTCCCATACTAGGGGACTTAAAAGCACTCCTGAAAGAACTAGAAGAAAAGAAACAAACACACCCAAGAAGAGTCGACGACAGGAAATAATCAAACTCAGGGCTGAAATCAATATATTAGAAACAAAGAAAACAATAGAAAGAATCAATTGAACTTAGAGCTGGTTCTTTGAGAAAATCAACAAAATAGACAAACCCTTAGCCAAACTAACTAAAAGGCAGAGAGAAAATATCCAAATCAACAAAATCAGAAATGAAAAGGGGGCATAACAACAGACACTGAGGAACTCCAAAGAATCATTAGGTATTAACCTGTATTCCACAAAATTGGAAAACCTAAGCGAAATGGACAATTTACTTAATAGATTGCATGTACCAAGGTTGAATGAAGAACAGGTAAACAACCCAATTAAACAGTCCTATAACCCCTAAGGAAAGAGAAGCAATCATTAAAAGTCTCCCAATCAAAAAAAGCCCAGGGTCATATGGTTTCAGCACAGAATTCTACCAGACCTTTAATAAGAGCTAATAGCAATACTATTCAAACTCTTCCACAAAATAGAAACAGAAGGAACACTGCCAAACTCATTCTGTGATGCCACAGTCTCCCTGATAACTAAACCACATGAAGATCCAACAAAGAAAAAGAATTTCAGATCAAATTTCCTCATGGACATGGATGCAAAAATACTCAATAAAATACTTGCAAACTAAATCTAAGAAAACATCAAAAGTACCATACACCATGATCAAGCAGGCTTCATCCCAGGATTGCAGGGGTGGTTCAACATAGGAAATCCATCAAAGAAATTCACCGCATAAACAAGCTGAAAGAAAAAATAAAACACATGATCATCTCAATAGATTCCAAAAAAGCATTTGACAAAATCCAACACCCCATTACATTAAAAGTCTTGGAAAGACCTAACTTACAAGGACCATATTTAAACATAATAAAGGCAATTTGCAGCAAGCCAATAGCAAACATCAAACTAAATGGATACAAAACTTAAAGCATTTCCACTAAAATCAGGGATAAGGCAAGGATACCTACTCTCTCCATATCTCTTTAATATAGTACTTTAAATTCTAGCTAGAGCAATAAGACAACTAAAGGAGATCAAGGGGATACGAATTGGAAAAGAAAAAGTCAAAGTATCCCTATTTGTAGATGATATGATAGTATACATAAGTGACACCAAAAATTCCACCAGATAACTCCTACAACAAATAAACACCTCCAGCAAGGTGACTGGATACAAAATTAATTGTAAAAAAATCAGTAGCCCTTCTTTATAAAAAAGATAAATGGGCCGAGAAAGAAATTAGGAAACATCACCCTGCACAATAGCCACAAATAATATAAAATACCTGTGAGTGACTCTAACCAAACAAGTGAAAGACCTGCACAAAATTGAACGTCAAGTCCTTGAAGAAAGAAACTGAAGAAGATATCAGAAGATGGAAAGATCTCCCTTGCTCATGGGTAGGTAGGATTAACATAATAAATGTGGCCATCCTACCAAAGCAATACACAGATTCAATGCAATACATATGAAAGTGCCAACACAATTCTTTACAGACCTGGAAAAAACAATTCTCAATTTCATATGGAAAAACCCAGAATAGCTAAATCAATCTTGTACAATAACAGAACATCTGGAGGTATCACTATCCCTGATTTCAAGCTGTACTACAGAGCAATAGTAATAAAAACAGCATGGTACTGGCCTAGAAACAGACCAGTTGATCAATGGATTTGAATCGAAGACCCAGAAATAAACCCACACACCTATGGTCACTTAATTTTTGTCAAAGAAGTCAAAATAATACAATGGATCAGGTAATGTTTTTCCTGGAGCAAATTTGTTTTTTTGATAATATATAAAGTATTACCTTTCAATCCGGATTAAAGAAGAAATTATTTTGATATTTTGGAGCTAAACAAACCTTTAGTGTATATATTTTGAGATCTCAAAGGACAATTTGTTTGAATTGCAGCCTGCCTTTTGTAAGTAGCTTTTAAACTTAAATCTTTCCAAATCCTATGTGCCTGTCTCTGCATTCTAAATTTTGGGATCAAAGACATGTGGTTTCCAACTGATGGGATTAAAGATGTGCTCCTCCACCCCTGGATCAAAGTTTTTCTCTGTTTAGAGTTTGTTTTGTATCAGGTGGCCTTGAGCTCTGAGATCTGCCTGTTTCTGTCTCTAGTGTGTTGGGATTAAGGGTGTATTCTTCCCCAATGATGTGACTAAGGGTGTGCACCATCACCACCCTGTTTCTTGTAACTCTAGAATTTATAAGACAACTAACTCTATAGTGATTCTCCTGTCTCTGCTGGAGGTAAAGGCATGGGCTAACACCATGCATTATTTTACCTTAGCTCTAAGTTTTTTCAACTCTTGGAGGTTTGTAAAACCAGGTTGAACAGCTGTCACCTTTAATTTATTTACAGTGTTTTAAACCTGTTACCTGCTTTTTAATGCCAAACCATGGAAATAGCCTATACCTCTACAAAAAAAACCAAAAAACAAAAAAAAACTTTTAAGCTGCTATCAAGTTTGTGTAATCTCTGTAGCCACCTGCAGTCTAACATTCTAATCTGAAATTAAGGCCATTTTCTTTTCATGCCAGTAAGGTAAATTATAGTTTGAAAATTTTATATTGTATTTTTATTATATTTTTAAGCTTATTAATTACCTGACCCCCCAAAAAAAAGGTAATTGTCCCAGAGTTAGGATTAGGGCAGGGCTCTGTTCTTATCTTTCCAGGAGATTTAAAGCATCCATTCAAGGAATCCAGGGACAACTGGACAACGGAAACCTCAGCAGAAAACAGATCAGACACCAAAGAAGACGAGTGGCCCAGATGATCCAGCCTTGCAGACTTCTTCAATAGCAGTTTCCTCAAAAGTCTATAACAACAACAACTCAAAATCGCTAAGATCGTTCAGCTCCACAGACTACTCCAGCCAGATCTTCAGTAAAGCTCTGAAGATCAGCTTCTGTCTATGAACTTCGTAGGACATCTAAATAGCTGAGCACAAAGGGACTGAACATCAAATGATTCTATTAACATTTTTAACCATTTTTCCATTCTTATTTGGGCCCCAAACAGGTTTACTACGTCCCAAATCAGCAGGAAGTCATTTTAAGAGAACAACGTCCCATCCCCAGAAGGTGGGGAGGGTGTTCTTCCCCTTTGGTTATTTGATAGATAATAGAAAATTTTGTTATTTAGGGGAAAAGACTACAAGCTGTTAAATGGTCTTGTTAAATGGGTTTTGGAGGTTAGACCCAGGGACTTCTCTCTTTTGCTTTTCTGTATCCTCCTTTCTCTCCTATATAGGAGTGAACAGACTTGAGAAAAATGGGACATAGACATAGTATAGGAAAGAACAAGAAAAAAGGACAGATTATTGAATATAGCTTTATACCTTTGTATACTGATACAAAATTAATATTATTTGGCTAAATTGGTATTGATCATTGTATATTAATGCAAATTTAAGATTGTATAGGGCTACATCGGTATTGATCTTTGTATATTGATACAAAATTAAGATTATATTTGGCCACAATGGTATTGACCCTAGTATATTAATGTAAAATTAAGATTGTATTGGGCTACATCGGTACTGATCTTTGTATATTGATACAAAATTAAGATTATATTTGGCCACATTGGTATTGATCTTTGTATATTGATACAAAATTAAGGGTAACGCTTCTTAAAGGTATTGTTTGTAGTAATACTTAAAAATGAAATGTCAAGTTTTGACCTCTCGCTACCAACCGACATAAACTGTTTAGGATAATTAAGAAACGGAAACTAATAGTCATGAAAACGTGTCATTTTGTTAGTTACTATGACAGTCTATCACAGTTATTTTCTAAGCTACTCAGAAATCAAGTTGCTAAGAGACAAGCAATATTTGCTTATCTAAATATAAGAGATAGATAGGGCATCTTCAAAAACCTCAAGAGATCTGCAGAATATGGCATTCAAAGATGTTTTCTTAACTTAAGATTTTTTGATATCGAGACATGTCAGCTCCTGACAGCACCCCCTATTCTACTCTGTCGCGTCCCCCTCGACCAGCAAGGATGACGCAACTCGCAAAAGCTCTTCTCCAGCAGTTTATTCAGGTCCCTTGAAAACAGTCTTCTGAATGCCCGGGCAGACCCAACACACAGGCTAAATACTAAATGAACAGCCAATCAAGTAAAGCCACGTGGTGCTATCTTAGAGGCCCACGTATGAGGAAGCAAGCCAGATCAGCGGTCTTAGCCAAATATGGACTTGTTTACCACCGAGAGCGCTCACCGTCAGGCTGGTGGAAGGCGGAAACCGGCGCCATCTTTAGGGCGCGGCACGTCGCAGCTCTCTACACTACTCCAAGTAGAAGATGAGCATCGAAGAATCTCCAGTGGGAGATGATTGAATTGGTGGTAAGCCTTTCTCTTGGCCAGAAAAACCCCTTGCTTCAACTGTAGACAGACTTCTGTCCAAAAAGGACAAAACTTGGAAGCAGATAAGTCGACAGCCTAGCTCTGCCAAGACAGGGTAGGTAAGTCCTTCATAATTCCTGCTCTACAATCAATGTCTGTCAGAGAAACGGGGCCAAATGGCTGAAGATTGATGCTGTAATGTATGGAGAGAAAATGGGAACTGTCCAGGCAGCCACTGGTATGTCATTTCTTAGTTTTGGAAGCTGCAGGCCCCGCACTTCCTATATAATCAGATATATGTATCCCTCTCAGGTCACTGAGGTGGTTGAAGAATAGATAGCTAGAGTCTCATAGTTAAATTTTGAGTTGTTTAGGAATCAAGAGGGTGTTCTGGATCTAAGAAGATATTTTTAAAATTGTGAGGCAAGTTAGTATGAAAGCTGAGTTAGATATAGAACTTTAAACTCATGGAGATGGTTAGATAGTAGAATGTTAAAGTCAAGTGCCAAATACATATGGAGTGGACATTGGGAATGTATGCTAAGCCATATAACTCTTATAATTGTGGCCTATTTATTTCTGTTGTTTTGTATTGTATTTATAGTTATAAGAAAAAGAACCATTTTTTGGACTGAAAGGGAGAGCTGATGGGGGGAAAAAGAAATACCTTAAACTAAAAAAAAAACAAAAAAAAAAAGAAGGGAAGAGGATGGGGGGTTGAGGGGGAGGAGGGTGGTAGGGTGGGACTGGAGGGGGGAGTAGGGAGGGGATTGTGATTGAGATGTAACTTGAAGCAATAAAAAATAAAATATTAAAATAAATAAATAAATTATTTTTAAAAACAAAAAAAAAATAGCATATCATGCTATTTTATACCACTCTCCTTAAGAATGGAATTTCCATGGGAGAATTTGAACTCAAACTAATACAACATGGTTTAATTAATGTTATTATTTAATAAGGGTAATTCAATTATTTAAGTTCATCCCTTGATCTCAAAATTTGGGAGACAGGAAAGAACAGGCTCCTTGTGTGTTCAAGGCCAATCTAAATCTACAGAGCTCTACAGAGCAAATTAAGACAGCCCAAGCTACAAAGAGAAACACTGTCTCAATAAGGATAGATATATCCACATAGAAATTAAATCTTCAAAGAAAGGAGAAAAGGAAAGAAGGAATATATAAATGCATATCTTTGATCCCAAAACACGGAGACAAAGACAGAGACAGATTGGTTCCTTTTGAGTTTGAGGCCAACTTAATCTACAAAAAGACAGGACAACACAGAATAAACCTGTTATAATCAATTAATAAATTTATGTCAACTGTAGAGGAGAACACTTAAATTCCATACAATCTTAAGATTTTGGGCAGATATCAAATTGTCACTACAGTTCAAATTTGCTCTCTGGTTACAGAGATACTAATATCTGGTATTTAAGTGAAATATTTGATCAGGGTGGTACCTGCACACATCCTTAAATCCCTTAATCCCATCACACTAGAAGAAGAAACAGGCCGATCTCTGAATTCTAGACCTGCCTTGTTTAAACAATGAAGGCGGGGGCGGGGGGGAACCCTGATTAGAAGATAAGGCTGCTAACTAAACACAGTCTAGAATTCAAAAATGACACATTTTTCCTTGATGTTAAGTTTAATAATGTCCTTACTGATCCAGTGGATAAATACACATAATCTTAAATTTGCGTAAAGAGAAAGGAGTCACAAGCCAGTCTCTTTAGGTGTGGGGCTCCCAATGGAGAACTGGTTTCAAGAGGCATTTTGCCCCTAAAAGAGATATGTTAATCTCCGAGTGTGGTAGTACACACCTTTAATACCAGCACTTGGGAGGCAGAGGCAGGTGGATCTCTATGAGTTCAAGGCCAGCCAGGTCTACAAAGTGAGTCTAGGACAAGGATACACAGAGAAATCCTGTCTCAGAAAAAAAGAGAGAGAGAAAGAGATATATTCTGTTAACCAATGTAAGGACTCAGAGTTAGGCTAGGGAAGAACATGCAAACAGCATGCTTCCCACAGCCAATAGTTAAGAAAAGCTAGCATAAAATAGCATATCATGCTATTTTACACCAATCTCCTTAAGAATGGAGTTTCCATGGGAGAATTGGAACTCAAACTAATACAACATGGTTTAATTAACGTTATTGTTTAATAAGGTTAATTTAATTATTTAAATTCATACCTTGATCTCAAAACTTTGGAGACAAAGAAAAAACAGGTTCCTTGTGTGTTCAAGGCCAATCTAATCTACAGAGCTCTACAGAGCAAATCAAGACAGCTCAAACTATAAAGAGAAACCCTGTCTCAATAAATACTAGTCTTAATTTATCAGAAAATAGGCTTATGAGGTTAAACGGAGTAAATGGTTAAAAATATACAATTTGTTCATAGAAGATAGATTATAGATAGATTTATAAATAAAAAAATAGTTATCTTCAAAACCCTCAGAGGCATACAGAAAATGGCATTTAAAGATGTTTTTATTATTTTAAGACTTGTTTGACTTAAAACACTCAGCTCCTGACAGCTCCCATTTGACTTGGAAAAAGACAATGAACATCAAACAAATCTTCCATCAGGATACAATTCCTCAAAAAGAAATCTCCCATCAGGAGATAATTCCTATTGGGCAAAAATACCCCTGCTCTCTCAACAGACTATATAAAGTCCAAAAACAGATCAGAGCTTAAATGCAGGTAAGTTGATGTCCTGATTCTGCAGAGACAGAATGGGAAAATCCTTATTTCCTGCTGCACAATTTAGTCTGTGAAAAATGCTTGGCCAGAAGGCTGAAGATGATGCTCCAATGATACTGAGAGATATTTGGGACTGTCTAGGCCACAAACTGTCATATTTCTTTTTGGAAGTTGCTCTCCTATGCTTCCTACTCACTCAAATAATAACTTTATCCCTTCTTATGTCTTTGATGGGGTTGAAGGCATAATAGTTATAAAATTTCAATTGAACTTGAGTTGTTTAGGATTTAGAAGGATATTTTCAAGTCTAAATAAAATCTTTAGGTTTATATATATATATATAGGATATGAAAGAAATTATTTATGTTCAGAACTTTAGACACACCAAGATAGATGATGTTTTTCTTCTTCAAGATTGCCTGATACAAATAGGCTAAACACTATGTGTGTAACTTTTATATATGGTTTTCTTGATTGTTTCATATTTGTTCTTATTGTTTTTACTATATGAGTTAAAAAAATTAGCCTTTTTATTAGACAAAAGAAGGGAATTGATGGGGTGGTGTTAAGCATTCTAGATGTTAATTGGTCCTGTTTGCTGTCTGTTACTTACATTGACTCTGATTGGTTAAATAAATGCTGAGGCCTGAGATTGGGTAAAGACAGAGAAAGGTGGGACTTCCTGAGATTAGAACAGGAAGCCTGTGCTTTAGACAGAGGATTAGTGGATTCTAGCCAGAAGCAGGAAGAAGGAGGCACACACCATGGGTTAGAAAAAAGAACCTCATTCCACATGGCCAGGAACATTGGCATATCGTGGAGAATGGCAGTCCAAGGGGACATATGTATATAAGGGGTCATATTTGGGTAACAGAATTATGAGCTAGCTTAGATGGTCTAGGATTGCACAACTTAGGCCAAGGCTTGTAAAATCTATCATGTGTCTGTGTGCTCATTTATAATGGATGGTTAAGGATTAGTTGCTGAACCAATTAAATATAATATAAATACTGTTAAACAATTTAATTATTTCTACAAATGGCACCAACATAGTGTAATATTTTTTTTTACAGGTTGGTTGATAAAAGTTGCTTATAGCCAATTAGCTGGGCAGAAAGAGTATAGGAAGGTGGTTTTCCTGAGATTGGACAGGAACCCTGAGCACACACAGAGAATTGCTCTCTTTCTGCCAGGACACAGAAGCAGACAGACATCTTGAGAACGCTGGAAGGTAATCACAGGCACATGGTGGTTTGGGATTAGGTGATGCGGGACAACTTAGAGTAGCTGATTGAGAGTCTACATAGCTAAGGGCTAAGTGTTAAAAACATTTAAAGGTCTTGGTGTCTTTAATTATTGGGGAAAAGACTGTGGCAGCTTCTAGGCCCTCAGTCCAAGAAGTCCCGGGCCGTCGGACTTCCAGACTCCCGAACTCCGCTCGAACCCAGGCGAAGTTCCTATCAAGCTGCTGGTAATTCTACTGGCCTAATATAACAACTTATATTAATTGACAGAGTTTAGGTTACAGGTGGTGTAGGCCACTCTTGGTCCCGTGGCTCTTTCCCCAGGAGAAATCAGGCAGCCAGTTAAGGCATTCGGGCCTGGGCACCCGCTCCTCTGCCAAGCTGCTGGCTGCTCCACTGGCTTAATCTTACTGTTTATACTTACTAATAACTACAATAATTAATTAATTTGCAGTTTCAATTCTGTATCTGTAATTAACAACATTTTATTCATTTTCATATTGATACACTGCCTACTACCACTCATGTTAAACTGTTTTTCCCATTACAGTTCCCATAATATTGAATTAAAAACAATTCTACCTTTTTTTTTAAGATGTGTATGTACCTATTGCAATTGAAAAGTCCCTTTATTCAGAATACTTTTATATATATAAGAGGTACTTTCTCTTAGAGTGTGATCTACTGTCTTCTTATCTTTTTTATGCCTTTGGTGTTTGATTGTTACCATAATAATATTTTTATCACAACAAAGCAATGCATATATTGCTGAATATTAGAAAGTAACAAGTAAGGAAAAACAAATTTGAAAGATCACAGTCTGACCTTCAAAAAAAAATAAGGCTAAAAAGGATAAGTGCACACACTTTAGATGTTTCAGTTTACTAAAAATACACATAAATAAATGTAAAATGTTTCTTGCCATCTAAAACATGAAGGTATATTAATATTCCAGGTTAACCTGTGTGTATTTCTCTTTTGGTAGCTTATTGTTTGGCCTAGGTGGCAATGTGTTCTCAAATTCTCTATCAGAAACAAGGAAATCATGCAATTTGCAGCCAAATAGATGGAACTAGAAAAGCTCATCCTGAGTGAGCTAACCCAGACCTAGAAGGATGCTCATGGCATCTATTCACTTATAGATTTTAGACATATAATACAGGATAACTATTCTGCAATCAATACACCAAAAGGAACAGGAGCATAGACTTTGTTACC
>CAJQZJ010032137.1:3353613-3364780 GCA_907164525.1 Lophiomys imhausi | reverse complement strand
TTTGCCCTAGTGGTGCAGTCTTGTAGGTCCCCAGTACATGAGGAAACTCTTAGCCCTCATATGACTGCAAACTGGGGTGGGGACTGATATGTAGGGACACCCCACTCTGGAGGAGCAGGATAGGAGGGAGAGGGGGTAGAAGGTGGGAGGGTGGGACTGGGAGGGGTTGAAAGAGGGCACTGTAGTTGAGATGTAATTTGAAGTAATAAATAAACATAAAAAAAGAACCTCACTAAATGTATCATAACTCATTTTGTGCCAATATTTTTTTCCACCAGGACATAAGTGTCCTGTTATAATTTCAGCAGTGTCCCCTAGTATAAATTTGGAAACTCAGTGCCTGGGGTATTCTGTTTTTGGAGACTGGACACAGCTTGTGATTGCTCTTAAATACCCATATCAATACCTTTCTCAAAATCATCCATAAACTCAATACCTAGGGTGTCCTGTTCTGTTTTTGGAGACTGGACACAGCTTGTTATTGCTCTTAAATACCCATATCAATACCTTCCTCAAAATCATCCATAAACTCAATACCTAGGGTGTCCTGTGTTTGGAGATTAGACACAACTTGTGATTGTTGTTGAGTACCCATGTCAATACCTTCCTCAGGACCATCTATCATTTCATCATTTGTTATTTCTGGAATTGCAAGAATATTAATTTGAGTACCTCATTGTTGTAAAATATCCCTTCCCCATAAATTTATGGGTATGTCAGTCACATAAGGTCTCAACTTCCCTGGTTGCCCTTTTGGTCCAACACAGCTAAGCCACTGTACACTTTGCTGTATGTGTGATAACTTACCAATACCTATAAACCATGTACCAACCTTATACTAGGGCTATTTTGGATTCCAAGTCTCCTGAGAGAGGATACAGTGACATACAGATACTGTATCAGGCAGTGCCCTATCAATTTGATGATTTTGAAATTTTCTTCAATTTGGTCTTTTAATGATATAGCATAAAGGCATTTATTTCTAGGATTTAGATGTGTCTGAAAATGATCATAAAATTATTTGCTTGGCCTTGGAAAAGAACAGCCTAAGAACCTTTTTACTACTGGTGACATCATTATTTCAGAACATACACTAAGACCATCAGTTAGACCTCTGCATTCCTAGAAGTATGTCATAGATAGAATTCCAACTAATCCCCCATTAAGAAACATCTATTTTCACTTGGTTTGGTTCATTTATTTTAACAGAGATTATTTTATTCTTACCTCACAAATTCTACCATAAAATTTGAATGCTACATACTAATTTGTACAGAATTGTTGTTGTTTTGCATTAGTCCATAGTTCTCCCCTTTAGTCTTTCTTGTTTTCCTATTTTCTTTTCTCTCCTCCTCTCTCCCCTTTTAACTTTTCTATCTCTCTCTCCAGGTATACATACACACAAAATCCTGTGTACACATGCTTACGCATTCACACACACACATACAAGAGATCAACTTTTCCTTGTTTATGTCATGAACAAGGAGACAATTGAGAATTAAAATTACAATGTAAGTGCTGTGTGTAACTGCCCAAATTGATTGAAAGCATTTTTTTTCTTGAAAAGTTTGAACTTCTCCAAGTTTTACTTATGTTTTCTCAGATTCAAGAATTACATTCAAACAAAATTTAACTATATAGTCAAAAATTGTGTTTGTGAGATCAGCAGAAATTTGGGTCTGTTGAAATTTCCCAGGGGCAGAAAATGAAAGGTCAAATATAATCTATCATACATGACAATATCCCCAAATACGTTTCAGTTTCATTTTTCTCTGTCCTCATAAAGATTCCAAGTTGATCATGGTGCACCCGTGACAACATGAGGATTAATGGAAGAGAGTGAAGGGAAGGGATTCAAAGAAGGCAAACTGGTTTTATAACCCCACTGCCCTTAGAAAATGAGGCTAATGAAATTCACTTTCCCGCTAATGGCTTCCATTGCAGGATACTATTCAGTTTTCCCTGAAAATGTGATAAATTCTTGCTGTACAAATCATATTGATTTCCTCCTGTTGTCACTGTGTCTAATTCTGCTGAGTTACTGGCAGTACATTACATCCTGTGACCAAGAGTTATTGCTACCAGTCTCACCAGATATCAGATTTTCTGATATGACCTTAAATCATATGTTCCACTAAGAACCGGTGACTTAATTTTCCTGCAGTTTAGCTGATAAAGAAAAAACTGCAAAGAACTGACATGCTGCTCTATGATCTCGTAGCTTTGGCTATGAAATGCTTAGTGGAGAATATACTCAGAGACAGTAGTCACTAATTACTGATTTGTTAGTGGATGACATATGACAGGACAGCAAAGGAAAGTGATTTGTAGGATAATCAAGAGGGTTTGGACAGTTTATGACCAGATTAACACAGGAATTTATTCTTTGGTTATTTTACAAAAAAAGTACGATGGCAACTTACGAGTCTCTGCTACAGAGGGTGAACAACTGTGAGCCCTTTGGGGTTTAAACAACACTTTCACAGGGGTCACATATCAGATATCTTACGTATCAGATATTTACATTATGATTCATAACAGTTATGAAGAAGCAACCTGAGGAACTGAATTAAAGTGTTGCAGCACTGGGAAGATTGAGACCATTGCTCTAGATGGACAGACACTGGTTGGACAAAGGGTCATATTATTCCCTTGCATATGAACACTGATTTACACATACACAGTCACACCCAGGGTAGGGGCATCCTGGTGAAAACTCTTGATTTTCTTTGCATTTTACTGTAGAGGAATGGGCATAATTCACATTTTAGTGTTCATAATTGTCTGACTCTAAGCTTAAAGGATTAGCTCTCAGGGAATCACTTAAAAGTTTAGGGAGCTATTCAGGATTTATTCTGGATAAGCCTCTGGAAGATTGGATACTTATCTCCACCACTCAGTCCCATCTAGTCCTAAATATGGTTAGAAATAAAACAAGATTATGGCTTCCCTAGAGGAGGAGAAAGTTAAGCCTCTCTTCTGTGAATGAAATAGATTTATTGGCTTTAAAAAAATTAAGACAATTCATAGCATAGCTTTTGATAATCTGGCCATGACCAGAATGTGATAGATACAAACCTCTATAGTACACATGGTTATTTATTATTAATTAATTAATTATTAATTTATTTCATTTTTTCTCTAGATTTCTTTGAAACACCAGGACTTATGGATATTTGTGTGGGTGTTTTTTTTTTTAATTCACAACAAATTTAAGTGTGATTTAATTGATTTTGCAGAGAAGAAGGAATGAATACCATGAACAAAATCATTCTGAAACATGCTTTTTGTTCTATTGATTAATGTGATGTCATAGATACATTTAGTAGATACAGGAGAGGGCAAGTCACCTTGTTTTTTTTGAACATTTATTTATTACTTCAAGTTAAGTCTCCATTACTGCCATCACCTTCCCCCCTCCCTGTCCCACCCTCCTACCCTCTATCTTCTTTCCCACCCATCACATCCCTCCGGTGTGGGGTGCCTCCGTGCATCAGCCCCCCTAAGTTTGTTAGTCACATGAGGTCTAAGAGCATCCTCTTGCACCAGAGGCATACTGGTAGTTCCACTAGGGTGGGGTGTTGCACATACAGGTAACAAAGTCCATGTTCCTGTTCTTTTGGGTCTATTGATTGTAGGATGGTTATCCTGTACTATATGGCTAAAATCCAGTTATAAGTAAATATACACCATGTGTATTTTTCTGATTCTGAGTTAGCTCACTCACGACGAGATTTTCTAGTTCCATCCATTTGGTTGCAAGTTGCATGATTTCCTTGTTTCTGATAGCTGAGTAGTATTCCATTGTATAAATGTACCACAGTTTTTTTAATCCATTCTTTGGTTGAAGGACATCTGGGTTGTTTCCACTTCCTAGCTATTAAGAATAAAGCTGTTAAGAACATAGTTGAGGAGATGTCCTTATGAGTTGGTGAGGAATCTTTTGGCTATATGCCCAGTAATGGTATGGCTGGGTCTTGAGGTAGAGCTATTCCAAGTTTTCTAAGATATGGCCAGACTGATTTCTATAGTGGTTGAGCAAGTTGGCACTCCCACCAGCAATGTGGGAGTGTTCCCCTTTCTCCACAATCTTGCCAGCATTTGATGTCTTTTGAGTTTTTGATCTTAGCCGTTCTCACAGGAGTGAGATGGAATCTCAGAGTTGTCTTGAGTTGCATTTCTCTGATGATTAAGGATATTGAGCATTTCTTCAAGTGACTCTTGGTCATTCTAGATTCCTCCTTTGTGAATTCTCGGTTTTGCTCTATACCTCATTTTTTGATTGGGTTACTTGGTTTGTGGGTATTTAATTTCTTGAGTTCTTTATAAATTTTGGAAATTAGCCCTCTGTCAGATGTGGGGTTGGTGAAGATCTTTTCCAAATCTGTAGGCTGCCATTTTGTTTTAATGACAATGTCCTTTGCCTTATAGAAGTCTTTCAGTTTCATGAGGTACCACTTATTGATTGTTGGTCTTAGAGCCTGAGCTAGTAGTGTTCTGTTCAGGAAGTTGTCACCTGTTCCAATGAGTTCGAGGCTTTTCCCCACTTTCTCTTCTATTGGATTTACTGTGTCCTGTTTTATGTTGAGGTCTTTGGTCCACTTGGACTTAAATTTTGTGCAAGGTGATAAATATGGGTCTATTTGCATTCTTTTACATGTTGACATCCAGTTAGACCAGCACCATTTGTTAAAGATGCTGTCCTTTTTCCATTGTATGGTTTTAGCTTCTTTGTCAAAAATTAAGTGAGCATAGGTGGGTGGGTTCATTACTGGGTATTCAATTCGATTCCATTGATCAACTGGTTTGTTTCTATACCAGCACCATGCTTTCTTTATTACTATTGCTCTGTAGTATAGCTTGAAATCAGAGATGGTGATACCTCCAGATATTGTTTTATTGTACAGGATTGATTTAGCTATTCTAGGTTTTTGTTTTTGTTTTTGAAGTTGAGAGTTCTTTCAAGGTCTGTAAAGAATTGTGTTGGTATTTAGATGGAAATTGCATTGAATCTGTATATTACTTTTGGTAGGATGGCCATTTTTATTATGTTGATCCTACCTAACACGAACATGGGAGATCTTTCCATCTTCTGAAACCTTCTTCAATGACTTGAAGTTCTTGTTGTACAGGTCTTTCACTTGCTTGGTTAGAGTTATCCCCAGGTATTTTATATTGCTTGTGGCTATTGTGGAGGGTGTTGTTTCCCTAATTTCTTTCTCAGCCCATTTATTTTTTGTATAAAGAAGGGCTTCTGATTTTTTAAAATTAATTTTGTATACAGCCACCTTGCTGAAGGTGTTTATCAGCTGTAAGAGTTCTCTGATGGAATTTTTGGGGTCACTTATGTATACTATCATATCATCTGCAAATAGGGATTATTTGACTTCTTCCTTTCCAATGTGTATCCTGTTGATATCTGGCTAGAACTTCAACTACTATGTTGAAGAGGTAGGGGGAGAATCCTTGCCTTGTCCCTGATTTTAGGGGAAATGTTTTAAGTTTCTCTCCATTTAATTTGATGTTAGCTACTGGCTTGCTGTATATCAGCTTTATTATTTCTAGATATGGACCTTGTATGCCAGTTCTCTCCAAGACTTTTAACATAAAGGGGTGTTGGATTTTGTCAAATGCTTTTTCCACATCTAATGAGATGATCATGTGGTTTTTTTTCTTTCAGCTTGTTTATATGGTGGATTACATTGATGGATTTTCATATGTTGAGCCACCCCTGCATTCCTTGGATGAAGTCTACTTGATCATGGTGTATGATACTTTTGATGTATTCTTGGATTCGATTTGCACAAATTTAATTGAGTATTTTAGCATCTATGTTCATGAGGGAATTGGTCTGAAATGTTCCTTCTTTCTTGGGTATTTGTGTGGTTTAGGTATCAGGGTGACTGTGATCTCATAGAATGAGTTTGGCAGTGTTCCTTCTGATTCTATTTTGTAGAAGAGTTTGAAAAGTATTGGTATTAGTCCTTCTTTGAAGGTCTGGTAGAATTCTGTGCTGAAACCATCTGGCCCTGGGCTTTTTTTGGTTTGGAGACTTTTAATGACTGCTTCTCTTTCCTTAGGGGTTATAGGACTGTTCAATTTGTTAATCTGATCCTGATTTAACTTTGGTAGGTGGAATCTATCAAGAAAGTTGTCCATTTCACTTAGGTTTGCAAATTCTGTGGAATATAGGTTTTTGAAAATTTGAAAAATTCTTTGGATTTCCTCGATGTCTATTGTTATTTGTCCCTTTTCATTTCTGATTTTGTTGATTTGTGTATCTTCCCTCTGCCTTTTATTTAGTTGGCTAAGGGTTTATCTATTCTGATAACTTTGTCAAAGAATCAACTCTTGGTTTTGTCAATTCTTTGTATTGTTCTTTTTGTTTCTAAGTTGCTGATTTCAGCCCTGAGTTTGATGATTTCCTGCCATCTGCTCTTCTTGGGAGGGATTAATTCTTTTTTTTTTTTTCCCTAGCTCTTCCACTTCATCTGTTAAGTTGCTAATATGAGCTGTCACAATTTTCTTTTTGAAGGCACTTAGTGCTATGAACTTTCCACATAGCACTGCTTTCATTGTGTCCCATAGGTTTGGGTAAGTTGTGCCTTCATTTTTATTGAGTTTTAGGAAGTCTTTGATTTCCTTCTTTATTTCTTCCCTGACCCAATAGTCATTAAGTAGAGATTTTTTTGATTTACATGAATGTGTAGGCAGTTTGATATTTCTGTTGTTGTTGAATTCTAGCTTTATTCCATGATGGTCTGATAAAATACAAAGGGTTATTTCAATTTTCTTGAATCTGTTGAGGCTTGCTTTGTGACCGAGTATATGGACAGTTTTGGAGAAGATTCTATGAGGTGCTGAGAAGAAGGTATATCCTTTTGAGTTGGGGTGAAATGTTCTATAGATATCTGTTAGGTCCATTTGATTCATGACCTCTGTTAGTCTCATTGTTTTTCTGTTTGGCTTCTGTCTCGATGACCTGTCCATTGGTGTAAGTGGGATGTTGAATTCTCCCACTATTAATGTGTGGGTATCGATGTGTGGTTTAAGCTTTAGTAGTGTTTCTTTTACAAATGTGGGTGCCCTTGAATTTGGGGCATAGATATTCAATATTGAGATGTCATCTTGATGAATTTTCCTTTGACAAATATGTAGTGTCCTTCCCTATCTTTTTGTTCAATTTCCATTGAAAGTCTATTTTATTGGATATTAGGATGGCTACTCTAGCTTGCTTTCTGGGACCATTTGCTTGGAAAACCTTCTCCCAACCCTTTACTCTGAGATAGAGTCTATCTTCACATATAAGATGTGTGTTTCTTGTATGCAGCAAATTGATGGGTCTTGTTTATGGATCATTCTGCAATCCTGTGTCTTTTTATTGAGGAGTTGAGTCCATTGATGTTGAGATATTAATGATCCTAGTTTGTTATTTCCTGCTATTTTGATGTAGGTGGTGGTAGTGCATTTGTGTGTTTCTTTTGGTTTAGCTGCAGTAGGTCACCTTGTTTTTTTGTTTCTTTTTTTGGTTTGTTTTTGTTTTTTTGTTTTTTGTTTTTTTTGAGGAGACTGGGGTAAGAGCTTTATCCTGCCCCATGATGCTCATAAACTTTAAAAGAATACAAACTTTAAGAAAATACTGTACAGTGAAGTAGTGGCACAAGTCTCTCTGTGGTGCACACCTTTAATCCTTGCACTCAAGAGGCGGAGGCAGGCAGATTTCTAAGTTCAAGATCAACCTGGTCTACAGAGTGAGTTCCAGGACAGCCAGGCCTACACAGAGAAACCCTGTCTCAAAAAATGTTTTTGAAATTAGAACAGAATTATAACATTTTTACCCACTGTTTTTCCCCCTCCAACCCTTTCCATGTTTTTTCACCTTGGCCTCAAATTCATGTCCTCTATTTCTCTCATTTTTGTGTGTTGTGTATGTGTTCCTAAATAAATAAATAAATACAACCTGCTCAGCTTTATAATGTTACTTGTATGTATATTTCAGGGCTGACCACTTGGTATTAGATAACCAACTGGGGTCCTCTTCCCTGGGGAAGATTATGTGTCACACACTCAGCACTCTTTAGTTGCCTTTAGTTTAGGGTTGGGGTTCCATGAGACTTCCTCCTATATGTTAGCATTTCTACTGATGTATGTTGTTCAGGTCTTGTTTAGATAGCCATGTTGGTAAGACATCATGGGTGTAGCTTCTCTTACATTTCTAGGGTATCCAATCTCACACTAATCTTCCTGCTCCTCTTTTCCCAATAGTTACATATACTTGTGCTTGGGTCTTCAACATTATTGTACTGGTCTACATGTCTGTTTTTGTGCCAGTATCTTAATGTTTTTATTACTATGGCTATGTGAGCTATCTTGAAATCAGTACTGGTTATCCCTCCAGTACCCTTCTATTTATTCAGGACTCTTTGGATATACTGGCTCTTTTGTGGTTTCATATTAATTTCAGGATAGTGTTTTTCTATTTCTGAGAAGAATGAGATGGAAGTTTTTATTGGGATTGTATTAAATCTGAAAATGGCTTTTGCCATAATGGTTATTGTACAGTATTGATTCTATCAATCCATGAGCACGGAATATCTTCTACAGTTTTTCTCTTTCTTACTTCAGAGATTTAAAGTGTTCAATGTAAAGGACTTTTACTTCCTGTTTAGGTTTATTCCTAGATATTTTATTTTGTTTGAGATTATTGTGAACAGGAGTCTGCACATGAACTCTTTCTCTTTATGTTTATTGTTATTGCGTAGAAAAGCTATTGAGTTGTGCAAGTTAATTTTTGTCCTGCCATACTGCTGAATTTATTGATCACTGCTAGAGATATTTTTTTAGAATTTTTGTGATGTCTAATATATATATCATGTTGAATAGAAGTATGGATGATTTGTGCTTCTTTTTGTGTTTCTATCATTTTAAATTCCTCCTTTTGTTCCAGCTAGTACTTGGAACACAATGTTGAAAGGAGTGGGTATAGAAAACATTTGTATCTCACCACAGATCATGAGTCATATGAGGGCCAAGAGCCTCTTCATACACCGGGGGCCTACGAGGCAGTACTGCCAGTGAAAGGTGTCTCCTTGCTATGAGGGGAAAACTAGAAAAAGACCAACAGATGCACAAACCCACAAAACAAAGAACAACAACAAAAAAGAGAGGAAAAAGAAAAAGAAAAAAAAGGAAAAGGAAAAAGAAAAAGAAATGAAAAAAAGTTTATGTCCATGTTCCTTTTGGTGTGTTGGTTGTTATGCAGGGACACTCCACCCCAGAGGATCAAGACGGAAGGGTCAGGGGGTAGAGCATGGGAGGGTGGGGCTGGGAAGTGGGAAAAGAGGACAATATGCTAAGGATGTAACCTGTAGCAACAAACAAATAAATTTATTAATTAAAAAAAGTAGGTAACAACGTTAAAACACTGTAAATAAAATAAAGGATACAGCCATTCAACCTGGTTTTATAAACCTCCAAGTGTCAAAAAAACATAGAGCTAAGGTAAAATACAGGAGAAATGTGGTGTTAACCCATGCCTTTAACTTCAGCAGAGACGGGAGGAGCACCATAGAGTTAGTGGACTTATAAATTCTAGAGTTACACGGAACAGGGTGGTGAGGGTACTCACCCTTAATCCCATCATTCAAGAAGAGTACACCCTTAACCCCAACACACTAGAGACAGAAGCAGGCAGATCTCAGAGCTCAAGGTCAGCCTGATACAAAACAAACTCTAAATAAAGAAAAACTTCGATCCAGGAGTGGTGGAACACATCTTTAATCCCTTCAGATGGGAACCACAGGTCTCTGATCCCAATAATTAGAATGCAGAGACACACACATAGGATTTGGAAGGACCTAAGTTTAAAAGCTACTTACAAAAGTACCACTCAATACAAACAAATTGTCCTTCAAGATCTCAAAATATATACACTAAAGCTGGTTTAGCTCCAAAATAACAAAATAATTTCTTCTTTAAACCAGATTGAAAGATAACACTTTATATATTGTCAAAAAACCAAATTTGCTTCAGGAGAAATATTACCTACACCCCCCCCCAAAAAAAAGAGGGTGATTGTAGCTGAGTGAGGATTAGGGCAGGGCTCTGTTCTTATCTTTCCAGGAGAATCAAAGCATCCATTCAAGGAACCCAGGGACAACCGGACAACGGAAACCTCAGCAGAAAACAGAATCAGACACCAAAAGAAGACGAGTGACCCAGATGATTCAGCCTGACAGACTCCCTCAATAGCTGTCTCCATCAAAAGCCTACAACCACAACAACTCAATATCGCTAACACCGTTCAGCTCTACACAATGCCCCAGCCAGAACCTCAGTAAAGCCTGGAAGTTCAGCTTCTGCCTACAAACTCCTTAGGACATCTAAACAGCTAGAACAGAAGGACAGAACATAAAAGGATTGTACTAACATTTTTAACCATTTTTCCATTTTGGTTCGGGCCCCAAACAGGTTTACTATGACCCAAACCAGCAGTAAGTCATTTTAAGAGAGCGATGTCCCATACCCAGAGGGTAGGGAGGGTGTTTCTCCGCCCCCCCCCCCTTTTGGTTATTTGAAGGACAACTGAAAACTCTGTTATTTAGGGGAAGAGATTACAAGTTGTTAAATGGTCCTGTTTAATGGGTTTTGGAGGTTAGACCCAGGGTATTCCTTCTTTCCCTTTTCTGTATCCTTCCTTATCTCCTATGTAGGAATGCATGGACTTGAGAAAAATTGAGACATAGACATAGCACAGGAAGGACCAAGAAGAAGGGTCAGATTATTGAATATGCCCTTATACCTTAGTATATTGATACAAAATTAGTAGTATATTTGGCCAAAGTGGTATTGACCATTGTTTATTGTGCAAAAATAAGATTGTATTGGACTACGTCGGTATTGATATTGGTATATTGATACAAAATTAAGATTATAGTTGGCCACAAAGGTATTGACGCTTGTATATGGACGCAATATTAAGATTGTATTGGGCTACATAGGCATTGATCTTTGTATATTGATACAAAATTAAGAGTATATTTAGCCACATTTGAATAGATCTTTGTATATTGATACAAAATTAAAGGAAACGCTTCCTAATGGTATCGTACCTAGAGATGCTTAAAAATGAAATGTGAAGCTCTGGCCTCTTGATACCAACCGTCTT
>CAJQZJ010032137.1:3330825-3350326 GCA_907164525.1 Lophiomys imhausi | reverse complement strand
AGAAGAAGAAGAAGAAGAAGAAGAAGAAGAAGAAGAAGAAGAAGAAGTAGATGGTAGAGATAGTATAGTAGAGTTCAGAAGTACAGTACAGTTGAATGTAGTTGAGTTCTTACAGTTCAGTTTATGGAGTTCAAAGGCAGTTTTTTCAAGCAGAGAAATTTGGTGAGAATCAGAGAGAAACCAGTTTGAATCAGTCAGCTTGGAGAAGAGTTTTGAGCCAAAATACTTGAATTGAACCAGCCTGTCAGAGTTAAAAAAGAACTACAAAGTATGAGCCTATTCAGTCGTAAGTCTTGGAGGTTGAAAACATTCTAAGCCTCGGTTATCAGACAGAGGGTGGAAGCTGAAGTGTTCAAGGTCCAGGTTGGCAGAAGATTAGAGTGTATGGAGGACAGAAGCTCCAAGGCCTAGTGGTAGTTAGGTAGACATGCTCTGAGATCAGCCCAAGCCATGTATTCATAAAGCTTGGGTACTGCTCTCATTTCATCCTCTCTTCTAAGTAAATAAAAGCTATATTTACAGGGTATAGTAGTCTGGGCTGTCATATGTGGTCTCCTAGAACTTTTGAAAAATTAATTCAGGCCCTTCTGGATTTCAAAGTTTCTATTGAAAAGTCAAGTGTTATGCTGATGGATTTGCTTTTACAGTGACATGGTCATTTTGTCTTCAGCTTTTAATATACTTCCTTTTTTATGTACATTTATTTTTTTTTATTATGTGTCATGTGGAATTTCTTTTTCTGGTTCTGTCCGTTTGGTGTAGTGTATGCCTTTAACCCTAGTAGGCTTCTATTTCCTTTGATTTGGGACATTTCTTGTATGGTTTTGCTGAAAATATTTCCTGTCTTTGACCTGGTTTCTTCTTCTCCTATAACAGGTTTAGGGTTTTTTTTATTTTGTTTTGTTTTGTTTGTAGTGTGCCATAGTTCCTAAATGTTCTATTCTTAGGTTTTTGTTTTTAGATTTAATATTTTTAATGAGTAGTCCATTTATTCTATTATGTTTTTGAGACCTGATATTCCTTCTTTAGTGTGATCCCAATCTGCTGGTGAGACTTTTCTCTGAGTTTTGCTTTTTCTTTTTTTTTTTTTTCGTCTTAGACACTGTTCTATTGTTGTGAAGAGACATGGTGACCAAGGAAACTCTTATGTAGAAAAGCATTTATTGGGGACTGGCTTATAGCTTCAGGGGTTTAATCCACTATTATCATGGCAGGGGGCATGGTGGTAGGCAGGCATGGTGCTGGAGAAGAAGCTAACAGCTACATCCTGCCCATAGGTCAAGAGAAACACTGGGGGCTTTAAAATATGAGGCTGGAGTTTTCAAAGCCCACCCCCAGTGACACACCTACTCCAACATGGCCACAATTCCTAATCCTTATAACCCTACCAAAGAGTTTCACTCCCTGGTGACTAAGCATTCAAACATGAATTTATGAGGTCGATTCTTATTCAAACCACCACAAATACCCCAGTTTTTCATTTTGAGCTTTTGTTCAGTTTTGCTTTCCTTCAGGAAGTCTATCTGTTTATCAGATTTCAGTATTACATCTTGAATTATTTTACTTCATTTACCTTTTGTGTTTTCATAGCATAGTTAGTCTTCAATCGGTATTTATTCTTATAATCTTTGAGTTCCTTGAAAATATTTATAATTCTTATTTTGAAGTCATTGTCTTGTGCATTAATTACTGGAGTTAATTTTCTCAGAGAACATTATGAAGAAGGTGCTAATTTCTAGAAGAGATGCATTTTCTCATTTAGTCCTGCTGTTTGTTATTTTGCAATATGATCTAAGTATCTGAAGTTAGGCCTTGGAGTGTGTTTCGTGGAATGGATATCTGGTCTCAGCTTTGTCAAATAGATGTTTGAATCTTTGTTTGCTTTTACTCCAATTTGTGAGGTTGTGGAACACTTGGATGATTCTTAGTTTTCAGTTTTGGAACTCCTCTGTGTTGATGTGGAAGTGAAATGTCAAAAGTGGTGTCAATTAAGTTACAGATAGATTCAACCTCTGGGTGTAGAGTTCTTATTTGGTCTCCATGTGGTTTTGAAGTGGTGCAACAAGTGTGGTGATTATGAACCAGTGGTGAGAAGTCTGCCTCTGAGGGTATCTATCTGGGTTCTGAGTCAGACTCCATGTAGTCCCAGGACTGAGTTGGAGTCCCAGATCAGATTCCATACTGTTCTGGATCAATTCTGTGTATGTGTTGGTTGATATGTAAGCCGGCTAGGTAATTGGCTCTGGGGGTTCTCTGATGTGGTTATGGTTTGAACTCTGTGCAGTCACAGAGGTGAAAGCCAAGTGGGGTAGCTAATAGGTAGGTGGTGGAAGGACTGGCTCTGGGGATCTCTAACTGGTGTTCTGTATGGTCCTAGAGCCAGGCTGTGAGTAGGTTGGCTGATAGACATCCCTATAATGTGGGCAGAAAACAGGCTTTAGGGGTTCCTATTTGGAGTTCCTGGTCAAAATCTACATGGCCTTTGAGAAGGTATGATAGGTGGGGTGGCAGAGTTAGGCTAGTAGACTGGATCTGGGGGTCCCTAACTGCAATTCTGGGTCAGGCTCTAGGTGGTTCTGAGTCAGAGCAATGAATTGGGGTGATTCTGGGAGTTCCAACCTAGAATTCTAAGTCAGAATCCACATAGTCCTAGGCATTATGGGTGAGATGACAGGTGGTAAGGGGGTGGCTATAAGATTTCTACTTAGAGTACTGAGTTGAACTCCAAATGATTGTTGGTCAGTGCAGTAGATGGCATGTCTTCTTTGAACAAAAACAACAACAAAAAAAACCTACTGATTCCATTTAGTGATGCCCACGTACACATGCATATTGAACAGCATGGGGAACCTACCAGAAGCCACCTCTTCTAGTTTATAGTTCTTGTGTTTTTTTTTCTAAGAAAAGTTTTTTTTTCTTCCTGCAGATCATAAAATATACACTTTCCTTAAAAATTTACATATTACTGATTTTTATTCTCTTGTAACTCATTTGAATTTTTTAAAATAAACAACATAAAGAAGGAATATCTTTTTGTATATTTGTACATAAATATCCAATTTTCTGGAAATTTAAAATTTCCAAAATCTTAGAGTCAGAAATTCTGAGGATATGTATGTATGTATGTATATGTACATTATTTCCCCTATCTCCTCTCTCCATTCCCTCCAATGTTCTCTACCTGTCAAATTCATTGCCTTTTTATTCATATATATGAATACACACACACACACATATTTCCTGCTGAGCTCATTTAATGTTGCATATATATGTATATGTGTATGTGTGTGTGTATGTATATATATATATACCTACGTGTGTGTGTGTGTGTGTGTGTGTGTGTGTGTGTGTGTGTGTGTGTTTAGGGCTGACTGCTTGAATTAAATAACCTATGAGGATGCTTGTCCATGGATTAGACTGATTCTCCCTCTCTGAAGCAATTGATGGCCTTTAGCTCCTCATCTCTGGGGGGTAGCCTTTTGAGATTTCTCCCATCCATGCTGGCATGTCAATTGGTGTAGTCATTTTTCAGTTTTTGTTCAGGGGATCATATCATTGGGATTTCATGCGTGCAGTTTCTCTGACATATGTTGAAGACATTATGTGGTATGGTTTTGCTCATATTAGTAACTTTCAGGTTGACTATGGTTCTGTCAGGCACTAGGACTCAGAAAGCAGAGTATGTTGTAACTGGTGGTAACTGGGTGGTAAAACATGACTGAGGAAAGTCTTCACATTCTTCCTAGAAGATCATTTCCAAGTTTGGTGATGTACTTCTACCAGGACTTAACAGCACATGGCCATATGACGATAGTTTATGACACGTGCATACATAGCACAAGTTAGGAAAGGGAAACAAGAAACAGACAAGGTCTGGAGGAACCCAAATGCAAGTTTTCAGGAGTCCTCTCCAAGAGGAGTTACACAACTCCTTCAGTGTCCAATTATGACAATGTTCATGAAATGCTGTCTATCATGAAGCTCAGGAGAAAACTGGTGCCAGGATTTTTATTGGAAGATGCTCATGCAGACATCCTCTTCCTAGTGTGTACCCGGATTCTGGACTCCTAGAAGGAAGCATGTACTTTTTCATCAGTGATATATTTTTAGTGTGTTATTGGAACAAGCCTTTCTTCTCAGACAATGACAGCAACCCTCCTGAGTCAAGGCCAAGAAAGCTCTTCACACAGGTTTTCCCGAGTCCAGTACCTTCAGTTCTGTTACGCCAATGTCTTCCTCCACTGACACACAACAAGCACACTCACATTTATTGCCCAAAGCAGGCCAGTTGGCCAGAGAAGATACCAAAGGTGTAGGAAGACACATTCCTCCTGCTGGGTAGCAGTTTGTAGTTTTAGACTATAATACCCTCTGTTACAATTGTACCTACAATTCTTTAAATAAAACATAAACATGAGAAAAAAATCTGCACCTTCTATACTTGTACACATATATTAATCACATATTTTCATGGTCTAGACTCACATTTTTACCTTTTACTTGTTTGTGTTTGTATATGTGTATGTATGAGTGTGAACACGTGTGCCATGGCAACACGCAGAGATAAGAGCACAGCTGTCCTGAGTTAGTTCTTGCTTTTCACTTTCTTTAGGTGGAGTCTCTTTTGCTTTTGCTGCCGTGCTGTGCATTCCAGGAGAGCTGTAATTCACATTATTTAAATTAATCTATCTATTTACACATTGTCGTGAAATATAGGGTTGTATTAGAGACTTTGGATACTGGCTAACAAAAAAAAATAGTTATTTACCTTCATTACATATTTTTTTCTTGTTTACTTTTGCAGATCAAGTTGGTCTCTGATTCCTTTTTGGAAAAGGAATTTTATTTTGCTTTTGACTTTCCCTAAAGCAGTGTTGTTTCTTGAAATCCACTGCAGCTTGTGATTAAACCCCTGAAAATATTTCATAGCCTTTGCTATGTTTTTTTTTTTATCACTTTACTTTTTAAGCTTTCAACTGTATTTCAAGTTCTGCCTGCATGAACCTCTTGGTCCACGTACACAGTGATTTACCCCGGTGCTCTCCTTCATTCTCTTAGCTGTTCTGATGCTTCTTTTGACAATCTTTTGTTTGTTTGTTTTTCTTTCTTTTTTTTTTTCTTTTCTTTTTTTTTTGACCCTTTGTCCATTAGCTCAAACCATGTAGAATACTGGTTTTTGTTTGTTTTCATTGGTTAAAGTTTAAGTCAGAAAAAGGTAAGAAAGGTAGTTAATGTTTTGGAATAAATATTTTCTTCTATTTTTAATATTTCTTAGCTATTATTGTTTATTTTTTAATTCTTGGTTTCTTTTTACTCACCAAACACTCCATCAAATTTATTTAATTAAAAATAGAAATTGAACATTTGAGAGAATGAAATAGCAGTTTTTAGCCTTTATTGTCCCCATCAAAGGTTATTATGACAAAATTTCACCCTTCTGTTTCCTCCTTCAAATCCTCTTATACCCCTCCTTGTTCTCTTTCAAACCATGGCCTCATTTTTTCATTAATTGCTATTACATGCATATATGTATA
The DNA here is from genome assembly GCA_907164525.1 of Lophiomys imhausi. Taxonomy (NCBI): domain Eukaryota; kingdom Metazoa; phylum Chordata; class Mammalia; order Rodentia; family Muridae; genus Lophiomys; species Lophiomys imhausi. The sequence goes on along the minus strand of CAJQZJ010032137.1, from coordinate 3,344,792 downwards.
TGTTTATACATATGCATTCCTAAATGTAATCTGGTCAGTCTGTATAATGTTACTTGTTTGAATACTGAGAATGAGAGAATAGTCTTCAGGGAAGAACACACCCATTGTGTATGCAATACCAAGAGTAAAAATTTAAAGTAAGGACTTTGAAGGAATTGTATTTGGAATATATTTTTAGAAGATAACACCTCCGTTTTTATTAAACAGACGATTATTATATGAATCAATTCTTTATAGTTAGATGGAAGAATGCTTTATTGATATTTGTAAAAGTCTGCATCAAAATAATACAATATTGGTCCTCTCAGAGAGTGATCTATTTGGTAAGATAATTATATTCAAATGGCTGCAGAATTGCAATAAATTGAGAAAAAGACACACCAGGATTACTATCTAAATTATTTGTTCAAGTAATGGATACTTTAGGGCTCTTGAGATCTCCTCTACACCTATTTAAAATTCTGGATTTGTTTTAGCTTCCTTCCTCACTGTTTTCCCTGCAATCTCTGCAGATGACCACAGCTCACAGGAAAATGAGGACTAAACAGCAAGCTTTCTTCCCCTTTTCTGTCGTGGCCAAAGACAAAGTTTTAATGCTGTTAAATTTCCAAATGCCCTAATGTCTGTTCCTTCCATCTCAGTGGAGGAAGGACCTTTCTCTGATCCCTCACAAACTGATTGGGAGGGTTCCTTCCCTATCTCTCTCTCTCTCTCTCTCTCTCTCTCTCTCTCTCTCTCTCTCTCTCACACTCTTTCTTACTCCTTTCCCCTCTTCCTCACTTCCCTTTCTCTTTGTCTCTTTCAGTCTTTAGATCTGATTTTCTGTCTTTTATTTTTAGTTTCTTTTAGTTAGCATGCAAAGTAATAGGCATCAGCATCACATAAGTATTATCATGTTTGTTCTCTGTACTTCCCCTCCCCTATTACCTTTCTCTGTGTCCCATGATACCTCTGGCTGGCCCTCTTCCTCTCAGCTAGACCTGTTAGACTTCTGCTTCTTTCATGATTCGTGTGTGTGTGTGTGTGTGTGTGTGTGTGTGTCTGTGTTTCTTCAATTTAAACAAAAGTGATGGCAACACCAACCAGACACAGTCAGCTCTCAGATTTTCTCTCTTGTAATGAAAAGCCTGTTATTTAACATGCAAGCCTTTGCACCCACTGCAGAGAAGGCACCACCCCGCGGGGTAGGGATAGCATCTGATTTCAACTTCAGTGTACTTACCAGGAAAGCTCCATTATTATTCTCATTTCTCATTCCATCCATTGTTTATTATATGCCTCTTGAGTTGTGTTGTTGCTGTTTTGTGTTGGAATACCACAGTAAATGTTTAAAAGGCAAAGAGACAAAAAGATATCACCAATGAAGCAATCAGGTAGCATGCACTGAGAACATTGCTGTTCCAGACAGAACTGAATACTCATGTGGATTATCTCATTTCATCCTCCCTCCTGACAGCCTCATGAGACAGGAAATTTATTCCCGTCCCCCCAATGCAGTTGGGAGTAGCAAACACTAAGTTACTTTCTTGGATAAACACAAGAAGCAGGAGGCATTTTGATAGCTTTCTTGCTGGGATTCCAGCACTATCTATCTTTGGGGACATTGGCATATGTATCCAGCAGGCCAGGCTTCAGATTATAAGAGTGTCTGTTCTCTGCAAAGCTCCTGAGGCTGCCAAGGTACCTCATCTGCCCTGCTGTCATCTGTACATCCTCTTATCACAGTGGATTTCTGTGTAGGCTTAGCGTGAGAATCCTGCCTGGCCTCCATCCTGAGCAGCTGAGTTAAGACTTCAGGGCAAGTATAGACCCCTGTTCATCTCACGCCATGATCTCATGTGTAACCGGTACTTTTAAATTATTATTTAACACTTATTTATTTATTTCTAAATTCACTTATAACAAACACCAACAATTTCTTAACTATTAATCCTATAAATTCCTACAACCCCTTTAACCTATCCACTAAACCTATTGATAATTATAACAACTACTTTCATAATCTTTTACAGTCTCTGGGGCAGGTCCTCAGTCGTCAGGAACACAGTCTTTGTTGTAGATTCTTTAGCACACTTAGCAGTCCTTTTTCTGGATCTCTCAGATGCAGGTTCGTCAGGGTAAGTTGGTTATTGCAGTCTCACCTTAAATAAGGCTTCATGCTTTCTTCTCTGTGGGAGACCCCAGCCGTCTGCAGGCCAACTTACTTCTTTTGAATCAGGAACTCAGCTGCTCTGCCTCAGTCCTTAAAGCCAGGCACACTTTCCTTTAGGCCACTGATCGGACAGATCAAACCCCTCCAGGCAAAAGCTGAGCCCCAGGGTCCAGTCCTTGGCCTTTTGGTGTCTTGCTCAGGCTTTCTTTGCTCACCAGCTTCTTTCTGCTTCAGGGAGAGAGCTGGCCATCAATGGCCAGCCCTTTTTTCAGCAGGACTCTTGGAGTTCTCTAGCATCAGGGGCCTCTTCTCCTTCTGGGCTCCATGCACTGTCCTTAAATAGGAGGAACTCTGTTTCAGCTTAATTTGGGCTCCGCCCACTTAGCAGCTGAAAACAATGTCAGGCCAGATACTTTGTTTCTTTAATTCTATTGAGTCTTTCCTGTTTTCCTGACTTCAAACTTGTTTTTCAGTCTATTGAGTCTTTCCTGTTTTTGTTGACTTCATGCTGATAATGCTGTTCATGCCCCGAATTAAGAGACAGTATCAGAAACTCCTATATATTTTCTAAATCTAATTTATCTAACCCCTACACTCATGTGATGATGTTTGCAGTTAATTTTTCTGCTGAGTACCCCGCCTTTGTTTTGCTGAGCTCTCCTCTGAGTGGAGGGGACATTACACTCTAAATAATGAACTAGTTGACAATTCAGCATTTCTATGGACAATGGAACTGGGAATAATTCTTAAGGTTTTGTTTGATGCTTTTATTGAAAGACAAGTACAAGTACTCACTCTTGACTGGATGAATCCTTGTGGAATTGTGAGCTGATGTTAAGAGCTTCATGATTTTCTCTGAGTATTAGAGAAAAATGAGTCATCTTTCCTCAAACTCTTTCTGGTCAAAAGTTCACTGAAATCTTTGAAAAAAATTTATGAATAAATATTGTCTTTCATTTTCTCTAGTAATAATCACTGTTGTATGCAATGGATTTTAGTGAATAAGAAGTTTTATAGAAAATAGTGAATTAATATGGCATTGTTCACACATTACTTATGACTTTAATTCATTTTGGTTTGTTTAGAAGTATTTGAAATCACCAAGCTATGGAATATGCGCTATGACAAGGGAGCAGTTTGAGTAATTTCTCTGACATTATCAATTTAACTCTTCTATTCCGCCAAAATGAATTTGAAAGAAAGAAAATGTTACTTTCCAAAAGGCATCTCTCATTTTTCTAATATGAATAGTAATGTGGGGGTTTCCTGGAATACTTTTTATTTTCTCTGTCCAGATAGGAAACTTGTCGTCAGAAATCACTCAGTATCAGGCTTCATGCTCAGGACAAATGTAGAATTTCTAGGACTTTCGACACTAATGAGAGTCTTCAGGGAACAACTCATTTTTCAGATACACAGGAAACAGATACAATGCTAATCTTTTGTTCCACATTCCTCTGTTTTTAACAATAACTGGAAAACCCAATGTATTAATTAGTATAGAAATGAGAGTGTGAATGGGAGAATGTGCAAAGCCCTGTAATAGTCATATATAAAAGAATTAGGTCTTATCATGCTTAAAGAAAAGACTGAGACAATTTCTGACCATTTAGGTGGTATAGAACTTTATCAAAAGGCATCAGAATACAACACTCATTGAGATTTTTAAAGAGCTGCTCCTATTTTGTCAGATAAAATTCCTGACCTGAAAAATAACCATATGTATAGATTTAGCCTTAGGCAAGATTGATTCTTACATTTGAAAATAGGTCTGAAATAAGAGTCTTTTAAAATTAAAGATTGTGAAACTCAGATAAAATTGAATTCCAAACCCAGCTTCCCTAATAAAGAAATATGTGAACTTTGGCCAATTATCTCATCTTTCCAGACCTCCACTTCTTTGTCAGGTTAGATAATCAGAAAAGACTTCTGACTCAATCATTTTACAGCACTGGGGTTTTCAATAGTAGAAATGAATTACAATAAAAGAGGAACTTCCACAGGGAGAGGAACTTCACTGTCAGATGTGTTCCAACTACTGCATGGTGCTATGTAAAACCCATGTGGTCTGAGAATATTTATCACTTTACTTGAGCTATCATATCCAAATACCACATACAGAATGGCTTAAATAAGGAAAAGTTTTGCTAGTTCTGTAGGTGTGTGTCTCAGACTAAGGTCTGTCATAGTCTGTTTCTGGTGAGGCCTCTTTTCCTGACCTGCACATAAGAACCTTCTTTCTGTGTCTTCACAATACAACACAGAAAGAGAGGGTGTGCTTATCTTCTTCTCTTTTATTTCAATAACCTTATTGAAAAATAACCCTTAGAGTTAAATTAATGGTAGTCACTTATACTACCTTTGGAACACAATTAACACTGACACACGAAAAAGCCATTTGGAGGCACAGAAGAGTTATCCATAAAACAGTGTATAAAAGTTAAGGATAAGTGTACTGGGTTCTTTGGCTTTCAGTTCCATACTCACTTTCATGAAGATCATCATCCCTATTAGATTAGGTCCTACTCTTATGTTTGCACGTAATCTTCATCATTGGGCTTAGGGTCTCAACATACAAAGTTTTAGGAGAGCCAGTCCAGTCTACAGTACCACATATGGAAAATTTTCATAAACATTTAATTTTCTACTAGCACACAGATAATAATAGCAAAAATGCATCAAGCTCTTGAGTGGATGTACGCAATGTTAGTGGAAAAATAAAAAAACTATAGTATATGTGAACTATTTAGGCATAGCCAGTAAAACAAGTTTTCATATAACATTGAGCCAGCTCTTTAAGAATTTATATGTCTGCAACTGGAGAGTTAGCTCGGTGGTTAAGAGCTTTAGCTGCTCTTGCAGAGAACAAGTTTTGGATTTCCAACACCCATGTGTGGCAGCTCATAACCACTAGTAAAACCTCTGGGGTCAAATGACTCCTTTTAGACTTCATGGTCACCTTCACTCACATACACATTCCCCTTACACATATGAATAAAAATAAGTCTCTAAGAAAAACCCAAAATTTATATTATTGAAGAACTCCTACACTTGTACTAATTGTGGGAGGACAACAAACATGGATTTTAATAATTATATACCTGAATATTTCATATTCTATATTGGATATAAATCTATCTATAAAATGCTATGTATTCAATTAATATGTGAGGAATCTATGCACATTGACAAGGAAAGATAGTTTAGACTAGCTAACACACAAAGTACAAGCTACAAAATAGTTTTTATCATTTGATTACATTGTTTTGAAAATACATAAATTTTGGAGAAATTATACATTAACCTGTCTATGAACCCCTTCTCTGAGAGGTAGAATTTCAGAGGATCTAACTTAAGTTAACTCTTTATCTGGTTTTTAATTTTTTTAAGCATATAGTGGTTTTAAGAAAGCAATTGATCAAGAGAAGGCAAAGTATTATGAGCTCAAAATTTGCCCATTCAGTTTACATTAAACATCATTCAGCAGCTGATGGAAACAGATGCCAAGACCCACAGCCAAACATTAGACAGAGCTCAGGGAGTCTTGTGGAAGAGTTAGGGGAGTGATTGAGGGAGCTGTAGGGGTCAAGGACTTCTCAAGAAGACCTAAAGGCTGCTCTTCAACTAACCTGGGCCCATGGGGGCTCACAGAGACTGAACCACAAGTTAAAGAGCATGTATGGGCTGGACTTGGGCCCCTTGCATGTATGGAGCAGATGTGCAGCTTTGCCTTCCTGTAGGTCCCCCAACAACTGGACCTGGGTCCCTCTCTAACTTTGATCCCTGCCTTTGGATCCAGTTCCCTTAACCTGGCTGCCTTGTCTGACCTCAGTGGGAGAGGATGAGCCTAGTCCTGGGCAGGTTGGTGCCCATGGTAACCTCCCCCTTCTCTGAGAAGAGGAAGGGAGAATGTGGGGAGGGGATGTATGAGGATGGAAATGGGAGGAGAGGAGGGGGGACTATGATCAGGATGTAAAGTGAATAAATAAATTAATGGGGATAAAAAACCAATAACCAACCAACCAAACAAAACCTATTTTATGTTATATATAACCATTTTATGTTATATATAAACCTCCCTCCCCAGTTTAAAAAAGGAAATGCTTTAAAACTGTTAGTAGATAAAAAATGTATATATTATAAACAATTGCAAATGTATTAAAAAGCAGAAGTCCATGGATTATACTAATTCTCTCTAAAGACTTTTGGGACTTTATTCCATCCTTTCTGTAATGGCTAGATTTGAATAAATACTGGGAAATAACATGTATGTTGTTTATGCTTCTTGAGTCGTTCATTTTGCATAGTATCTCCTGATATTCACTTGAGATGTATGTAGTGTTCACCCTTTCTTTGATTCCCCCTTCACCAACAAATAATCTGTATTAGTTACTTTTCTGTTATGATAAGAAGCCATGACTAAGACTAATACCTCTCTGTTCAGGAGCTAGCTTGGTAATTTTCCTTGACTTCCATATCCACACATCTTCCTGACCTACCAGGTCCAGCCTAGGCTCCACATCAGTGTCTTGGCATAGTATGGCCACACCTGTCTGCACCACAGACAACCACTAGGCTTCTGCGAGGGCCAACCCCCACCTACCACCCCCACAGTTCTCTTCTGCACTGTTCCCTCTGCCAGTTAGATTTCCCACCTCCCACAGATTCAATGAAATCTCAATAAAAAGCCCCACCTCATTCTTTACAGAAATAGAAAAATTACCTTAAAATTTGTATGAAACCACAAAAGAGCCCAGATGGCCAAAATAATTCTGAACAAAAGGAACAATGTTAGGGGATTTACCATTCCATATATACATACATATACATGTACACATACACATGCAATACACATACATATAATCACATACATATACATCTATATATATTCCATATATGTTTATGTGTGTATATATATCTTTCCATATCATGATATATCTTGAGATATATTACACATTAATAAAAACACTATAGTATATACTGACACTAGATGTACATATTGGCACAATGATTGACAGGTCTATAGAGACAGGAATACCAAGATACAAATGATAAAGAATCATATTATTAACTATTTATCTTTAAGAAATCTATAATGTATATACCTATATATCTGTATATATATATATACAGATACACACACACACACACACATATATATATATAAAACTCTGTGTATTAATGTATTAATATTCTTATGTAGTTTAAATGAAATTTTCTCATCTGGGATGACAATGCTTCTTCCAATAGTCAAAGATCACCTAACAAAAACACCAATACCAGCTGTGAGAAGCCATCTGCTGAGTTGTTCTTCAGGACTGTCCAAGATACTCCTAAGACATATATCCTATTGCCATTGCCCTTGATTGCCCCCTAGAAATGAAAGATAAGTTCCAATTGCTGAAGACACCATGCACTTCAGAAATATTTCCCAGAGGTCCCTGAGATGGAAGTAACCTGAATGCCTCATCCCCGAGGACCAGGTGTCATGGTACCAGAAGGCACCATGCATGCTTTCTAAGGAGGGAACCAACCAGCAGTTCTACCCACCTATCATGCCTATGAACCACAATGATGATCAATATGACCTGATAACCCTATAGGTGAAGTGCTATGGGTGAAGTAGTGGTATGCAGGCCATGGTGGTAACCAACAGCTCTGTCATTTAACTTAAGATCTGCTTAACAAGAGGGAAGCCATGTCTGATACAGGGAACCTAGTCAAATATGCAGTGTTAGTAAAGTCATGTATCTTGATGGAGAACCTAAAACCACCAGTTTATTGAAAGAGTATAATACCTAACTCCATTCTAAATACTTGTCCTTATACTCACAAATAAGGATAGGTCTCACTCTTTAACAAAGAAACATCACTTTGCAAAAGAAGGAGACCATTATAGAAAACAACAACCAATTAAAGTGCAGCATTGTGGAGCCCAGTCTCAATGGATACATCTACAACACTCCTGAACCTAAGCCTGAGGAAACATTGCAGAAGAGGGAGAAGAAAGATTGCAAGAGCCAGAGGCTTGGAGAGGCTGTGAGACTTATGTCTCCTAGGAATGTCAAAAGGTACACCCATAAAGTCTCATCAACATGACTGCCTAGACATGAGCTGACATGGACAACAAGGAGAACAATATCAAAGTGGACAAGAGAAATCCTGTTAGGCCTCAAAGAACTGCAGGAAACTAAGGAATGATAAGAGTGGGAAAAATTGTCTTCTCTAGGGAAGATCACACCAACTGGCTATCCAATAACAAAGGTTAGTTTCAAAGCATACATACAAGCAACATACAGACTGATCAGGTTATATTTAGGTATGTGTGTGTGTGTGTGTGTGTGTGTGTGTGTGTACAGAGATGAATGTAACAACAATCAATGTAAAAAGAAGACATGAATTTGAAAGATAGCAAGAGGGATATATAGAAGGGTTTGGAGGGAGGAAAGGTAAGGTGGAAATGATGCAACTATATGATGATCTCAAAAATAAAAGGAAAAAAAATGGAAGAAAATGCCATGGCCAAAAGCAACCTAAGGGGGCTGGAGAGATGGCTCAGTGGTTAAGAGTATTGTCTGCTCTTCCAGAGGTCCTGAGTTCAATTTCCGGCAACCACATGGTGGCTCACAATCATCTATAATGTGATGCCCTCTTCTGGCCTGCAGGTGTGCATGCAGATAGAATACTCATAAAATAAATAAATCTTTAAAAAAGGAGAGACAACCTGAGGAAGAGAAATTTTCTTATAGCTTGTGGTTCCAAAATGATAGATTCCATAATAGTAGGTAAGGTATGGCAGCAGGAGCAGGAATAAGAGGTCACATTTTATTTATACACAGAAAGAAGTGATAGAGACCAGGGAACCAGCTCCCAGCGATGTCGTTCTTCCAGTAATACTCCTCCTTCCATAGGCTTCATGGCCTTCCTAAACAGCATCAATGGCTGGGGACCAAGTATTCAACTGTATGAGCCTATGGGAGACATTTTTCATTCAAACCATTACACATCCCTAATTCTATTACTTTATGTCTATCATTACTGTGATTTAATTAACATTTATATGTAGTATTTTCATTGGTAATACTGTGTAAATATTATTCATAACTGAGCTGAACAGAATATTTTATGTCCTAGTTTACATAGTTTTAAATATCCACAGTTATAAACTACCTCATATCCTATTTGCTTTGTTTTCTGTATATATTTCTATAGTTTTTACTTCTCAAACCTTTTCTTCAAGAATATAAAATTACTTTTAATATGGTCAAACACATAAACTCATTTTGGTAATGTTATTTCTCTTGGATCAACATTGAACAAAACAGTAAGTAATAAAGCATGGAAGGCACTTCTGAAATATCAACAAATTCTCCCTTGCCCATTCTTTTAATTTTTGTTTCATCTTTTAGGCTGAGCACCTAGATCCTTGTGTTATAATTTCTTCAAGAAATACACACACACACGAGAGCAGAAATCGAGCAGGGAGTTGTGAAGGGAGTCTTTTTCTAATTTTGAGTTTCAAAACTTATTCACTGAAGGAAAGGAAGAGAATTAGGATAAATTAATACTTTAAATAAAACTCTTAGAAAAATAGACCAGTGCCCTCTATTCTGCCCTTCCTGCTATATTACATGTCAAGGAGTAAATTAATAAAAAGACAAGAAAATGAGATGAATGGGACTGAGACTGTAGCAAGGTCAGCATTGACTGATGTCCCCACTGTCTGTCCCTGTGAGCACTTTAGAACCTCACACCTCAGGAACCTGCTAAGAAGTCTCATCACATCCTTCTGAATATAAAGCCCTCAAAAGCAGCTGTACACCATCCGCAGAACATCCAGAGAAGGGATACATCTATGTCAACATGTCTCCATCAATGAAACAGGGTACTTGAGGACCACAGAGCAGGTTGGAATACTGAACCCTCAGCACATCTTGACCTCTATTACACAGATCAAAAGTACAGGACAATTCAGGAGGCTGCTCATTAATATGGGATAAACGAACTCAAGAATAAGGGTGATGAAACACTCACTCACTTAATGGTCCAGAGGAAGGGACAAAAAGCTTAAATTCAGGAAGTCAACAATTGACTTGTTATTTGTAGAATAAGGCAACAACAATTCTCTACTTCTCTACACTACTAGTGGCTGCTTGGTGATGACATATATATGTGTGTGTATGTATGCATATTGTGTGTGTATATGTATATATAATTGGTGATATACATTATTGGTTTTTATATGTAAAATCAAGGGGGATTAATAAGTCAAGAGTATGAAACAAATAGGATTGAGGTTGTAGTGTTGGGGAAGGTCTGATAGGCTGATTTCTATGCTGAGATCTGGTTACCACCCCATCTGAGGCATTCTCTTGATTGGTTAACAAAAGTCACTCGCTGATGGCCAATTAGCTGGGCAGAAAGAGTATAGGAAGGCAGGACTTCCTGACATTAGAACAGGAACCGTGCAGTTTTACACAGAGGATTTACTCATTCCACCAGGAGACATAGAAGCAGATAGACATGTCTGAGAATGCTGGATGGTAATCACAGGCACATGGCAGTTTGGGATTAGGTGATCTGGGTTAATTTAGAGTAACTAATTAAGAGTCTGCCCAACTAAGGGTTAAGCATTAAAACATTAAAAGGTCTTGGTGTATTAGTAGGGGAAGGACTGCGGTAGTTTATAGGCTGTTAGTCCAAGCAATCCAGGCCGTAGGACTCCAGACTCTGGTCAAACTCTGGCGAATCTCCCGCCGAGCCACTGGTAATTTTACCAGCCTAATATAACAATTTATATTACTTAACAGAATTTAGGTTACAGGTGGTGTAGGTCATCCTTGGTCTGGGGCTCTTTCCCCAGGATAAATCAGGCTGCCGTTTAAGGCGGGCCTGGCCCATTGACTGATATCCTGCCACACCGCCCACTGCTCTGAGAAGCCACCCAAGGCTCTGCTGGCCTCATCTTATAGTTTACACTTATTAATAAATACGATGATAATTAAATTGCAGTTTCATTGTAGCAAGATCAGTATTGACTAATGTCTAATTGTTCATATATAAATATATATACATATATATGTATCACAATACTAAGTATCACTTTATCTGAAGATAAAATATTTGACCTCTTTAGTTATTTCTCAATACAACAAGCATAAATATGGTATGGACACTATTTCTAAACAAAAGATCAAAAGCTATATTTTCACAAGCAAGTCCAACATTAGAAGTGTAGTAACAAGGAAATTATCCACTTACCTCTCCTAGTGGCTACACCTGAGAAAGGTCACTGAAGTGTTATATATCATTCTAAATACTACTCTGCTATCCAATTTTCATTTTCCGTCCAGTGCTGATGTGCCATCTGTCACTCATAAATACTGATCAAGCCCCTGTGATACCACAGAATACTTGTCACCCACCGAGCAAGCCCTGAGAGATTGCCATCTGAGACCATTCAATCTGACAATGACTGAGTGTTGAGTTTTGGACTGGATAATTTCTATGAATCTAAAGTTGAATAAAACTGGGTGACTCATGGAAAAGCAGACAATAAAGTTTTAGGAGTAACAATTCCCATTGTGACTTCTTCCCTTGACAGTGAGCAAGAAAAGAAGAGAAGGGAGCAAACTCCCAAGAAAAGAATTCCAATTGGTGAATACAGATGGGATGAGAAGAATAGAAAACATCATTTAGAATTTAAAATTGTTTCAGACAACATCCACAAATTGGTGATAAAACAAGAGAGTTGATATTTGAGGTAAAATATAATTGCATAATCTAAAATAACAAGCTGGGGTAGTTGGGGATGCTGAGGTCTATTGTGCAAACAGAAATAATGCCAAATTTTAAAAAATGAATTATGGACAAAATTTGTAAGTTAGATTCCCTTTTCCAAAACTATTTTGTTTGGTTTTCTAGATTCTACACTTAAGAGTATGTTCTATACATGCTAATATCCATGTTTATCATCAATAGTATATAATTCATACAAATGCATACTTGCTTGCCTGCAACTCCTTCCCAATTACCTTGTAGAGCTAGGAGTAGAATGTGAGCATTCAAGAAGTCTATTCTGAATACCTTCTATTTTAACAGAAGTCTGCTTGCAGTCCATAGTCTATAGTCATCCTAAAGGAGGTAAAAATTCTGGGGAAATAACAAGTATTCCCATGAAAGAATGAAATAGCACTATGTAGAGTCATGTGAAATCATGCCTTCTTGTTAGTATGTTAGCTACAAGAAACAATACAGGAAACTGAAGCATGAATAAATAAGAATGCTTAAAAAAACAGAACTTGGATTGCTAGTGATGCAGGAAGTTGTTGTATGCTGTCAAGGGAGATGGAGATACATAACCATACGTGAAATGTAGAGTAGAGATGGATAAGAAGAATGGACCTAAGTATATTTGAATCAAATCACAGATAGCTGTGAAAGTCAGGGTTGAAGATCACAAGTTTAGTTCAGGTAGAAACATGATACTATTTTAAAGACCTTATGAGGGTAAATGACTTTTCTGGCATCAATATAAAGATGTATGAAGAATCTTGAGGCAGCACTGAACACATTTTTAAAAATCTGACAATGAACCTTGAGATACCTTTCCTTAAGTGCAAATTAGCTGGTCCTTTCATTCGTGATCTAATCCAACCTCTTCAGACCTAAACTATCCAGAAGTTTTTCTTTTTTCTCACAGGATAAATGCCAGTGTTTAGCAGAGCTCATAATCCTCCAGATTAGAGAAACTCTTCCACTGTCCTCTGCAGTGTCATCTAGATTCTTTGTTTCCTTCTGTGTCTTCTTCTCTTGCAGAGATTTGCTGTGCATTTTCTCTAACCAAAGACATCTCTCCTTATTTTTTGCTAGTTTTATTCAATGATATCTTCTGCTCTCTATACTCTCCCCTGATCATCACTTCTAACGAAGAAGCTTTTCTCTGTTTTCCACTTTATTTATTGAGGCACTGTCTCCTCCTCACTGCAGACCTCATTAGTTCTGGTTATTCAATCAACTTAGCTTCTCCTGGGGAATTCCTTGACTCTGCTTTCCCAGTATGAGTATTACCATCTGAACTCATGCTTGCCATGAAAGTCAACTCCTTAGCCTTGCTTACTTACCCTTGCCCTGCTCACCTCTGTGAATGGATTTACTCTTTGCTCAAAGGACTTCAGCTAGTAAGACTTTCCATATTTGTATATTACAAGGAAGGCTGTTTGATTTAATTATGCAGTTATAAGATTATGCCTGATTACACTGTAGTTTTCTGAGAACAGAGACTCTATTTGAATTTCCCATCATATATTCCATCTCTAGCATGAACCCGTTTAGTTTTATCACCACAATTAGTTAAACAAATAAAAGAAATACCAAAACCACAATAATTTTGTTTCATTTTCTAAACTATCCTATCCCAATAACATAATCTTTTAGATTAGGAGAAAAATGTCCTTTGTTCACATGGCCTTGATTTGTAAGTATTATAATACTAGATCTAAGTTTATTATTTAGATTGTTTTAAAAATATAAAAGCACCATTTACAATTTTATAATGAATCAATATATTGCATCATTTTGAATTTTGTTAGAAGCCAGCATGGTGGCTAGACCATAGTTGATGGACTCTAACTAGAATGTAATGTGATAAGACTGGACTCTGGAGTAAGAAAGTAGTTGTATTGAACAGAATTACTAGAGTTTAAATTGAATGTGTTGATTTGTAGAGAGCTGCGAAGTGCCGCGCCCTAAAGATGGCGCTGGTCTCTGCCTTCCACCAGCCCGACGGTGAGCGCTCTCTATGATAATAAGTTCA
>CAJQZJ010032137.1:3247557-3297421 GCA_907164525.1 Lophiomys imhausi | reverse complement strand
GATGTACACATAGTTATAGTGAAGATATGACCCATGAGGTGACAATGTCAGCATCCTCATTTACAGTTTCACCAAAACCATCCAGATCAGAATTATTCTCTTTTTTACAATAAACACTAACTTCTATCAAAATGACTTCAAATTAGTTTACTTTTTGACAAATTCATACATGTATATAATATATTCTTGGTACATTCTTCCTTTTGCTCTCTCTTATTCTTTCCTCACCAATCTCATACCCTTTCTTCTCCACCCTAACTTTATGTCTTTTTGATTTGTTTTGTTTTGATAAATAACTAATAGCAGATGCCGGTGAGGATGTGAGGAGAAAGGCTTCCATGTTCAAAATGTTAGTGAAGACATTCTAAGATTTAGTGTGGGAGAGTTCTCAAAAACCAAAATCAATCTACCAAATGACACAGCTGTACAACTCTTGGAAATAAAACTCCAAATCCAGATTTGCATAGGACAGAGACATCTGCTAATGGGTGTCTCTTGTGCTACAATTCACAATAACCAAATTATGGAATCAGCCAAGTGTGGTGGTTTCATGGAGTATTTGAACACTTGATACCCAGCAAGTAGCACTGTTTGGGAAAGTTGTGAAGCCTTTAGGAATAAAGAGCCTTGCTGGGTGTAGGACTTAAGGCTTTATAACATAGCTCCACTTCCTGTTTTCTCTCTGTTTTCTGAGTGACATGCTGTGTGAGCATCCAGGCTCCTGCTCTTTCCACCATGCTCACACTATCTTCAGACTCTTCTTCCCCACAGTGATGGACTGTACTCAAAATAAATCCTTTCATCTTCCCTTAAGTTGCTTCTGTCAGGGTATTTACATCAGTGAAAGAGTAGCTATGATGCCTGATGTCTCTCACCAGATGGATAAAGAAGATGTGATGAAAATCTATATCTCCATCACAGACACACACACACACACACACACACACACACACACACACACACACACACTCACACTGAAGAAGTTTCAGTCAGCAATGAAGAAGAACGAAACTGCATCATTTTCAGGAAAATGAATAGAATTGAACATCATCCTATTAAACAAAAGAAGCCAGACATAGAAAGGCAGGTATGGAATGTTTTCTCTTCAATGTGGAATCTAAAATGTATATACACACATGTGTACACACACATGTACATATACACAGAAGAATAAGGGAATGACTAAGATCAAAGTATGTGATATAGCTGGATACAAATGCCATTTTGAAGCCTACTACTTTGGACAATGGATATACACTTATAAAAATTAAAATAAGGAAAATACAAGGCAAATCCCAATTATCTTAGACAATTTTTAAAATACATGAATCTAAATCATTTCAGAAATGTTATAAAATAGTGAATTTGTAGATATGGCAGATAGGTTGAGTTCAGTTACTTGGGTTTTCAGTTGTAAACCTCCTCAAAGATGCACATCACCCACATCTTTTGGGCTTTTTGTTGTTGGTGTTGTTGTTTTAAGTTGTATGAATGTGTCCTCAGAAGGAGTTAGCATACAGTTGGAGTGAAAAATAAGAATCCAAGAGTTAGCTCCCTTGAGATTTTTAATGGAGTAGGTAACTAGAAGTATTGGTGGGGTTCTTTGTTTCCCCTGGGCTGAATGAATTCTTTGATGTGATATCATTTCTAAGAGGAAAAGTCACCCACTTTTAGCTCAAAATCATTTTGGTCATTCTGGATAGATTCTATAACAATTCAGAAATTTTACTTATCGTTTTCAAAAGTCCCTTTAATAGAAATGACTCATGTAGTCTTTTAGACTTGTAGAATATCCAGTCATAATTTAATGGGGAGTTAATTCATGATTTTCAAAAAGGATATAGCTTAAGTTTAGAAGAATCAATGGGAATGTTTTTGGCTAAGAAAGTCTAGATGCTTTAGTTAATTTTGATATCGATTTTTTTATATTGCTATTCATTTGTTCAACTAATCCAGAGAACTGAGGAGAGTGGGTACAACAACAACATGCATATCAGACCAAATTTTACTAATAGATTTAACACTTGTCCAGTAAAATTAGTTCCATGACCACTACACAATTCAACAAGAATGTTCTAAGTAGGAATAATTTGTCTAGTAATTTTTTCTACTACTAATACAGTGACTTTTTAAAATAAGAAAGTCCTCAACCCAAAGGGAAAACATAAAAACTCACACTAAGACACAATTATATCTCTGAGTCAGAGGCATTCATATAAAATGTAAGTGCAAAGTCTTACAGGTTCATTCATTAGAAGGAAATTATGTGGTCAGGATTACAAGTGACGTTGAAGGCATTACTATATGACCTACATATTTAACTTCTTGGTGACAGAGTTGCATTTTTACATCTATTATGACCATTCTTGGCTTGCTATAACATGAAAATGGTGTCTCTGTGGCATCATTAGATGGAGAGCATAAAAGTGGGACATTCACATATTTACTTGGAGATTAATGAAAAAATTTAAATTATGTAGGTCAGGTTTTAGGATTTGAGAAAATATGTGGGACTTTTAGTATATCCCTGTAGCATCACAGTGTAAACATTCCTCTACTGTTCACATGAAAATCAAATAAATACTGATTTTCTGATTCTACTGAGATGCTAACAGAGCCACTTCAAGCTCTTTTATTGAAGAGCAGACTCTATTAAGGGGATATTAACTTATATATAAATGTATGGAATTAGACACTGCCAGGGTATCAAGGAATATACTGTCTTTATGACTCAGAGGTCTTGCTCACATCTCCATCCTTGTCTGTTTGGCTTCTGTATATAATATTGGGTACTTCATGGACAAGTGCAAAGGGTTACATAAGTAATTTCCTAGGTTGTAGAGAGAATCTCTTGGGTACTATATGGAAGCATCACCTGTCAATAAAAAGCTGATGACCTATTAGCTGAGACAGGAAGTAGAAGGTGGGACATCTAGAAGAGAATGAGAGAGGGTTCTGAGATAGAATGAGAAGCAGGAGATTTACCCTGAACTTTGAGGAAAACAGATACGTGAAACGTAGGAGAGGTAACTAGCCATGTGGCATTCATATAATAGAATAAATAGGTTTAATAAGTTATAAACTAGTTGGGGAACTTGTCTAGCTAAATGACCTGGGTGTTTGTAAATATATTTAAGTTTCAGAGCCATTATTTTAGGAACAAAGAGGCCAAGTGAAAAAGCTTTTGATTCCACTAAGTATCTTGTATGATGGATTTGATTTCTCTTTAGTTTGTTTACTTTATGTATTTGAGGTCACACATGGAGAAGTCAGAGAACATCATGTGGGAGCCAGTTCTCTATTTCTACTGCGTGGATTCCAGGGATCAGACTCTGGCTGCTAGGCTTGGCAGCAGGTATCATTTTAACTCACTGAGCCATTTCACTGGGCTTACCACTTTGAGTTCTATCTAGGTGTCTTGCATCAAAGGCTTATTTTCTCTACTGTCATCATGAATAGAGAGGCTAGTTTCATTTGCCATTCTTTCATTTAGGATTTTCCAAAGTTCTACTCCTTGTGAAAGAAAGCTCTCAATTTTTCACCTGTGAGGTATTTTCTGAATATTTTATAAGAAGCATAGAGAAGATGGTGATTATCTTTCCAATGTTTAATATAATCTTTTCTTTGGTGCAAAGGAGATGACATTTGTCTCCACAATGTTACAATCCAATAAATAAGCAGGGCAGTTACAGACCATTAGAAAAGTAAGATTTCCTGTAGTTTCTTTTCATTAGAATTTAGTCCTGTTTGTATTAACAGAAGATATACATAGATTAGAAATTTGTGATATTTGAATTTTATCTTTATTTTGTGAAAGTATTTAAACATGGTATGATTGAAAACAGAACATGTAGTTCATGTGCCTATTAAGTCCTTAGTTTATTCTTGGTTAACAATTTTTATTTCTCTTCACATATTTTTAAGAAATAAAAAACTCCTCAGGGCAGCCCTTTTTGAGTTTTGTTTCAGATTGCTCTGAGAAGCCTGTTAATCCCTTTTGAGAGCTTCTTCCGATCACCTTAAAATAGCTAAGATTTTTACATTAGTTACAAATGACCTAGCCTCCCAGAAGATAGAAGACTTTATTGAACACTTAAATGTTTTAACTGTTATGAACTTTTTAAGTTCATAATTTGTTTAGCAATATCTTTTACTTAATAGTTTTTTTTTAAATAATTACTTATTACTTCAGGTTACATCTCCATCACAGTACCCTCTTTCCATCCCTCCCAGTCCCGCCCTCCCACCTTCTACCCCCTTTCCCTTCCATCTCATTCCTCCAGCACACTAAATCTATTAGAAGAGAAAGTGGGAAAAACCCTTGAACTTATTGGCACAGGTGACAACTTCCTGAACAGAACACCAACCCCACATCTGACAGAGGCCTAATATCCAAAATTTACAAAGAACTAAAGAAATTAAATGCCAAGAAACCAAATAATCCAATCAAAAAAATGGGGAACAGAGCTATTTAATACTTCTTGAGAGTTGGTTCTCCAAGGTAATAAGGATATCAATGGGGAATGAAGCTCATGTTGCCTTACTTCAGTTGACCAAAACCAAACAATTCCTCTTCTGAAACTTATATGAATGTGGAATTTAATGGGACATCATTTTTGTAATCTCCAGTGTTCTCAGAGGGAACTCTTCAGTGTTGTTTAATTTTTCTTTTCGAATCTCATGTAGAAATTGAGGTTAGCTTGTCTTGCTCTTCTATGTCACTGTTGTCTTTTATCTCAATCAGTATGTTTTTGACATCACAATAGAGGTGATTTACTAATTCTCATCAGGAGTCTTGGTGTTACTATTTTGTTAAAGTCCTCAATAGATGTTTTATCAGCCTGCCACATGGAACAATCTCTTTGCTTTTCTCCCTGAAGCCAGTAATTGAATTCGTTGACATAGGTAAGAAAAAAAAATGTAGTTTGTAAGTTAGTAAGTTAATGTGAAACTTCTTATCAAATTCCAGAGGGTCCTAATATGGATTAGGAAACCCCAAAATAAAACTTTGTATTTTAGTTTCCAGGGAGTACATAGACAGTTTCAGGATCTCTGTTTCTTAGGCTTATCTTAAAAGTTGCCATGACAATCTTTTCTTTTATTGTAGAATTTTATTTCCTCTGTGGATTCTTACAGAAGAGTCATAAGACAGCATAGTGAAGAAGGAGGAAGTTCACTTTGTTCCTTGTGGAGGGAGGAAGGGCAGATAAGCATAGCTGAGAGCAAGTTGTTGAACAGAGTTGGTTACCTCAGAACTTATCTTTGGTTCTGATGCTGCCTATAAATTTTTCTCATTAATTTCTTGTCATTTAGAATCATTTCCATAATTTTGATACAGTTTTCAAAACTCTCTTACTAACCTATAAATTAGCTATTTTCAAATTTCTTTTCTTAGACAATTTAAATTCCAATTAAGGCATACTCCCCATTCATCATGTTTTGTTTCATTGCCTAGTACTTTCATTTAGGAAATACCAAATTTTCCCTATTTCTTAAATATATAGGTTGAATTAAAGGTTGAATTACCATAGTTATCAAACATAAAACCAACCAGGGTACCAAATGTTTCATTTTTCTTCCAAACAGATCCTTTCTCTTTAAATTTTGTTTCCAATGTTAATAGAGGTATTCCCCCCTCCCAATAACTGTAATATTTATGTTAGCTGGTGGATTTGTATTGGGATCAGAATTATGGTTTGCTTATGGGAGTAGCTCCTTTAAGTCTCACTCTGAAATTGATTCCTTCCAAATACTAATTTAAACCTATACATTTTAGGAAAGCAAGAGAGTTAAGGAACTGGGTGATCATCCCTTCTGTGTGCGTTCAGCTAAACCAATAAACTTTCTCCAGGGCCAAGAATCACAGTGTTGTTTGGGGACTTCCCATTAATGTCATTGCATATCCTGGAAACTTTCTCCAGTTACAATTACCATGCTGAGTTGAAGGGAGCAGGAGACTCTTATCTTTGTCATTTTTTGTTACTTATTAATTTTTAAACTAAATGAGGAAAGGTTGTAATTTACTGAAAAGGAGACAGAAAAACAAAAACTTAGATATCAGTGGGGTATCAGAAGAAAAATGGGCAAATGTCAGCAGCAAAGGTAGAGAACATCCATTGCAACAAGTAGATCAGTCTACACCTTTAGTGTGCTTTCAACCAAACAAGGGGCAATCAACTCTAGAAAGTACTCATCAACATCTGTGCAAGGAGGCGACACAGATGGGGGATGCAAAAAGTGCATGTTGGTGTCTGACACTAATCTCAATGTGGATCCAGTAAAAGTGAATCATCCTCTGGATCTCACATTAAGTCACCAGTGCTATCCCTTTAATGCACACCTCTTGCTTCAAAAGAGCACATGTTGACAATGGAAGAGATAACATGAGCTTTTATACTCACAGAGCTACAACAAAAGGCATAAATCATTGCATTTGCCAAATATAAGATCAGATAGGCAGTGATATATAGCAAAGGAATCTCTGCTATATGTCTCAGATGTTACCTGATGACTCTTTTAGCTTTTGAGTTGGTGAAGACTTCTTGTCTGTTAATACATTCCAAAAGTTCTACCTAGTTGTAACAAAGATATTGAGTCAGATTCAGACATTAGGGATAAATGCTATCGAAGGGACTAAAGGTAACCAAAGACAATTCTGGTATCCTATCTTTAAATCACTACACGCCATCAGTTCATCATTCTGTAGAATTGTTGATATAAATGTACATTTCTAGAGATCTTCAGCTCATGATACAGGTATTTGAAGCCTACCTAAGCTATATGTAATGAGATCATATCTTTAAAAAACCTGTGATTACAGTAGTAGAAATAATAAAACCAATATCTATGATAGCTAGATGTCTATAACTCATTTTATCTGTTTTATAGCACATTCTTTATTCACAAATGTATTTTGCTGTTTATGTTACTAAACTATAAGTCCTCTGATGGTAGACACTATGTCACTCATAATATTTTGATGTTTGGAATAAAGTAAACACTCATTGTGTATTTGATAGATTGAACTTTTTAATAAATGAAAAAACCACTCTATTGTCTGACTTAAGTATTTTCTCTGGGCAAGATGCTACATGATTTCTGTTTTGCTGAAGTAGCTTGGAAATAGGCTCTCTCCCCATGCTTCTCAGAGTGGTCAATTTGGACAATCTGTGTGCTTTCATTTCTTAGTCATCTGGGTACTTTCCACTGCACAGATTTCTGAAGGCTTACACATTGATTTTTGAGTAGAGAAGAGTTGAATATCTTCAAATCATAAAGCCAGCTGTAGTATCCAGATTGTGTTCAAAACACATGTCAGCTGGAATGCAGTCTCCTAATCATTTGGTTTCTAGGCAAACTTTTATAGACCAAATGTCCACTGTGCTAAAGAATAAAGTCAACCAATTTGATATTCCAGGAGGAAAGAAGGCATATATCACTAAATTATGCACCAGTTTTATTCTCACCTCTACAAGAAGTGAAATATTAAGTTAAGAGCCATACTGTCCCCTAATATGTGAAATCACATTTCTCAGATGTTAGCATAGAATATAATATCTACAGAGAACTGCAAGATCAGTTTAGTCATTTTTGCCATTAAAAAAAAAAACCTAACATACTAGTCAGTTAAATGACAGATTGCTAGGATTTTAAAAGGACATAAGCTTTGGTTTTATATGACTTTGGAAATCTCTGCCATCAAAAATGATTTCCAAATACCATGAACTATAAAAAAGTAATTGACTTTTCTGAATTACTAGTGTCAAGTTGCAAGTGAAGTTAAAACTTTCATGAAATATGGTCATTGTACAGCAAATATTTATCTTTACTAACATTTTCACCCATGCAATTCAAAGAATGACTTCTGTGTTGATCGACATAAAAATGACTGGGAGGGGTGGAAAGAGGATACTGCGATAGAGATGTAACCTGAAGTAATAAATAAACATAAAAAACCCCATGAAGAATTATAAAGATCTCCCAAAAGTAGTTTTTTATTATACAAATTTCAATAATAGTAGTTATATGGATATTAGAACAGAAATCTACAAAAGGTCAAGACAGTATTTACCTTTGAATGATGCATCCTCATTTTTGACTTATAAATTCACAACAGCTGCATCAAAATGGTTAACAAAACATCCAGCTACTGATAGATCAGTTCTCAGGGAAAAAACAAAAACAGAAACAGAACACCAAACTACATATAAAACCAAATATAAGGGTTTTTTAAAATTGGAATTTGAAGGTAAAAAGTGGAAATGACTACAGGTATTAGTTTTTAAAATGAGAATTATCAGAGGGACAGCCAATAAAGCATGGTCAGGCTAACAGTGAATAAGGAAGTGGACCTACAGACATGGCTGATCTTGGGCCGTTGGTGTTAAAACCTGTGGTTGTTTAAACAAGTCTCGAGATGCATGTTAACTTATTTCCTCCCGCCAAGTTCAGTTTATAAGATCTTGAAGAGCAGGAGCTTTTGTTTACATGTGAGGTTGTTCTCTGGCCTGTATATATGTGCCCATCATGTCTGTGCACTACACATGTATGTGCTAGTGTGAGCGTGCACAGACAATACACACATGTACAAAAGCATGCATGCAACATAAATATAACACCAAAACCGTCAAAATCCTAGAAGAAAGCATCCTGACAGTGAGTTTTCAACATGTTCTTCCATGTAGGCAATGAAATGAAAAATTCATCAGATTCAATAAAATTTTTAAATTTTTATTAGTAGCCATACTTAACCATGAGAGAAAAATATTTTCAAATCATGTATCTGAAGAGGGTTTAATATTTAGAATATTTTAAAAATACAACAGAACAACAATAAGGCAGCACAATGCTTCCACAGAAAATACACAGAAATACCAGACCACGAAGCATATATTAAAGATGTTCAACATCTCTAGCCAGTAAGAAAATACAAATTAAAATTATAATGAAAATTCATTTTCTACTCATTAGGAGAGCAATTATTAAAACATAATCAACAAAAATTGGTAAATGATGGTGGGAATATGGGGAAATTAAAATTCTGGTGCAATTTGGCACAGCTTTCCTGGATAGTATAACAGAAGTTCTTCTAAACACTTGTGGCTATTTTGTTAATCCCACTTGTGGCTATCACACATGACAAATAACCAAAGCAATAATTTGACCAGATGTTTTTATCCTTATGTTTTTAATAATAATACTTACATTATTTAAAATATATAAATAATCTAAATATTAAGAGATTCATAGGTAATCAAAATGTTGCAGATGCATAACAATGGAACAGCATTCAATCCACCATAAAGAATGAATTTCTCACAAATTCTATCCGAAGCTATCAAGAGGAACAGATATTTTGACTCAATTTGCATGAAGTAGCTAGAGTAGTCAGATCATGGAGTACAATGTAGAATGGTGACACTGATAAAATGCTATTGTTCCATGAGAATATCAGTTTGGGAAGATGGAAAAGAAGACTACAGACAGGTGGCGTGATGGTGGTGCACAAAGCAGATGTGCTTAGCGACAAGTAAATACATAATCAAAATGATTAAAATGATTTTTTTTATGTTTTGTACATGGTACCTCAATAAACAACCAATTGCTTATTGAAAGAAATACGAATTTTAACTCACACTGAGTTGCTGAATAAAATGGTTCCACAATAGAAAATCAAGAGGGAAGTCCTTTTTAGACTCCACTCTTACCACAGAAGGAGAGATAATGAATGATGATTTCACAGGCTTGCTTAGAGACAACACAAGGTTGATTTATACACATGGTCTTCACTGTGTTGTGTACTCGATGTGTATTATAATGTTCCTGGTGGGGGAAGGGAACTTATTATTTTTCTCTCTATTTTAGTTGCATGTAATTTTCAGAGCACTTACATACTCCCACAAGAAAGGGCTCTCCAGCTTATGGATTTTTATTCTCCAGTCTTGTAGCACCTTAAAAAAAAAAAAAAAAAAGCAAAGCTGGCACTTTGTCAGGAATAAGAAGTGACATATTTCTTATACCAGAAAGTTTGTTTTGAGGGAAGAACCCTGGCTCCTATTTAAAGTTAAGGTGTGTATACAAGTCAGAACACAGCTGGAGTTCTCAGTACCTCCCACTCCTGACTGCCACTGTTTGGTAGGCTTCCACTGCCCCAGTTTACTAATGGTGAACTCAGGGGTAACTCTCTTAAGTAGAGTAGACTGTCTGAGTGCTATGTGCTGTCAGATTATGTCTTAATAAAGCTTTGTGATAGTTCTACTTTTGCAAAGGTGTAAATGCAGTCATGGAAACGTCATGCTGTTAGCACAAATACCTTCTCTTAGCAGTTCAGTATTGAACTAGAAGGCAAAAGAAGCTTCCTTCACCTGCAAAACAGGCAGAGACTGCTGTTTGCCAGAGTTTAGGATCCCTCCCCCCTCCCCACCAGAGACTTGGCTTCTAAAGAAAGGGCAGTCCTAAAATCATTCCCCCCTGTTCTCAACATCACTGTTGCTGATCTGAGGAGGATAAATAATTAGAAAAGCAAGTGGCTTCTTTTCCTAGCACTGATCTGTATTTTAATTAAATGTAAAATTTTATGTGGGTGTGCATTTGGTTTGCTCTTTATTTCTCCTTGTTATTCCTAGATCCCTTAATTAAATTATGTGATGAGTAGGAAAGAGACCAAAACATCTCTCTCCCCTCAAAGTGTGTGTGTATGTGTTGTGTGTGCATGTGTGTGTGTTTATTCTCTGTGTTGGTCATGGAGTATAATGGGAATAGCTAGAATTACTAGGGATTTTTTGTTTTTGTTTTGAGGAGGAGGAACTTTTTTTTGTGCCCTAAAAAAAACCAAATTCTGAGGGGGAAAGTGCTACAATTTTAAAGAGTATACTTTTCTTTAAAAGAAAGAAAAGAAAAAGAAATCCACAACAGAAATCTTTGATTTAGAATATGTATGATTTATAAGGATGCTTCTCAATTTCCCAACCATGGCAGAATCACTTGAAGAATATTGTTGTTCAGGCCCAAACCTTAATTTTAATCAACACATACAAGACCTTGACATATGGTTTTACTAATGCCCCTAGTGATTCTAACCTCATTTACAGGTTTAGACCATCTTCATTTAATCCTTTGAAATAAACAAATCACTACTTCTCTACTCTGAAGTTGGGTGGTATTATGAGTCCCACATCTTTTACAAGTTTTGTCACCTGTTTTGATTAAAGTAACAATCATTGCATTGTTAAAACTAACTAAGGAGGGGCTGGAGAGATGATATAACATTCAAGAGTACTGGCTGTTCTTCATTCCCAGAACCCACATGGGAGCTCAAAACAGCCCATAACTCCAATTCCAGAGGATCCAACACCCTCTTCTGGGCTCCAAGGGCATGTTGCATGTATGTGATACACAGATATACATGCAGGCAAAATGTCTGTACACACACAATCAAATAATTTAAGAATTTTTAAAAGAAAGTCTCTAAAAACACAACAAAGTCATCTTTCACTTTCAGCCAGAACCTGACCTGTAACCGAACTTTTAAATTATTATTTAACACTTATTTATTTATTACTAAATTCACTTATAATAAACACCAACAATTTCTTAACTATTAATCCTATAAATTCCTACAACCCCTTTAACCTATCCACTAAACCTATTGATAATTATAACAACTACTTTCATCACCTTTTAGAATGATACAGTCTCTGGGGCAGGTCCTCAGTCGTCAGGAACACAGTCTTTGTTGTAGATTCTTTAACGCACTTAGCAGTCCTTTTTCTGGATCTCTCAGATGCAGGTTCATCAGGGTAAGTTGGTTATTGTAGTCTCACCTTAAATAAGGCTTCATGCTTTCTTCTCTGTGGGAGACCCCAGCCGTCTGCAGGCCAACTTACTTCTTTTGAATCAGGAACTCAGCTGCTCTGCCTCAGTCCTTAAAGCCAGGCACAGTTTCCCCTAGGCCACTGATCGGACAGATCAAACCCCTCTAGGCAAAAGCTGAGCCACAGGGTCCAATCCTTGGCCTTTTGGTGTCTTGCTCAGGCTTTCTTTGCTCACCGGCTTCTTTCTGCTTCAGGGAGAGAGCTGGCCATCAATGGCCAGCCCTTTTTTCAGCAGGACACTTGGAGCTCTCTAGCATCAGGGGCCTCTTCTCCTTCTGGGCTCCATGCACTGTCCTTAAATAGGAGGAACTCTGTTTCAGCTTAATTTGGGCTCCGCCCACTTAGCAGCTGAAAACAATGTCAGGCCAGATACTTTGTTTCTTCAAGTCCATTAAGTCTTTCCTGTTTTCCTGACTTCAACCTTGTTTTTCAGTCTATTGAGTCTTTCCTGTTTTTGCTGACTTCATGCTGATAATGCTCTTCAGGCCCCGAATTAAGAGACAGTATCAGAAACTCCCATATATTTTCTAAATCTAATTTATCTAACCCCTACACTGACCTTCTCCATGGTGAGAAGCAGATCCACCTGTTTTTCTGACATGAGAGCAGAGAGGTTCATTGTGCTTCATAATAAATGGAAACCATCCTCATGCTGCTTTCTAATGGAGACAGATACAGAGTGTTTCCAAGCAAACTGAAGGGCGGAGTGGGACTTCTTGCTTGTGAGAATCTCCCTGACAGGTTGAAAACTTCTGGAAACATGTAACTGCTGATTTCCCTGAGATTGATTAGGACATTTGAGTTTACTCAGAAGCAGTGACTCTAAACTTCATTGAATGACATTAATCAGGAAGACATAACTATTTTTCTTCAGACTAATAATATTGCCACCTGAGCACATATCAAATCATTAAATTCTATGCTCTTTGTTTCCTTAAACCTTTTTATTGCTACAATATCATTTTCCCAGCAATAACAATCTATACAATTATAGATTAAGAACTGGGGGAGAAGTGATATGCTGGCATACAAAACTCCACCCCTAAGAAAGAAGAAAAATAAATCTATTTCCCATTTATTTTCCAAATAAAGCCCAGGGCTAAGTCTCAGAGTACACAAAGGAAACCTAGGAAGTCAGAGAAAGATTTGTTCTATCTCTCTGACTGTTAAAAACTCATGAGAGCAAAGCAATTCCATCCCATGGTGTTTGCTTCTCTTATCACAGAGTATTTGCAAAACACTAACTTTGTTCTTTTGTTTTTGTTTTGCAGGGACTTTTTAAAAAGTGATTGTTCCATTGCTGTGAAGACACATTATGACTAAGGAACTCTTATAAAAAAAATATTCCATTGGAGGTTTGTTCACAGTGTCATAGGTTAAGTACATTATGATTATGGCAGGCAGCATGGCATCACACAGCAGGCTCTGGAGCAGTAATCGAGAACTGCATCTTGATTCATAGATAAAGAGCCGTACACTGTGACTGGCTTGGGCTTTTGAAACCTCTAAGCCCACCTTCAGCAACACACTTTATCCAACAGGATCACAACCCCTAATCCTTCTAATCCTTTCAAATAGTGCCACTCCCTGGGTGACTAAGCATTCCAATATATTCCAATAATGAGCCTATAGGAGACTTATTCAAACCACCACACTGGGCTAAATTCAGCAGTCACAGTGATTTTGAGACAGGGACATTTCACCATGGTGATAAAACATCTGGAGCCTCTGGAAACTACCTATTGCTAATCCTTCCTTTCTTGTTTTAGTTAGCATTTTGATTCTGTCATTAGGTAATCCAAGTCTGATGGCAGCAGAGTCTCATTACTTGCTAACCCCACCTAACAGAGAAGATTTAAGACTGTACATATAAGGGAATAAATCACTTGTGAACATCCTTTGGTTCAAAAGTGTCTCTGTTGTCATTACAGATGACCACACATTCTGATTCTGTTATGTTGGGAGAACTGACATGTGTCACTCTGGGTTACCACTTTTATTAAAGCCTTTTTTTGTTTCATATTTGGATTATTCTACAACATTTAGAAAAGGAATTCACTAGTTTGATGAAGTGGATGGAAAGCATGAGACTGTCATCAGACTTTTTATGTATTGCAAAATCAAGCAAAGCAGTATGTAGAAGCAGGTGACCCAGGCCTCTCCTTTTGTGGCCAGCCTATCTGATAAAATTTATGTTGTTAACATGGGATTTAACTGCTCTTCTACTGGACACTAAGCACCTAAACTCAGAATGTTATAAAAACTCAGCATGTCACTGTGATATAACATATTTGAAGGATAATCTTTTTATTGGACTGTTTCTTTAAAGATACTTTTTCCTTGTATTATTCCTTCATTCCTTCTTTTATGTCTCAGTTTGAAGACTTCAGAAGTGTGTATATGTGTGCATTTGATTCTGATTTTCCAGATTATTGACTGGATACTTGTTTATTCTAAATGAAACTTACTATGAGGGTCAATATTTTACACAGTATTATAAATTCTCAAAGAACACAATAAAATAATGTTAACTTTTAATATAATGTTACTAAACTCAA
The DNA here is from genome assembly GCA_907164525.1 of Lophiomys imhausi. Classification (NCBI taxonomy): domain Eukaryota; kingdom Metazoa; phylum Chordata; class Mammalia; order Rodentia; family Muridae; genus Lophiomys; species Lophiomys imhausi. The sequence continues at coordinate 3,282,990 of CAJQZJ010032137.1, read as the reverse complement.
GCCCCCATATTTAGAGTTACCTCACTGTGTCTGTGGAATGCATATGCCTAGTAATTGATTAGACTGGGGATCGAAGGTTTAGGAAAGCCTCGACTCATGGATGACAGTGACATTTCCAAGGTGAAAAAATAGAAGCTATGTAGCATTTGGAAACAAAGACTAATTAATTCATACTATAAATACTAATACTAATGATAGAGTATCAGCTGATCATTTGCAATTTCATACATGTATATGTGGATTTCTACATATTTTCACTCTGCTACCTTCTCCCATTCTCACTCACTCTGAATTCCTTCTTCCTAAAAATCTCTCTCCTCTCCCTTCTACTGCTTTGATCTCTCTTCTATGCTCTCACCACCACCACACACACACCCAACCTGTTTCTCCATGGGCCCTCTGTGAGGGATAGGGCCTCAGGAGATTCGTGCTGGATGGATGGAATGGCGACATATCTAATCTCATGCAGATCTCATGCAAATGACCACAGATCCTCTGAGATTGTGAGGCAAAGATGGTGTCCTGTTGCAAAATCCTCTCCAACCTGTGGCTCTTATGTTCTTTGTGCCACCACTTCTTGGTGTCCTCCCTGTCTTCATTGTTTTTATTTGCTTACAAAAGACTTGGGTTTTATTATGTCATTTTTCTGAATTGTTTTAGTTATTTTTCTCCTCCACTTCTTCCTTATCTTCGCCCCCTGCTCCCTCTCCTCTACCACCCTATTAGTGGCCTCCTTTCTTTCTTGTTCCCCTCTCATCATTCCCTATCTAGTTTCATCATCTATATCCACTCTAATCATTTCTTATTTAAAAACAGATAGACATTAAAAGTTAGGTCCCACATATGTATGAGAATATGTGATTTTTGTCTTTCTAAAACTGGGCTGTCTCAGTTAATGCAATACTTTGGGTTTCACTCATTTTTCTATAAATTTCATTATTTTCTTTTTTTAAATTAGCTGAGTAAATTTCCACTTACTCAGCTAAATATTGAGTGTATATATCATGTCAGATTTACAACCTTGACAAGTGTGTCTTGAGGCAGAACCATGGTGAGGCTCAGATCTTCACTGTCTAGACCAGGGTTTTTAAGTTATGTTCTGTGCTTCATGGATTCTTGGGTCATGTAACAGGGTAACATGTATATTGGGGGAACAAAGCTGTAATTAAGTAGTTTTCATTCTTAGAGTACGCTTATTAGAAAGTATACCACCTCCATGGAAATTAGTTGAATTAGTGACACAAAGATGGCAATATCAGAATAAATGGCAGTTTTTAAAGAGAATAAACTTGTAGAAAACAGACTGTACAGCTCTTTAAGCTTCTGTGCCTCTCCCCTGGGGTTTACCTTCACTGTTGAAATTTGGGGTGGCTTTAGAAAGAGCACAGAACTTGAAAACACAGTCACCCAAGTTTGGATGGTTGTTATCTTTGGACTTCTTCTTTAATACCTAAATGGCTCAATGAAAATTGACTAAATAATTCCCAATATCTATTCTTTTGTTTCTGAAGGAAAAAAATTAAACTCTAGTTCTTAGGTTGTACTGAATAAAATATGATATTGAACAAATAAGACAAAAAAAATCCTTACAACAGTAACATATGTCTCAGGGCACTGTGCCTGCTCATGTCTTTGTTCTACCCATCCTACCAAATCCCTTGTCCTATTTTTCCATTGTTCCTATTATCTCCAGTAGAGTATTTTATTTAGTTTTTAAAAACATGAATAGATACATAGCAGTTTATGAAGTACACACTCATGAGGCTCACAAATGTAAAGATTTGTTTATAACTATATGTAAGGAACAAATTAAGCCACCTATCTCATTTCCTCCTTTAGAAGAATGTGAGTTCCAGGAAGGTGGTGTTTCATCTTTGCTTACTGTCAAGTCTAGAACAAGACCTGGGAAACAATGTATACTCTACAATAGCTTGTTCAGTCAGTATGTACAGGATCTACTCAGGCTGTTCATCTTACAAGTGGGTTGGTGATGGAGACCAAGACTGAATAGAATGTGCTTTTATACACTTAGTTCTGTTTGTATTATGGGAGATTTAAAAATTAGTAGCAGTTTACAGTGTGCTCTTAACTTCCTTAAGAATATTTATGCTTAATTTTTTGACACATTTACTTTCTCTTGCAAAGACAGTAGAAAACAAGGACAAAATGGGTTTCTGGAGAAAACTGAAGAGAAATATGTTTTTAAGAGTAGCAAAGTGATGCAAAAGAAAAATTAAGAAATGGAGTTGGAGCAGGAGAGGAAGAGGAGGGAAATAGAAGTGAAGGTGACACAGGCCAAGGAGAAAAATCAGAAAAATGAACAGAAATCAGATGTGGTCAGGCCAAGTGGACACTAGAGGCTAGATCCTTAGCAGTAGGAAAGAGAGGTTCAGAAACTCAAGATGACATGTTATCAAGATCAGGGAGGTTGGAGATCATAAAGTTAGGAAATGTTTAAGTTCCTAATGTTTTCTTAAGACCTCCTTCTTGTCCCAGAATCATGGTCTGCTTTCAGTTTACAAATAAAGGAACTGAGACCTCCAAAGTTTAACCTTCTAGCTCTTACATACATATTCCAACATTTCATAAATATACATTTTGAACACTGGGTAGTGTCCTAGTTTTCTTTATGTTACTGTGATAAAACACTCTGACTAAAAGCAACTTGGGGGGGGGTATTTTAGCTTGTAGTTCATCACGGAGAGAAATTAGGGCAGGAACTCAAGAAGAAACTGAAGTAAAACCATGAAGGAGCAGTGCCTATGAGCTTGTTCTCTGGGTAGAGTTCTGTTAGTTTTCTTATACAGATAAGGGAATTGCCTAAGGATGGTGCTGCCGATAGTGGGCAAGACCCTCCCACATCAGTCATCAATCAAGACAGTTCTTTATAGACATGGCCACATGCCAATCTTTTTTTTTAATGTTTATTCATTACTTCAATTTACATCTCCATCACAGTCCCCTCCCTCCACCCCTCCCAGGCTTGCCCTCTCACTCTCCCACCCTCTACCCCTTCTCCCACCCATCCTACTCCTCCAGTGTGGGGTGCCCTATATATCAGCCCCTTTCAGTTCAGTAGCCTTATGAGGGTTAAGAGCTTCCTCTTGCACTGGGGGCTTACATGGTAACTCCACTAAGGCAAAGTATCCCACTACCAAGTAACAAAGTCTATTTTCCTATTTTTTTTTTTTTTTAGTCTGTTGGTTGTAAGCTAGTTATCCTGTACTATATGACTAAAATCCAGTTATAAGTGAATAGATGCCATGTGCATCTTTCTGGGTCTGGGTTAGCTCGCTTAGGATGAGCTTTTCTAGTTCTATCCATTTGGCAGCAAATTCCATGATTTCCTTGTTTTTGAGCACTAAACTGAGAATTCACAAAAGAGGAATCTTTAATGGCCAAGAAACACTTGAAATGCTTAACATCCTTAATCATCAGAGAAATGCAACTCAAGTCAATTCTGAGATTCCATATCATACCTGTCAGAATGGCTAAAAACAAAAATTTAAATGGCAGCGCATGCTGTCTAGGTTGTGGAGAAAGGGGAACACTCCTCCATTGCTGGTTAGAGTGCAAACTTATACAACCTTATGGAAATCACTCTTGCGATATCTCAGAAATCTTGAATAGCTACCTCAAGACCCAGTCATACCACTCCTGGGTATACTTCCAAACGATTCCTCACTAATCAAGGACATCTCCTCAACTATGTTCATAGCAGTTTTATTTGTAATAGCTAGAAACTGGAAACAGCCCAGATGTCCCTCAATCGACGAATAGATAAAAAAAAGCTGTGGTACATCTACCCAATGGAATACTACTCAGACATCGGAAACAAGCCACATGCTAATCTTATGGGTAGAATTCGTCAATTGAACTTCTATCTTCCACGGTGACTCTAGGTTGTGTGAAATTGACACTAAAACTAACCAGCACAAATCCCTAGGTAGAGGAGTGTAACTTACCACTCTCTTCCCAACAGAGCAAGTATATCAGTAAAGACACGGTTCTGAGTCCCTGGGCTGCTAAACAAGCAGAAACTCCCAGGGGAGAGTATTGAGTAAGTCTGAATTTTCCATGGCAATGTGGTGCTACACTAATTAATATTAGAACTAAACATGGTCTCAGATCTATAAGGCGCTATTAGGTCTGAATTAAATTATCCCATAGTATTTTTCAGACTATACTAGAAACAAAGATTTTAGACTTGAACCTAGAGTCCACCAATATGGAACAGCCTTACCAAGGCCCCAAAAGGACTTCGCAATTCTCCAATTCCTTTTATTTTTGAGAGAATTTCCTTTTTACATTACATTCCATTGACACCTGACATTTCTTACTAATACAAAAGGGGGCTTTTGAGTTTTATTTTAACCTTATTGTGTTTCTTTGTAAGCCATATGAATGTCAAACTGGAGATATCAGGTAGCTTAGCAATTAAGTTCTTTAAAGCTTTACCACCAGGCCAAAAAGGAAATGAATATGAAGATCTGCTGTCTGGGTAATAAATTTGATTAGGAGAAAATGTTCGTGGGTGAGAACATCGAGGAAGTGGCAATCTACTGTGGCTGGTGAAGCAAAGCTGAATGTGTGTGCTTAATTGCAAAGCAAGAGGCCCTTATCCACTGGTCGCAATCCCTCCCCTCCACGTCCACGTGCCTTTGTTTGTTTTATAACAAATTATTACAGCAGATAGAGAGGCAATGTGCTAGGCAGAAATGAGATGTCCTGGGAGGCTGTCTGCCTCTAAGGTTCTGGGGTGCTATAGCTTCACTTTCGTCTTTGTAGGCTGAGCTGCTTGAAGGAGTCAGTATTCAAAACGTAGCAGCTCCAGGGTTCTGTCTACATTTCTTTTTTTTTTTTTATAAGTACTTTATTTTTTTTTCAAGTTACATCTCAGTTGCAAACCCTTCCCTATTCCCCCTTCCTGTCCCACCCTTCCACCCTCTTCCCCCCCCCAACAGCTTCTCTTTTCATTCCAACAAATGGTTCTTTCTCTTATAACAGTAAATTCTATACAAAACAGCAGAATTAAATATGCCACATTTATGAGAGTTAAATGGCCCAGTATACCTTCCCAATGTCCAGTTCATACATATTTGGCCCCTGACTTTAACCTTCTACCTTCTAACCATCTCCATGAGTTTAAAGTTCTATAACTGACTTAGTTTTCATACTAACTTGCATCACTATTATAACCATCTTCTTAGATCTAGAACGCCCTCTTGATTCCTAAACAACTCAAAATTTAGCTATGAGACTCTAGCTGTCTATTCTTAAACCATCTCAGAGACCTGAGAAGGATACATTTCTAAGGCCAGCTACTGAAACCATCACAGAGGCACTAAAGCAGACAATGCATTCGGTGAATGACCATGGTTCAAAGACTCCCTGGTTCCTTTGTGGAATTCTCTAGACTTCTCAACACTCTGGGACACTTTCTCTTCACCTAGGCCATATCTGACTGGTGATTTGATGGCACTTCCACCAACCCTCCAGTCCTCTTGCTCCTTTTATTCAAGGATCTATCCTAAGATTGTCGCACCTTTGCAAGCTGGGATCCACTTCTTAGAGAACCTAAGGTAACAGATCTTATTTTCCTCATTCATAAAATAAAAAATATTTCTTCTTGCCTTCGTTGCACAGATGTTATAAAGGTTACCTAAGGAGATGTAGCAGAAAGGTTGTACCTGGCAACTGGCAACTACATAAACAGCAGCTGTTGGCTGGACTTTCTCTATAGTACCACATGCACACTTGATATTGACTGGTACCCCTGTTCCCAGTGGGCATTAGAGCTGACATGGAGGATTCTAGGGCACACTCAGCTGCCTGTGTCATGGGCTGTGGGTTACCACAGCACAAGATAAATCTGAATGTCTGAGAAGCTGAAGTGTGTTTCAGGATGATACAGAAATAGTCAAGAAAGGTTAAAATCAGTTTTTTAATGAAGCATAGAAGGGATTTAATTCTCTGACCCTTTGAACTTTTGGATTCTAGTAAGCACATCATCTCTCCCAATAATTCTTTCATTTGAATACAATTTCAACTTGTCAAGTGACACACTGTGTTCCCTGTTAAAAGAATCAGTGAGCAAGTGGAGAACATAGGAGGGGATTTCCTTGTGCATGGGTGGATCTGTAGCAGAATAGCCCACCTCTGAAGTGTTTGTTCTAACAAGAAATAAGGAACAGTCTCGCACAAAGGCTAGCACAGGAGGGGGCAATCATTCTTTTAAATTGTTTTTTATTAGATTTGTTCCAGACATTTGGGAGCCATATAAATTCCTATTTAATTGAGGAAATATAATGTAACACAAAGGTCTAAGCCAGCTGTGAAGCATAATTATGCCATGGGCACATAGATTATATGTTTCTAGACAAGCAAGGATTTTCAGAAGGTTAACTGGCAAAAAAAAAAAAAAAAAAAAAAAAAAAAATGGAATCAGATGACAGTGAGTTGATGATCAAGTTGGGTGTACCGGGAGCAGGTTGGCCATCTCAGCAATTCTGAAGGAATGATTCATACACAAAATTTCAGCTAAGTCTTCATAATAGCTGCACTTTTATTATCTACTCATCAATGATAGTTGTACTTGTACTAAAGTAAGATACAGCATAGATGATATATGTTTCTACCCCAGCTTCTCATCAGACCTGAAATCCTTCAGATCATTTTTGTTCATCTTGTGTCAGGTGGTTTCATTTGTTGTTCAATGGTTTCTCTTTCTGTGCTCAATCTTTACTTTTTAGAAGCTTAGGCGAGTCTTCACATTTAAAAGCTTAGTCTTTTAAACCTAAACTAAAAGATTTCTTCCTTGAAATCAGATCCATGTATCTTTTTCTCTAACCATTTAGCTTTTCTTTACAGCAAACTGGGACTTTGCACCTGCAGTTTTCAGCAGAAACAAATGTTAGTCTGTTATTCCACAGAGCTTTTCAAATCTTCTTGGCTTTTGATCTTCGGCCAGTCAATCTCCTTTTCTGCATGTGTCTGCTCAGCAAGACTTTAATATAAATGCTCTGGCTCCAAGGTGGAGATCAGCCTTTTGCATAACTATCCTAGAACCTTCTGGTAAGGTGACTTAGCACTCAGTCTAAACCTGTTGTGCATCTATTAGGAAAAGACTCACAGATGCTGAATCTTAATATTCATTTTTATTTTAATTTGGTAGTTCTAAACAGAAGAGAAATACATTTTCTCTTGAAAGCAAGACCTCAAGGCTATTGGTATAGGATGCAAGGACTTACAAAATTCTTGGAGGAGAATTTGGTCTAGGCTCATCTTTTTGCAATAAAAGCAGTTGGGCTGCAGGAAAGACAGCCACACGGGGCTTAGAGTTGCCTAATATCCCAGTGTGCTTGCAAATTCAACGGACATTTAACTCTTAGAAAGCATGTGTAATGCAGCCTGTTCTTTCCTGCTAGGAAGCTAAAGTCTCTTGTCTAGTCCAGTTTAGATGTCAGTGACTTGCCTAGGACCTGATCTGTACATGCAAAAGAATTCTTGAAATCTAACAGGAGCTCACAGAGGTGAAGCAAAGACTGAATTTCAGGACTTAATGATTCTCAATAAGCAATGTCTTTAATACTTATTTGGCAATACTGTTCTGTCCATTTATATTCAATCAATACTTAATTTGATTATACAAGATTTCCAATATCCTACACTTATTCCATGATATTTTTGAGTCGGTTTTGAATGGTATTGCTTTCTTCACTTTTCTTCTTAGTATGTTTGTCATTTGTATATAAAAAGTTACTAATCTTTAAATGCTTATTAATTACTTTGTTACATCTCCATTCCTGCCCCCTCCCTCCACTCACTCAAGGCCCCACTCTCCTACCCTTTACCCCTCTCCCAACCCTCCCAAGCCTCCAGTGTGCCTCCATGTATCAGCCCCCTCAGTTTGTTAGTCACATGTGATCTAAGAGCTTCCTCTTGCACAGGAGGCATACATGGCAGTTCCACTAGGGTGAGGTGTCCCACTGACAGGTAACCAAGTCCCTGTTCCTGCTCTTTTGGGTCTATTGATTATAGGATGGTTATCCTATACTATAATGGCTAAAATTCAGTTATAAGTTGGAATATATGTCATGTGTATTTCTGAGTCTGAGTTAGCTTACTCATGATGAGCTTTTCGAGTTCTATCCATTTGGTTGCAAGTTGCATGATTTCTTTGTTTCTGATAGCTGAGTAGTATTCCATTGTGTAGATGTACCACAGTTTTTTTTTTTTTAATCCATTCTTTGCTTGAGGGGCATCTGGGTCGTTACCAGTTTCTAGCTATTACAAACAAAGCTGCTATGAACATAGTTGAGGCAATGTCCTTGTGATTTTGTTTTGAATCTTTTGGATATATGCCCAGGAGTGGTATGGCTGGGTCTTGAGGTAGAGCTATTCCAATTTTCTAAGATATCGCTAGACTGATTTTCATAGTGGTTGTACAAGTTTGCACTCCTACCAGCAATGTGGGAGTGTTCCCTTTCTCCACAATCTTGCTAGCATATGCAGTCATTTCAGTTTTTTTTATTAAATACTTTATTTTTTTTCTTCAAATTACATCTCAGTCACAACCCTTCCCAATTCCCCCTTCCTGTCCCACCCTCCCACCCTCTTCCCCCAAACAGCTTCCCCTTTCAGTCCAACAAATGGTTCCTTCTCTAATAACAGTAAATACTATACAAAACAACAGAAATAAATATGCCACATTTATGAGTGTTAAATGGCCCAGTATACCTTCCCAATGTCCACTTCATACATATTTGGCCCCTGACTTTAACATTCTACCATCTAACCATCTCCATGAATTTAAAGTTCTATAACTTACTTAGCTTTCATACTCACTTGCATCACTATTATAACCATCTTCTTAGATCTAGAATGCCCTATTGATTCCTAAATAACTCAAAATTTAACTATGAGACTCTAGCTGTCTATTCTTCAACCACCTCAGAGACTTGAGAGGGATAAATATATCTGATTATATAGGAAGTGCAGGGTCTGCAGCTTCCAAAACTAAGAAATGACAAACCAGTGACTACCTGGACAGTTCCCCTTCTCTCCACACATTCCAGCATCAGTCTTCAGGCTTTTGGTTCTGTTTCTCTGACAGACATTGATTGTAGAGCAGGAATTATGAAGGACTTACCTAACCTGTCTTGACAGAGCTAGGCTGTTGACTTCCCTGCTACCAAGTTTTGTCCTTTTTGGACAGCAGTCTGTCTGCAGTTGAAGCAAGGAGTTTTTTCATGCCAAGAGATAGGCTTGCCACTAATTCAACCATCTCACACTGGAGATTCTTCGATGCTTATCTTCTACTTGGAGTAGAATAGAGGGTGCTGTCAGGAGCTGATATGTCTCAATATCAAAAAAAAATCTTAATTTAAGATAACATCTTTGAATGCCATATTCTGCAGATCTCTTGGGGTTTTTGAAGATGCCCTATCCATCTCTTGTATTTAGATAAGCAAATGTTGTTTGTCTCTTAACAACTTGATTACTGAGTAGTTTAGAGAATATCTGTGATAGACTGTCATAGTAGCTAACAAAGTGACATGTTTACATGACTAGGAGTTTGTTTTTCTTAACTATCCTAAACAGTTTTAGACGGTTGGTATCAAGAGGCCAGAGCTTCACATTTTATTTTTAAGTATCTCTAGGTATGATACCATTAGGAAGCGTTACCTTTAATTTTGTATCAACATACAAAGATCTATTCAATTGTGGCTAAATATACTCTTAATTTTGTATCAATATACAAAGATCAATGCCTATGTAGCCCAATACAATCTTAATATTACGTCTATATACAAAGGTCAATACCATTGTGGACAATTATGATCTTAATTTTGTATCAATATACAAAGATCAATACCGATGTAGTCCAATACGATCTTATTTTTGCACAATAAACAATGATCAATACCACTTTAGCCAAATATACTACTAATTTTGTATCAATATACAAAGGTATAAGGGCATATTCAATAATCTGTCCCTTTTTCTTGGTCCTTCCTGTGCTATGTGTATGTCTCATTTTTCTCAAGTCCATGCACTCCTACATAGGAGAGAAAACAAAGGGAATAGAAAACCCCTCAGCAACTAAACCAAAAGAGGCACAGAACCATCACCTATACCAAACTAATGGGAAATAACAACCCCAGGTCACTAATATCCATCAACATCAATGGACTCAACTCCCCAATAAAAAGACACAGCTTTACAGAGTGGATCTGCAAGCAAGACCCGTCCTTTTGCTGCATACAAGAAACACATCTCACTACCAAAGATGGACACTACCTCAGAGTAAAGGGCTGGGAAAAGGTTTTCCAAGCAAATGGAACCAGGAAGCAAGCTAGATAGCCATCCTAATATCAAACAAAACAGACTTCCAACTGAAGTTAATGAAAAAAGACAAAGAAAGGCATTATATACTCATTAAATGGAATATTCATCAAGTGGAAATCTCAATGCTGAACATCTATGCCCCAAATACAAAGGCACCTACATTTATAAAAGAAACGCTTTTAAAACTTAAAGTGCACGTCGATCACAACACATTAGTAGTGGGAGACTTCAACACCCCACTCACAACAATGGACAGATCATCAAGACAGAAGCCAAACAGAGAAATATTGAGTCTAACAGAGATCATGAAACAAATGGACCTAACAGATATCTACAGAATGTTTCACCCAAACACAAAGTAATACACGTTTTTCTCAGCACCCCATGGAACCTTCTCCAAAATCGACCACATAGTTGGACACAAAGATAGTCTCAATAGATACAAGAAAATTGAAATAACACCTTGTATCTTATCAGACCACCATGGAATAAAGCTGGTCTTCAACAGCAAAAGAATCAACAGAAAGCCCCCACACACATGGAAATTGAACAGCTCCTTACTGGATGACCACTGGGTCAGGGAAGAAATAAAGAAGGAAATCAAAGACTTCTTAAAATCCAACGACAATGAAGACACAACATACCCAAACCTATGGGATACAATGAAAGCTGTGCTACGAGGAAAGTTCATAGCACTAAGTGCTTTCAAAAAGAAAATTGTGACAGCTCATATTAGCGAATTAACAGCTAAGCTGGGTGAATTGGAAAATAAAAAGAAGCAAACACTCCCAAGAAGAGCAGAAGGCAGGAAATCATCAAACTTAGGGCTGAAATCAACAACTTAGAATCAAAAAGAACTATACAAAGAATCAATGAAACCAAGAGTTGGTTCTTCGAGAAAATCAACAAAATAGACAGACCCCTAGCCAAATTAACTAAAAGGCAAAGGGAAAGAACACAAATCAACAAAATCAGAAATGAAAAGGGAGAAATAACAACAGACATTGAGGAGATCCAGAAAATATTTGGGTTCTACTTTAAAAATCTATATTCCACCAAATTTGAAAACCTCAGCAAAATGGAGAATTTCCTCAATAAATTTCACCTACCAAAACTAAATCAAAATCAGATTAACAGCTTAAACAGCCCAATAACACCCAAGGAAATAGAAACAGTCATTAATAATCTCCCAACCAAAAAAAGCCCAGGGCCAGATGGCTTTAGCATGGAATTCTACTGGACCTTCAAAGAGGAACTAACACCATTACTCTTCAAACTCTTCCACCACATAGAAACAGAAAGAACACTGCCAAACTCATTCTATGAGGCCACTGTCATTCTGATTCCTAAACCACACAAAGACCCAACAAAGAAAGAGAACTTCAGACCAATCTCCCTCATGAACATAGATGCAAAAATACTTAATAAAATACTAGCAAACCGAATTCAAGAACACATCAAAAGTATCATACATCATGATCAAGTAGGCTTCATCCCAGGAATGCAGGGATGTTTCAATATACGAAAGTCTATCAATGTAATTCACCATATAAACAACATGAAAGAAAAAAAAAACACATGATAATCTCGCTAGATGCAGAAAAAAGTATCTGTCATTTGAGTTTTTTATCTTAGCCATTCTGACTGGAGTGAGATGGAATCTCATAGGCCTCTTGTGTTGCATTTCTCTGACGATTAAGGATTTTCAGCATTTCTTCAAGTGTCTCTTGGCCATTAGAAATTCCTCTTTTGTGAATTCTCTATTCCTCATTTTTTGACTTGGTTACTTGGTTTGTTGGTGTTTAATTTCTTGAGTTCTTTATAAATTTTGATTATTAGCCCTCTGTCAGATGTGGAGTTGGTGAACATCTTTTCCCAATCTTTAGGTTGCCATTTTGTTTTAATGACAGTGTTGTTTGCCTTACAGAAGCTGTTCAGTTTCATGAGGTCCCATTTATTGATTGTTGGTCTTAGGGCCTGTGCTGTTGGTGTTCTGTTCAGGAAGTTGTCGCCTATGCCAATAAGTTCCAGGCTTTTCCCCACTTTCTTTTCTATTAGATTTAGTGTGTCCAGTTTTATGTTAAGGTTTTTTATCTACTTGGACTTAAGTTTTGTGCAAGGTGATAAATAAGGGTCTATTTGCATTCTTTTACATGTTAATATCCAGTTAGACCAGCATCATTTGTTGAAGATGCTGTCCTTTTTCCATTGTATGGTTTTTGCTTCTTTGTCAAAAATTAAGTGACCATAGGTGTGTGGGTTCATTTCTGGGTCTTCAATTCGATCCCATTGGTCAGCTGGTCTGTTTCTATACCAGTACCATGCTGTCTTTATTACTGTTGCTGTGGTATAGTTTGAAATCAGGGATGGTGATACCTCCAGATGTTGTTTTATTATACAAGATTGTTTTAGCTATTCTGATTCTTTTGTTTTTCCATATGAAGTTGAGAGTTATTCTGTCAAGATCTGTAGAGAATTGGGTTGGTATCTTGATGGGAATTGCATTGAATCTGTATATTGCTTTTGGTTGGATTGCTCTTTTTATTATGTTGATCTTACCTATCCAAGAACTTTCTATCTTCTGTTATCATCTTCAATTTCTTTCTTCAAGGACTGGAAGTTCTTGTTGTAGATGTCTTTCACTTGCTTGGTTCGAGTTACCCCCAGGTATTTTATATTATTTGTGGTTATTGTGAAGGATGTTGTTTCCCTAATTTCTTTATCGGCCCATTTATCTTTTGTGTAAAGAAGGACTATCAATTTTTTTGAGTTAATTTTGTATCCAGCCACCTTGCTGAAAGAGTCTATCAGTTGTAGGAGTTCTCTGGTGGAATTTTTGGGGTCACCTCCATATACTATCATATTGTCTGCAAATAAGGATAATTTAAAAGGTACTGATTTTTATATTTTAATTTTGATTCTTGGTACTTTGCTGAATGTGTTTTTCAGTTGTAGAAATTTTCTAGTGGCATCTATAGGGTCTTATATATATACATATATATATGTATATATATAAAATCATATAATCTGCAAATAAAGATACTTAGAGTTTATTCTTTTTGTACCCCCTTGTCTCCTTCAGGTCTTTACTGCTCTAGCTAATACCTGGAATACTACTCAGCTATCAGAAACAAGGAACTTATGCAATTTACAGCCAAATGGATGCAACTAGAAAAGCTCATTCTGAGTGAGCTAACCCAGACTCAGATGGATGCACATGGCATTTGTTCACTTGTAGTCGGATTTTAGCTAGATAGTACAGGATATCTATACTACAACCAATGCACCAAAGGAAACAGGAGCATAGAATTTTTTTCCTGTCAATGAGACACTTTGCCCTAGTGGTGCTGCCTTGGAGGCCCCCAGTGTATGAGGAGGCTCTGGGCCCTCATATGACTGCTGAACTGGAGTGGGGGACTGCTATGTAGGAACACTCCACCCCAGAGGAGTGGGATGGAAGGGTTAGGGGGTAGAGGGTGGGAGGTCAGGACTGGGAAAGGTGGAAAGAGGACACTATGATGGAGATGTAACCTGAAGCAATAAATAAATAATTTTTTTAAAAGACCTGAAGTTCTATGTTGAATACGTTAAAAAAAGTGGGCATCCTTGTCTTGTTCCCAATTTTAATGAAAATGCTTTGAGTTTTTCTCCCTTTAGAATGATGATGGTTGTATGATTCTTGCATATTACCTTTATAATGTTGATATATATATATATATATATCTTATATAACTGTTCAATCCAGGTATTTTATCATGAATGGATGTTGGCTTTTGTCAAAGTTTTTTTCTACATCTAATGAAATGATCACATGTTTTCTGTCTCTGAGCTTATTTATGTTTATTGATTTACTACATTGAATCATCCCTGGTGCAGGAGGTGGGGGAGGTGTAGTGCAGAGATGGTGGAGAAAGAACATCCAGAGGACTTTTCCCAGGATAGGATACATGTTATTAGATAACCCAACACCTTTTCCTGTTCAGTCCCACAGAGAGGGTTCTTTATTGAATTATTTGGTTGTATGTGGCTTGTAAAAGTTGCTATATATGTATTATATTCTATAGTGTAGAACGGCAGGTCTTTTAAACCTCCAACTTTAAAAGATAACAAAGGAGTTAGCATTTGTAGTTAATACATTGGAGGTTTCAATAGTTGCCTCAAAAGCAACAGCAAGCCCCAACTTGTAGTATCATATGCAGGTCTATGACCATTCTCTGCAGTCCTGTGAGCCAAAGATCATGTGGAAATTTACTATTGCGGGCAATTTTCTCTGCTACAGTTTTCTTCCTAGAAAACAAATGAGAAAGTGACTTAAATTTTGAACTCTGCTTCTAAAGTCGAATAGTGAAAGAAAAATTGCAATATAATAATATTGCTATTATTTTAAACATTCTTTCAATGAATACTTAATATCTCAGAAAGCTCTAAGAGAAATATCAGATTTGTAGTCATGTGTTCTATCACTCAAGTGATTAATATTAATCCTAAAAAATCATTCCTTGGTTTTGAAATTTTCCCAATACTACTTGATCTGATGGGCTGGATTTGCAGGATTAGCAGAAATTTATATAATAATATATAAGTAATAATAATAATAATAACAACAACAATAATAAGTATTGAGATTATGGTGGCTTCAAATATAATATAGAATATAATAAGTTCAGAGGCTGAAAATGTTAGAATTAGAAGGATTTGGAGGAGGATAGATAGATAGATAGATAGATAGATAGATAGATAGATATGTAGAATTTTTGTAGTATAGCTTTTCAGTTTTAGTGTGATTTTGGCTAGCTAGAAGTGTAAGTGGAAAAGTCATGTTGTGAGAATGAATATGGCAGAAAAGAGGGAATCAGAGAAGAATGTTGGAGAGAAGTTTGTTATTTTCATTATTTTGATTTTGATTTGACTTATATTGTTACTTTTAAACTAGAAAATGTAGCAAGCTATTTTTTTATTTTACAAAGTTTTGTGAGAATTTAATGATATATGGATGTATGAATATGTTCAAGTTTTAGCTAGCCTTAATTAACTCAACTATGGAGAGGTCCTGAGTCAGTTACACTGTTTATTTTAACTTGGGAAATAGGTGTCATTTTATAGGTAATTAAAATGAGGCCATAGGGAGGTAAAATGAGAGTCAAGAGTTCTAAATTCATATCATAATCAATACAAATGTTATACTCTTTTCTTTGTAAGGAAGGTATAACTTGCCTTACATCCATACATAGGATTCTAAAGAAAATTCCTAAGTTCTAAGTGGCTTTTTTAAAAATACATAATTTCTTTCTCCAATAAACACCCATATGCCACTGCTATTTTGTCTTGCCGATGACAACTGTAAAATGGAGAGGTGGGAATTTAGTTCTTGCCCAGATCCAGGTGTTTTGTTTTTCTATTTCTCAGAATCAGAGGAAATCTATTAGAAAAGAATCTGAGTACCAAATTGTCTTAGTTAGGGTTTCTATTATTGCAACAAAACACCATGACCAAAAAGCAGGTTGGGGAGGAAAGTGTCTACTCATTTAACACTTCCTCATTACTGTTCATCACCAAAGGAAGTCAGGACAGGAGCTTAAGCAGAACAGAATCCTGGAGGCAGAGCTGAGGCAGAGGCCATGGAGGAGTGCTGCTTACTGGCTTGCTTCCATTGACTTGCTCAGCCTATTGTCTTATAGAATCCAGGACCACCAGCCAAAATATGGTACCCACAAAGAGATCTGGGCCCCTCTTTCTTTGATCACCAATTGGGAAGATGCCTTAGAGCTGGACTCACTTAGGGATTTCCTCAGCTGAGGCTCCTCCCTTTCTAATAACTCTGACTGTATCAAGTACACACAAAATGAGACAGTACACAAATATCTAAACATCTAATACAAATCCTTCTCAAACTTTTTAAAAAATAACAAGCTGAAAAGAAAATACTTCCAACTTTATTTTGCAAGACCATCATTACCTTCATATAGAAAGTAGACAATATAAGAGAAGGAAAAATATGAGGTTCAATATTCTTGAAAACATTTCAATATTTTTTCATGATAGCAGCCTTATTTGTAATAGTTGGAAACTGGAAACAACCCAGATGTCCCTCAACCAAAGAATGGATTAAAAAGCTGTGGTACATCTACACAATGGAATATTACTCAGCCATCAGAAACAACGAAATCATGCAATTTGCAGCCAAATGTATGGAACTAGAGAAGCTCATCCTGAGTGAGCTAACCTAGACCCAGAAGGATGCACATGGCATCTATTCACTTATAGTTGGATTTCAGCCATATAATACAGGATTACTATAATACAACCAATGCACCACAGGGAACATGAACATAGTAAAAACAATATAAGTGACTTTTTTCCTGTCAATGAGAGATTTTACCCTAGTGGTGCTGTCATGTAGGCCCCCAGTGTATGAGGAGGCTCTTGGCCCTCATATGACTGCTAAAATGGGGCTGGAGACTGTTATGTGGGGACATTCAACTCCAGAGGAGTGTGATGGAAGAGATACAGGGTAGAGGGTCAGAGAGCGGGACTGGGAGGGGCAGAAAGAGGACACTGAGTTGAAGATGTAACCTGAAGTAGTGAATAAATATTAAAAAAAAAAGCTCTTGCTCTGAACATAGTGGCACATGCCTTTAATCTCAGCACTTGGCAGGAAGAGGCAGACAGCTCTCAGAGTGTGAGATCAACCTGGTCTACATAGTGAGTTCCAGAATGGTCAGAGCTACATAGTGAGGAACTGTATTGAAAAACAAAAGGATGGGAAATGAAAGCTCTCACTAAGTGCTGTAGAGATACTCAGTGTTTACAAGCACTAGGTTCCATAGTCAGAACTCACATGGTAGTTTACAACCATTTATAACTTCAGTTCAAGGAAAACCAGTGCCTTCTTCTGGCTTCTGTGGGTACTAAGCACATAAGTGGTCACCACAACATGAGGAACTGTATTAAAGGGTCACAGCATCTTGAGAAGCATTGGAGTGGAGGGTGTAGTTTAACATAGTAAAAACAATATAAGTGACTATAAGTGCTTAGAAATAGATAGGATATCTACATCAATTTTCTCACACAAGAGTCAGAGAGTCAGAGAACATCATGGAAAAAGGGAAAGAAAGAATGTATGAGCCAGAGGACAGGGTAGAGTGCTGGATATGGCATGACTGTTATACAATTTCTACCCTCTGGATATGGCATGACTGTTGACTGAAGAACTCACAATTGACGTGGATACTTGCACAAGATCTGCACAGAATTAAGCCAGTTTAAAATTCTAGCATTGAATTGGGAGGGTCTCATGAGATCCTATCAGTAACTGAGAAACTATTGGTGGTTGATAGCTGCTGGTAGAGGAGTAGTAACTCTTCTTTAGGAGTTGGCTGCTGGTCGGGTGCTCTTGTCCCAATGCCTGATTCCATATTTATGCACACATGAGAAGCACTAATTGGACTTAATGAGTTATTTTTTAAGGAGGCATGAAGCTGGAAGGGAGATGTTATGGAAGGTACAGAGGGAATTGTGGTGGGGAGTGATATGAAAAAAATACCTTATGTACATATATGAAAATTTCAGGGAATTAAAAGAAATTAAAAATGAGAATGAAGTCCTGTCACCTGCAACAGTATGGGCTAAGGGAAACAAAACAAGGCACCAAAAGACATGCCACTGCCTACATACAGAATCAAAACAAATCACCCATTCTCAAATTTAGAGAAACACTGAGTAGGATGGCCATGGCCTAGGGATAAAGTCTGGAGGAAATAGGAAGATACTGGCCAAAGGAGACAAACTTTCAGTTACACGATGAATAAGTTCAGTACATTTGATGAATAACAAATTAACCATGCTTAATTATTATATACTGTATGCTGGCAATTTGGGGAGAGTTGATTCTTAAGTTTTCTCACCTTCTCCCCCCAAAAGGGAGACTATTTGGGGCAATGGATATGTTAATTATCTGATGGAGTGATGTTATGCATTCTAAATGTTAACCTGCTTTCAAAAGCCTTCTTGTAGTATACCAAGTGAAGCTATGCTACCTTTCTTGTTAAACATTGTCTCTGACTGGTTATATAAATGCTGAGACCCAAGATTGGGCAAAAAGAAAGGTGGCGGGGGGGGGGGGCAAAGGTTCAGGGACTTCTGTGGCAGACATAGAACATCTTGCGTAGAAGAAGAGAAGCCAGGAGCAGGAAGAAGGAAACACACAATGGGAAAGATGAAAGAAGATCATTCCACATGGCCTGGAACATCAGCAGAGTGTGGAAAATAAGAGTCCAAGGGGACGCATGTATATTATATGGGATCGTATTTGGGGAATAGAACTAAGAGCTAGCTTAGATTGGCTAAGAGTGCACAATCCAGTCCAAGTCTTGTTGAAATCCATCAGGTGTCTCTCTGTGCTTATTTATAATGGTGGGTTAAGGATTAACACCGCTGACCATTTAACTACAATCTAAATACTGGCAAATAGTTTAATACATTACTTCTACAATTATCTGGATTCTGGGAGTCACCATGCAGTCACATCAGAAATGTTGCCTTGTCAGAGAAATTGAGCTAGAACTGAACTAGAAAGTCCTTTTCTGCTAATTAGGACTGTGGTGCTTTGAATTAGAATGTACCCCATGGGCTCAGATATTGAATAGCTGGTTCCCATTCAGTTTGTTGTATGAGGAAGCTTAGGAGGTGTGAACTTGTAGGATGAAATGTGCCACTGGAGGAGGATTTTGAGGTTTCCAAAGCAATGCACCCTTCCCACTTTGCTCTCTCTTCTTCCTGCTTGCAGTTGGAGATTTGGGCTCTCAGCTGTTCTTGCCATCATATCTGCCACCTGCTACCATGAATCCCCCACTATGATGGGTTCTTATTCCCCTGGAACCATAAGACCAAATACACTCTTCCTTTTGTAAGCTGACTTGGTCATAATTACAACTTTAGAAAAGTAACTAATACAAGTAGCTGTAATGCTTGATAGTGCTATGTAGGCTGTTGAAGAAGAAAAGTCATCAGCAATCACACCCAGCCATAGACTCCATTTGCTACAGTACTGAACTGGGTGGCAGGATATGTTCATTAATGCATTAGTGGCACAAATGTTGCAGGAGTGACCATCAGTTTTCTGGTCAGCTTGGAGATCAATTACATTGGAGAGAATGATTAGTGAATGACTAGAGAATGAATGACTAGTACTACAAAACTGGTCAAAAGCACAACTAGGGAATCACAGACTCTATGGAGGAATACACAAATGAACATATAGTTAAGCTGCTTTGTGATATTTATGTTTATCATCATAAACTAGTATAGCTGTAAGCCTTGGTCAAAGTGGAGATTCTTAGTTAGTCAATGTTCTGAGAATAAACAACCATCCGGGACTGGCCTTAAATGGTATATCCGTGTCACTTTCTCCAAGTTCAGAGAATATCCATCATGGACAAGGCAGTGGAATGACTGTGGGAGCCTGAAGATAGGGGAGAGTGTTTTGAGGCACTGTCTTCTATATGTAATATATCCATTGCAACCATGGTCAGCATCTGTGGCCACCTACATAAGACTTGCATAACAAAAAAGGAATGAGAGATGGAAAGGGGGGGTCATGAGTGTAGGAGGGAGACTAGTTGAGAAAAGGAGGATCAGTGTGAGGAAAAAGGGGCTGAGAGAGGGTACTGAGGGAAAAGTTACATTGCATGTAACTATGAGGTTGTCAAAAATTTAAATTAAATTAAAATGCTGTGCTGTGCACTTAAATATGTACCACTTGTAAATTTTACTGTAAAAAAAGAAATAAATAACTCTAAACTATCTCACACACATGATACACAGACACACACATGCACACACACACAAGCACACACATGTGGATGTACACTTCTAAACAGAGAGGAAGCTTAAGTTTTCATGTTACTTTTAATATTCTCTCTCATAAAGACCAATGGATTGATCTATGTAGTCATGAGATCTATCTCTTTCCCCTTACATTTTCCTGCAAAGAGGTACCACATTCTAGCTGCTGTTGTTTGTTAAGACCTAGAAGAGCAAACGCCTCATGCAGTTAGTCTATGTGCTGGCTAACTTTTATGTTAACTTGACAGAAACGAAAATCATTAGGGAAGAGGGATCCTCAATTGAGAAAAATGCCCCCATCCGACTGGCCTGTGGGTCCGGAAGTGCCTAGCTCACTATGGGTGGTGCCATCCCTCCGCTGGGAGTCCTAGATGCTATAAGAGAACAGGCTAAGCAATCCATGGGGAGCAAGCAAGTAAACAGCACTCTTCCAAGGCTGTATCAGCTCCTGCCTCCAGGGTACTTCCTCGAGTTCCTGCTCTGACATTTCTTCATGATGGAGTGTGATCAGGACATACAAGCTGAAGTAAAAAATGCCCACACCAATTTATTTTAATCATGGTATTTTATCATAGCAACAGAAACAACTAAGACGTCTAGTTTAATAATATTTTGTTTTGTGATGGAAGAAATAATATATTGAGTAATTAACCTTTGAAGCACAGTGGAGGATAAGGACATGGATAACATCCTTTGTCATTTGATATTAAATGGGTGATCTTAAAATTGCTTCAGTGGTGTGTGTTTTATATATTTTGAATATTTTCTCATAGGATTAAGTTTAATTTTTGTATTTATAGTTCAGTTGTCTTATTATATCTTATTAGCTGATTTAATGCAAGTAAAATATCATAAAATATTTATCACTCCTACTAAAGCTTTTGTAAATTGTGATCCTGTGTTTCTGTGTGACGCATGGATACTTCTTCATGTAACTTCTGCAAACATCCCTGTTCATGCTGCTTATGGCTGAACAGGACCAAGGCAGAGTGAGCCACATCATGTCACAGCCAAGAGTCACTAGAGTTTCTTAAACTCATTTCTAACTCTATAGATGAAGTAGCAAGCTCTGATCTCATCTACAAAGATGAAGTAACATCTTCAAGATCACAAACTTAATTGGTCAAAGCCAACATGTATTTGATTTTATAAAGAAACAAACAATTTAAGTGCTATTTATTTCATTCTTTTAATGAAGTATATGTTCATAAAATAATAATAATAATAATACACAATGAAATTATGCAGTCTTGCTAAGTTATTTCCCTTTGGAAGAGTTGCATGAGATATATTTTCAAATGGTAATATTTTGAGAATATGTATACAAATAAAATAATTATTTGTGGCTTTCAGATTTCCTTTACTTATATGTTTAGAGCTCTAGATACTGTGAAGGGAAATGGTGCCCTTACCAGCATGTCTCCGGGTCTGATACTAGATTAAGCTCATTTAATATTACATTAGTTTTGAGGATAAAATTGGTTTACAGCTTACACTTTATGACAGAAGGTTAAATCTAGTGTCACAAATCCCAGGGTGGGAAAACAAGCTAAAATTCTCTTGCAATAATAATCATTCCCAAACATTTTATCTTCAGAGATTTTAAATTGTTCCCTTGTCACATTCAATTTCCTTCCATAATGATCACTTTTATTTCCATCTTTACTCCCAATTTTGAAAATTAAGACGTTAACTTCCAATGCAAGTTCTTTTTTTAATGTCGTATTAAATTCCAGGAGCTATTTTCAAACCAATTTGTAAAATGGCTTAAATGGAAATTGTTTTAATGCACATGGCCACATTTAACTTTAAGGAGCAGAAAATTGTAGCCTCTGTGAGAACCTTTGTTTATTATTGGTTAGTTTTAAATCTGGATAGAATAGGAAATGAAAAAATCAAATCCTAACGCTAGTAAACTGTACTTATTTTGTACTGAAATAGGAAAACACACTAGCCTAGCTCCTAATAACCTTTAAATAAACAAAACCATGGACACATACTGTGACAACCTTCTTAAAAAATAAAATAACACTGGTGCCCAAATTCAACTATTAAACAGGTTTTATTCGTGTTTGTACTTCCCATATTTGGTTGCTTTTCTGTCCCAGGGCCCTAGGACCACTTCTGAGAACTGCAGAAAAGAGATTTAGGAACAGACACGGAGATTCCAGGTGTTTCTGAGAGTTTATCAAGTTTGGGAAGATGTATTCTGATTTAAAATTTTTGTTCAATTGTCAAGGGGAATATCCTTGTCTCCAATGAAACTGTTGTTTACAGCTGTATCTATACTTTGGATTTCAAGAACCAAAGCACTAGCTATGAAACCACAAAAGAAACACCCCATATACACAGTATTAGGAGGAAAGAGGAAACTTCTCTTCAGGTTATATTTTGCTTTAAAGAGTAGAAATTACTGACTTAATAAAAGTCTAAAAGTATACTTTTCATAGTTTGGCATAAATAAAATAGATACCCCATTTTTTAATAGAATAGTCAGAATGAACTAATTTTTATGTATGTGTTTTATACACTGAGAATATGAGAGTCATGATGTTTTATTAAGTCCATTAGACTCTGTTACTTTTATTAGTTTTTTAAAACATCAGAATGCAAAATGGTTTTAGTGTATTCTAGGATATAGTTTTCTAAATTTGTACTACATTATAAATTCAAGCTCAAAGCATCTAACCCTCTTTAGTGATTGAACAATGCATGGTCTTTGCTCCCCTTACATTATTAGCCTTAAGGATCTCAAAATACTAGAATGTGAAAAAGAAATATCCTAGTAGAGAATCTCAGACTCCAGTTAAACCTTTCCCAGTATCAAACAAATTGATGATAAAACAAGCAGTTGTGTCTATACCACACTACGAAAACAGCATCTCTATTATTCTTGGACTTCATGTAATACGATAAAACCAGAATTACCAACAAATGCTATTTCAAAGCTTCAATTTGAAATTATTTATCATGCTATATTAAAATTATGTTACACAAATGTATTATTTAATTTTGGGTAATTATGTATGTCTAAGTACATGTATAGATCATGAAATATTATGTACACCTCATAATCCAAAATACTTTTTTAATTATAAAGATTCTGGACCAGTCATAGTGATGTATACTTATGATTAAAGCACTCAGAAGGCTGATGATGTAGTGGACTAACATGTTCAAAGTCACAATTATACAACTAAACAAATTGTCTCAAACAAATAAATTATCAAGATGCCATTTTTGAAGTAAGACCTAATGATTCTTTTGATTTCCTCCGTATCTGTAGCTATTTCCCCCTTTACATTCCTGATTTTGCTTTTACTTGGATATTTTTCCCTCTGCATTTGATTAGTTTGGCTAAGAGTTTGTCTATTTTGTTGATTTTTATTGATTCTTTCAATTGTTCTCTTTGTTTCTAATATATTGATTTCAGCCCTGAGTTTGATTATTTCCTATCATCTACTCTTCTTCGGTGTTTTTTCTTCTTTTTGTTCTAGATCACTCAGGTATGCTTTTATGTTGCTAGCATGTAGACTCTCCAATTTCTTTTTGAAGGGGCTTAGTGCTATGAACTTTCCTCAGAATTTCTTTCACTGTGTCTCATAAATTTGGGTATGTTGTGCCTTCATTTTCATTGAATTTAAAGAGGACTTTCTTTTTTTTTAATTTCTTTCCTGACCTACAGGTTATTGAGTAGAGAAATATTTAGTTTCCATGAGTCTGCAGGCTTTCTGTTGTTTCTGTTATTGTTAAACTCTAGCTTTCTTCCATAATGGTCTGATAAATTACAAGGGATGATTTCAATTTTCTTGTATTTTTTGAGGCTTGCTTTGTGAGAGCCTATATAGTCGATTTTGGAGAAGGTTCTATGAGATGCTGAGAAGAAAGTATATTCTCTTGTGTTTGGGTGAAATGTCCTGTTGATATCAGTTAGGTCCATTTGATTCATGGCATCAGTTAGTTTTATTATTTCTGTGTTTGTTTTTTGCATCGTAGATCTGTCCAATAGCTCAGGCTCTACGACCAACAATCAATAAAGTGAACCTTATGAAACTAAAAAGCTTCTGTAAGGCAAAGGACACTATCATTAGAACAAAATGGCAGCCTACAGATTTGGAAAAGACTTTCACTAATCCCACATCTGACAGAGGGCTAATATTCAAAATATATAAAGAATTCAAGAAATTAAACACCAACAAACCAAATAATCCAATCAAAAACTGGGGAACAGAGCTAAACCAAGAATTCACAAAAGAGGAATCTCTAATGGCCGACAGAGGCACTTGAAGAAATGCTCAACATTTATTGGTCATCAGGAAAATACAACTCAAAATGACTGAGATACCATCCCAGAAGCTTCAGAATGGCTAAGATCAAAAACTCAAGAGGTAATACATGCTGGCATGGATGCAGAGAAAGAGGAGCACTCCTCCATTGCTAGTGTGTGTGAAAACTTGTACAGCCACTTTGGAAATCAATCTGGAGTTACCTTAGAAAATTGGGAATAGTTTTACCTCAAGACCAGGTCATACCAATCCTTGGCATGTATCCAAAAGATACTCCACCAGACAACAAAGACATCGCCTCAACAATGTTCATAGCAGCTTTATTCGCAATAGCCAGAAACTGGAAACAACCCAAATGACCTTCAACCAAAGAATGGATTTTAAAAAATGGTACATTACACAATAGAATACTACTCAGCTATCAGAAACAAGGAAATCATGCAGTTTGCAACTGAATGGGTGCATCTACAAAAGCTTATCCTAAGTGAACTAACTCAAACCCAGAAACATAAACATGACATGTACTCTCTCTTTTATTATATATATATTTTTCCAACATCCCCCCTTTTAGTCCAATAATAGGCTCTTTTTTATAATAATAAATACAATACAAAACAGTAAGAACATTAGGAAACAATTATGAAAACTATAAGGTACGACGTACATTCCCAATGTCCAGTCCATATATGTATTTGGCAACTAATAAGAATATTCTGTTGTCTATCTCAATGATTTTCAAGTTCTATACCTAACTCAATTTCCATTCTAACTTGCATTAAGAACTTAAAAACATCTTCTTAGACCTAAAACTTCCTTTAAATTCCTAAACAACTTAAAACTTAACTGAGACTGTACTTATCTAGTCTTCAACCACATCAGAGATCTGAGAAGAATAAACATATCTGAATAAACAGGAAGTGCAGAGCAAGCAGCCTCCAAAACTAAGAAATGATAGAGAATTGGCTGCCTGGACAGTCCCTAGTTTCTCTCTACAGGACATTTAAATTGCTGATTACAAAAAGACTGGTCAACAAATGTTACTATTAACTTGCTTAACTATTTTTTCATTCTTATTTGGGTCCCCAAACAGATTTCCTATGTCTCAAATCAGCAGGAAGCAATTTTAAGAGAATGGCACCCCATTCCCAGAAGGTGGGGTTGGTGATTTTCTGGTCATTTGATGGGTTATAGATGTTTGTTCTCAATTAGGGGGATTGGTTATGAGTTGTTAAAGATCTTGTTAAACAAGGTTTAGGAGGTTAGACTCAGAGATTTCTCTTTTTCTTTTCTCTGTCCTTCTTTCTCGCTTATGTAGAGGGAAAAGACTTGAAAAGAAAAAAAAGGGGGATATAGACATGATATAGGAATGATAAAGAAAAAGGGGTAGATTATTGAATCTACTCTTATATCTTTGTATATTGACACAAAATTAAGGTTATATTTGGCAACACTGGTATAGATCTTTGTATATTGTACTCTATTATAAGTGGATATTAACCATATAGCACAGGACAACCATCCTACAATGTACAAATCCAAACAGACAGGAACCTAGTATAACTATCCAACAAAAACCTCCACCCAGCAGCAAGTCATGGACCCTACCTATGGCTTGTTAGTGGAACACCTTACCCTATCTGAGTGGCTGTATCACACCCCAGTACAAGAGGAAGCTCTTAGCTTTCATGTGACTGATGAACTAAAGGGGTTTGATATGTGGGGCCTCTACTCCTCCAAGAAAGAGAGGACAGAGACTGGGACGAGGGAAGGAGGGAGGGTGAGACTTGGAGAGGAGGAGGAAGGGGACTTTGATAGAGATGTAACTTGAAAAAATAAATGAAGAGAAAAATATTCCATTTTGGTCTATCTTTTGAATTCTTATTTTCTGATTTTATTGCATTTTGACCCTTAGAAGATATTGAAGAGTAGAAGATTATAGAGCTGAACTAAAAATAAAGACCACTGAAAAACCCTGAGACAATATGGTAAAGACTAAATAGAAAGGTATCAACTTTCCACAAGGAATTACACGAAGCTAAGGAATGGTGAGAGAAGGAGAAATGGTCTTCCCCAGGGAAGATCATACAAATTAACTATCTAATAACAAATGTTCATCCCTGAAAACATGTATACAAGTAATATTATATAGATTGAGTTGGTTGTACTTATATATATTAGGAATACATAAATTTTAATGAAAATAAAGGCCATGGATTTGAAAGATAGCTAAGAGGAAGATTTGGAGGGGAAGGGGGAGGTAATATATAGTTATATTATAATCTGAAACAAAAACCAAAGGAAATTGTTGGAATTTTAAAAATCTTTCAAGAAGTAAAACAAAATGGATAGGTGAATATCCAACAGGAGAGAGATACATAGTCTTTTATATTTCATAAATATCAGTATATTATATTGCATGTGTGGAATATGGACTAAAAACAAGCAAAAGGACCACATTAACAATAAAAAATAATTAGGGGAAGAAAAGTAAAATAGTGTCCCTTAAATGATGACAGAACCAGAATTTTAAGAAAGAGAACTCTGTGATGGTTTCTGTGTTAGGTATGTAGGTCATCTTTCTCTTGTTGTGACCAAATATCTAACAGAACAACCTAAGGAGGAGACATTGATTTTGGATCACAGTTTTAGGCAACTTAAGTCCATTATGGTGGGAAAGGCAAGGTGCACAAAGCCTTGTTCACATCTTGGCTGGCCAGGAAGCAGAGAGAAAGGCAGGAAGCAACAAGAGTAGAACTCCTGTGCTCCCAGTGGCCTCCTGTAGGATTCTATCACCTAAAGATTCCAGGGACAGTGGCATGTTTTGTGTAAGTCCATGAGCTTGTGGGACACCTTTTGCATCTCACCCACAACAGCAGGAAATCTGTCTGTGCTCTGCAGATGTAAGGGCCACGGTTGGTATTGTACAGCAATTATCACATTCCATAAATTCACGTAGCTAATTAGTGATGTAGGATTTTCACACAGGTGTCTCTGATTCTAAATTCAATGTACAATGTACATGTATATTTGTATGCATTTTCTATCCCATCCATATCATTTAATATTCTAATTATAATCAAAATTTGTAAAGATGTCATTATTATCAACAAATAAATTATGAAAACTCATTGCTAAAAAGAATGATAGTACTACCTATCATGAAATTTGAAAATTAGTATGAATCTAACATAATGAAAATTGTAATGTCAAATGTTAATATTATCCTGAGTTGTTCATGTATTTCTATGATGTACATAGTTAATGCTAAATAAAACATATCTGAATGTCTAATGCAAAATAAATAATACTAGCAAAGAGTTTAAAAGTTAGATTTTACTAGTGAGAAGATTTTGAGCTCAATACATTTAGGGAAATTTGCATCCTGGTTATAAGAAGTATTTGAGAACACTTTTGCACCATTAATTTCTTAGCATTATAAGACTGCTGAACTATGTCCATTTCTAAGCAGATTTATACTATGTTAATATCATTATTTTTATCATGAACACAATTACTCAAAGCTAGTTTTTCTGTCATGACTAATTTCTTTCTCTGGTGATTCATATTTCTCACTATTAAAAAAGGAAACCTGTAACTTTATATTTTCACAGATAGTTAATGCTAAAGATTTAAATTGCTAACCCAGGGTTGTATTCTTGTTTATTCTCATCTGTGAAATTAGATATTGTAGGTACAGAGTATAGACTTCTTGGTCAGTGTCTGAAAGGGAAAACCTGAGCTCTGGAGGGTGCCAAGGGCCTCTGTATTCGTTTTCAACTCCACTGATTCGAAGCTCTGTTTCTCTTGTTAAATTATCAACATCATGACTCTGAGTCACAACCTTAAAACAAGTCTTACACTTTGTAACTCTATCATAACTGCCCCCCATGGGCAGATCTTTCTTGCCCTAAGTTATGCAAGTGAAAAAGATAATGTCATGGAATCCCTCTCACTTGTGGAAGTTTCTCATAAATCTGTCACAATGCAAGGTTTCAATTTATCACAGCTTCCTAGAAGTAAAGCCAATTTTATTTGCTTCTAAGACAAAGGTAAGGGAAGACATGAAGAAAGATTATTAAGGAATCCCTAGTATTGATGGCAACCTCTCATTTAGTGGCAATCTCAACATCCAGGGAGAGGACATGCTGGGGTTTACAGAGTCAGACTTGATGTCACTGAGGGCAGGACAGCTCTGTCAGATATTGTGCACCTGTAGGGAAACCAGGAATTAATAAAAACCTTAAATACAAGAAATGAGCAGAATCTCCTGCTTATGTTGAAAATACATACTTCTTATAAGATGATGTTTTTATTATTGATGGACTACATATATTATGATAGGTCTATTAGATTATTATAACAGAACTGAATTCATATCACCTAGAGACACCTCAGCTATCATATACACAAATATCTACTGTTACAATACAATCACCTTTGTCAGTCAATACAAACATAGCTTCATAAAAGTATAAACATGCTTTATTGTTTTGTGTCTCTTATCTATGTGTTCCACTACAGAGTCTGGGTATATAGTAGGCTATGTTCTTTAAGCTGGTGTAAGTATAGTCTGTGAAGTTTGAACAATGATGGCATCATTCAACAGCCAAATTCTCTAGCATGTTCACAATTATATCCAATCAAATCGATCTTGGTAAAATCTCATTTCTGTCACTAGCCTGATGCTTGTCCTATAAGTGATTCAATTGTTCTTATGAAACAGGGAGATAGTAATAACTACCTGTCTCACTAGTGCACCATATTCTGGCATGAACATCACAAAAAAGTTCAATAAATGTTATCTCATATTTTAGCACAGAGGTAATATTTCTTCAGAAACGCAAGTCACTTTTATGCCTTATTTTGATTTAAATTCCATAAGGAAGTTGTGATTAATACAAGGTGATGAGATTATAATAAATAATTCAGATTGTGTCTCCAATGACTGGTTCATTATGATAACATCTGAGTTGTATATTGGTTTTCAAATCAGAAGTCATTTTAAGAAAGATTTTGAGGCAGCTTCTAAACTGAGTTCTGGTGGTCCATTGAATAAGTCTATGGGTAAAATTAAGAGTATTATGATTACTTGCTTAAGTCTACTTTGGATAACACGATTATGTTAAACAAATATTAGAATTTGTTACACTGTTAAGATTTCACATACATAAAGTACTAATATAAAGTAACTATTTTATATCTTCAGGTGGATTTGCAGTTACAGGTTAAGGTTTTCCTTATAGTCAAAGCTGCATTAACATGATTTATTGTTTAATAACTCAGCCTATTTTGTGTCATTTTATAATCCCTACTGTGAAGTGCTCATCAGTCTAGCAAATCTATGCTTCAGCCAAGAAATAGAGAGCTTACTTGTGGAAGTTTGCTTAGGGCATCTATAGATGATGTGGTTTCAGCAAGTCCTCTAATTCATTGATAATGTCATCTGGACAGTTACTCAAAGTTCAGCTAGAAAGGCAGGATGGAAGGTTGAGGCTCACTCCCAGATTACAAGACCATTAGTTCAGTTGGTATCTCCACAGACATCCCACCGTCTTGCTTAATATCCATACTAAAGGACTCCAGAGTATCAATTTTTTACCTGTTTTTAAAGCTTTTTAATAAACTTACTGGCTGAAAATTATGGCCCTCAAAATTAATTCCCTCAAAGGAGAGGGAATGCTACTGTACCAATATTTATACCAGTGATCTCCAAGTCCTATCCCACTTTCACTTTGTCCTCACTCCTACATTGCCCAGGAACTCTTTTTCTGCAGCCACAGCTCACTACCCATCCTTCTTGTTGTATGCACTCTCCCTTTACCTCATTCAGCTTACCCTCCATCTAATGTCTTTTTTAACTCCAAGTCTAGGTCAATGTTTCTCTCCTCCTTTCACCTTACTACCTGTGTGTAGATGTGGTAAATACTGATTTGAAACAATGTTGAGGTAGACAAGGAGGTGATACTGAAAAGACAAGAGAAGAAAAATCTTTCCAGTGTATCATCTTTGAAAATACCCAAAAAGGATCACAAGTGAGTCTTCAATTCTATCTGATGTTAATCACTGAATCTCCTTACAGTTCCTCTGTCATTCCTCCAGAACATGGTCCACTACTCCCCACATGGCTCTTCTTTCTCAGATCTCACTGTGATTCATGTCCCAGGTTGATGGAACGATAAAAAGCCACAGAGTAGGCAAGGGCTTCATCTTGCATTGTGGAGTACACATGCTTGTTGTAGTGCACGTTCTTCCTCCCAGCCCCAGTCTCCCAGAAATGAGACTCTGGGACTCTAAATATATTTACAAATATGTAGGCTGTATAGTTAGGCTTGTTCCCTGATTAACTCATAACTTAATAACCTATTTATTCTAATCTAAGTTCTACCATATGGCTGGTCACCTCTACTCAGGTACCATGAGTCTGTCTTCTTCACATTTTCCCTGCATGCTCTTCATTATGTGGTTCTCATCCAGAATCATCTCTGCCTACTGGAAGTTCCACATTCTATTCTACCTTCTCCTATGGGCAATAAGTTTTTTATTGACAGGTGATGTATCCACACAGTACATAAGATATTCCTTCTACACATGCTCCAGATATCTCTACATGAAAGGAAAGACCTTGCATATATTGCATATATATTACATATATTGCTATATACAACAGGCTATTTCTATTGATAATACCAGCATAACTATGGGATGAGAAGGAAAAGAATCCATCTCCTCACAGAATATACTCATCCAAATACTTGCAATGAGAAGTTTAAATGGTTATTTTCATGTAGATATACAGGAAATTTTTATATCATTTTGAAAAGTAATATTTTAAATGTGTAAGGGCATCATTGTATATGCATAATTTTGCAGACCTTAAGTCTTGACTGAACTCGCTAGCATCTAATGTACATTACAGCAAAAAAGAACAAAAAAAAAGTGTACTTGTAGACGGACATGTGAAACATTATCTACTTGGAAAAAATTCCTTCTGAGCTTTAACCAATCAACTTTCAAGTTTCGCAAATGTTCAAAAATTAACTACCTCTGCTGATCTTCTTAGTCACCAGAAATGCATATGGTGCACATACATACATGCAAGCAAACACTCATGAACACTAAGTTAAATAAATTTTTTTTAAAAATAAGAAAGTTATTTGAATTATTTCAGAAATTAGATATAACCTAGTGTTTAAAATTTTAATTAAAAAATTATCATAATAAGAATCATTTATTTCAAACCAATTGGTAAGAAAACCTATATTTTACTTCTATAAGAGTATTACTTATAATATTATTTAACAAGGATACCATGTATCTTTTCTGTATATGATTATTATTCAAATGCATTTTATTTAGTAAATAGGCTCTAAAAGTTCAATTAAAAGTATATTTCAGTGGATTTTGTTTTGAAAACTGTTTTCCAATAGAACATGAAATGCTTTATATAACTGTAATCTCAAAGTCAGGCATGAGCAGTTTATGTAAATAAATAAGGAGAAACATAGGTTTATTTTGTTTGTTTTTTGGAGGGTTTTGTACATTAATCTAAGTAACATTGAATCAACTTTCAGTTATCTGTATTTTCAAATAGTGACACAGATTTTCAAATGTCTGTGGAACACTTTCTTTTCTTTTTTGGTTTTTGTTTTATTTATTACTTCATGTTACATTTCCATCACAGTGTCCTCTTTCCACCCGTCCCAGTCCTGCCCACCCACCCTCTACCCCCTATCCCTTCCATCCCACTCCTCTGGAGTGGAGTGATCTACATAACAGTTTCCTGCCCCAGTTCAGCAGTCATATGAGGGCCAAGAGCCTCCTCATACACTGGGGGCCTACAAGGCAGCACCTCTAGGGAAAAGGGTCTCATTGACAGGAAACAAAGTATATGTTCATGTTCCCTCTGGTGCATTGGTTCTAGTATAGTTATTCTGTACTATATGACTAAAATATGATTATAAGTGAATAGATGCCGTGTGCATTCTTCTGAATCTGGGTTAGCCCACTCAGGATGAGCTTCTCTAGTTCCATCCATTTGGCTGTGAATTGCATGATTTCGTTGTTTCTGATGGGTGAGTAGTATTCCATTGTGTAAATGTACCACAGTTGTTTTTTTTTTTTAACTCATTCCTCAGTTGAGGGAAATCTGGGTTGTTTCTAGTTTTTAAATATTACAATTAAGGCTGCTATGAACATAGATGAGGAAACTTCCTTGTGGTTTGGTGAGGAATCATTTGGATGTATACCCAGAAGTGGTATGGCTGGGTCCCAAGGCAGAGCTATTCCAAGTTTTCTAATATAACGCCAGACTGATTTCCATAGTGGTTGTACAAGCCTGCATTCCTACCAGCAATGGAGGAGTGTTCCCCTTTCTCCACAACCTTGCCAGCATGTGCTGTCATTTGAGCTTTTGATCTTAGCCATTTTGACAGGTGTGAGACGGAATCTCAGAGTCCTCTTGAGTTGCATATCTCTGATGATTAAGGATGCTAAGCAAACAAGTGTCTCTCAGCCATTAGGGATTCCTCCTTTGTGAATTCTCTGTTTAGCTCTGTTCCCCATTTTTTGATTGGATTATTTGGTTTCTTGGCATTTAATTTCTTGAGTTCTTTGGAAATTTTGGATATTAGCCCTCTGTCAGATGTGGAGTTGGTGAAGATTTTTTTCCAATCTGTAGGTTGCCATTTTGTTTGAATGACAGTGTCTTTTGCCTTAGAGAAGCTTTCCAGTTTCATGAGGTCCCATTTATTGATTATTGGTCTTAGATCCTGAGCTGCTGATGTTCTGTTCAGGAAGTTGTCACCTGTAAAAGCACTTGCATAGATAATTTAGGGAAAGCAAGGGTGGTACAACATGCCCCAAACAGTTTTTACTTGTTCTTCTCGCCTATGAGAAAGTGACCAAATATATTTTATATGCCAATTGCTATCCAATAAATTCTCAGTCATGACTTTGTAAGGCATGAAAATGTTGAACCATATACAGTCAGATACATTGTGTGAAAGCTGATGGAATGAGTTGTAAGAATTATTCTTGAAGACTTCAGTTCTCAGCTTAGTGACACTTTTCAGAGGTGAGAGCTAAGACTTGCCTAGAAACTGCATGTCAGGTTGCTAAAGAAGGAGAGTTGTAAGTTCAAGGAGTCAACCAGGATACAGGAGAAACTGTCTCAAGAAACAAGGTTAGCTGTACAGATTTAAATAATTAATTGTTTTGAGTAAAACTGTTCTTGATAATAATACTTGAGACAGTTTGATGATGGATACAAGTTGTTTCTACATTCTGATTAAAGTGCTAATGGTGCCCTATAGCTAATAAATTTACATATGAATGATTACAACTACTTGTCAGATAGCACTCAAATTTCTTCTGAAGTCACAAATTATTCTGCGATTAAATCCTGAAACTCTCTACTAGATTCTACCATATATGATTCTGTGGTCAGTTAATTCTAATAAGCACACTTAGAGCACATTTATTTCATAAATATGGCCTTTAATGTTTTTCTCAAAACAGATCACAATATAAATATTTAAAGATTACTTGGGATGTTGGAGGGTTTGTTACATGAGTATATACTTGTATCCACAGTCATGATCTATGGCCCAGTTGTATTTTTAGACATAGAACAAATTTAGGATCAGAAAAGCTCTCAGAGTTATCTAAGAAAATGGGGGAAAATGTTTGTGCTAAAATGTTAAAATTGATTAATAAAAGTATGTATAAAATTGAAGAACATATGAGAGGAGTGGTTAATGATACCCTAGGAAAATCTCATTGTTTTAATTAATTATTAGTGGGTCAACTAATTAACTGCCATGCTAACAGAATTCTTAGGATAAAAGGGTAATGTATACAGTGTACATAGTCTTAATATACACAATTTCCTGTGCCATTAAGATTTACACTCAGATAAGGAGAGATATTTAATATGCTACTTGACCAACCTGGGCAGGGATATGAACAGGACTGGGGTCATATGAGGGTCAAACTAACAACAAAGACCTGGATGTCAGGAGGAATGCAGTGTAGGAAAATACAACTGAAAGACCCTGTGGATTCCACTCCTTCAATATGCTCTACGCTGTGTCAGTTTGTATTCACCGGGCTCCTCTGAGTCATCAAGAACAATTACATCATAGAATTTTATAATCAAACTAGAACTCAGTCCTGTCCCTTCTACCTAAAAATCACAGCCTCAAACTCAGAGCTACTTCTCCTTTTCTGCTGAATGTGAATTGAATCAGGACTTGCGAGGCAGTTCTCATTTTATATAGCTCTGAAGGTGTAGAAGTCTCCATCTGTCACACTGAAATCTGCCTCGAGGATCACTTCCTCCCACAGAGAGTTTCTAAGGAGATCAGATAAAAAATACTGTCTTCTCTTCATGCTGTGGGATTCTATTTGACATAAGAGGAAGGGGAAGAAAAGTGTATCTGCAGACAGTTACAGCCTTTAAAGTCTCAGACATGAAGTAAGTTCCCTGCAGGTAGCATATCACTAGTTCTATTCTAGACTTTAGGGCCAGCCTACAGTCATGCTCCAGCCAGTGTCCATAGTGACACTGTTCTGATACATTTACAAAGGCACTCACATGATGATATCTTCTCACCTTGACTGTGCAAAGGGAGTGTCCTCAAATAACATACAGTCCATTCTGGGCCCATAGTAAAGTTCACCGTCTACAATGTGAGATATAAGCAAAAATTATTGCAAAGCTCTTCTAAGGACAGGTAAGGAGGCCATCCACACTGGCATTTTCATTCTGTGACAGGGGAGGAATAAAGTGTCCTTTACGTTCTGTTCAGAGTGAAAGAACTAGAATAAACTCAACTACTTTCCATGTTTCCCTAAGCCTAACTAACTCGAGGAGCCTCTTGCTTTTACACATGTGCAATCACTGAACTTCTCATCTATGAAGTGTTGACCCTCCATTCTAAAGAAACTGGTTCTG
>CAJQZJ010032137.1:3231496-3247547 GCA_907164525.1 Lophiomys imhausi | reverse complement strand
TCTCCCTCTAAAACTACCAACTACTCTTAAGACCAGGGTAGTTCCTCAGCGAACTAATACGTATGCTTATGTAGTATGTCACTCGAACTATGGTACAATAGTAAACAAGAAAGTGAGAAAATTTAAATATTTGCTCTCATAATACTAGTCCTATGATGTAGACTTATAAATAAGTAGTTTTGAGAGAGTGTGATCTGTGTTGGGGGAACTATGCAGGATGATGTAAAGACTACACACGAAAGAGTTGATCCAGAGGCTTTCCAGAAGAAAGGGCCCTGACAGAGTGTTGGGAGGTGTTATGCAGGTTGCATCAGATGGGACAACTGAAGCTGCGTGGTCTATAAGGCACAGAGATCAGGCTCCGTTCAAAGACCGAAATAAATTGCTCATGATTGGAATCTGAAAGGGGAGTGTCAAGAAGTCAGAGTTGAAGTAGAGTAGATACGCAGGTGGAAAGCTCACAAAGAGCCCTTAGAGTCACAGTAAAGAGTCTGGGCTTTAAACTAATACCAGTGTGGTCTTAGTAAAAGGGTTTAGGCAGGTTGTAACATGGGACATGATATAACACTGAATTCTATCAGATAAACATATTTTAAGGATCTGGATGGTAGCTGAAAAACTAGTGAAGACTGTGGGATTGACCTAGAGAGAGGTGGTGATCATGGTCGAGTTAGAGGAAAGTGGTTGGATTGGAGATACATTTAAACAATACAGTCAGAGAACATTAAGCTTGGCTTAAAGCTGAAGATGGTACAGAAAAAGGAATGGAAATTAACCAGCAGGCTCCTGAGTTGAGTGGAGAAGATAAAAGAAAACACACACGGGAATGTTAGGAGTTCAGTTTACAGTTGTGTAAATGTGAAGTGACTTGGATGTCCAAGAAAATATACAGGCGGTAGTTTAGCATGTAGTTGCTTAAGTTTATAGATTAGGACTTCAAGTCGTATGGTAAAGATCTGATGGGTTTAGTTGTGATTGACATGTGGGGGATTATTTCAGAAAACTAGAGATATTGTTCAGTGAGAGGAGATCTGGGTGTGACGCACAAAAGATCAGTTAATCACACAGGATCAGTTAAACCATAACAAGAGAGCTGGAGCTGCACCAGCCAGTGATGGAAGACAGAAAACCCAAAGGAGTGATGTCATGGAGGACAAAATACTCCAAAGAGTGTTTTCTACAGAGTTTGTACTTGCAAGAGGAAACAAATACAGCAAAATCAGAAATGAAGTTTCATGAACTGGGAGGGGATGCAAAGGGAGGAGAACCTAATGCCCGGCAGGAGTTGTAATGAGGTAAAATGATGAAGGACAGTGTTGGACACTTTATACTGCTTTAGAAGTGAGTCTCAGACGAAACAATTTATGACAAACAAAAATTTATTTGTGACAGCTCTGGAGACCAAGAAATGTGAAGGTCTAACATTAAGGCCTTGCCTTCACTTCTAACAGGGAAGATTGGATGGCATGTACCCTGGAGAACATAAACTTTATTCTAATTGTATCAGGTCAGAGAAAATTCATTCATGAAAAACTGTTAAATGGAGATAACCACCTCTGAGTAGACTCCTCAGGGACCAATCACTGAAGATGTAAAGTTCTCAACGCCTTAATGCTTTTGTAATAAAAAAATTCAGAATAAGGTTTAGAGAGCACAAACATACAAACCATACCAGAGGGACTTTTAAATTTTACTTTAAATTTGTTTGTGTGTATTTACATTTTTTACGACTATATATTCATTGTACATAGAGTAAGTGCCCAAACAGAAAGTATCTTTCAAATAAAACATGTACCCTGAGTATATTCACTCTGCTGCCACACCTCTATTTAGAACCATTACCTTTCCATTTTCATATTCTACTCTTTTGCCCTAGCCTCACTTCTTTTTTCATTATTATGTGTATAATATATCTACAAAGAATTCCAGAGCCCATGAACCAGAGAAAACATATGATATTTGCCTTTCTGATTATTTATTTTCCATAATTAATGATCTTCCATGGCATCCTTTTTGTAGAAACTGTTTGTGAGCATATTTACCTGCTGCAGAATACAACAAGGAAAAGAAGACACTACAACTACAATGGAGGGAAGTCAAACACCAAAAATAGCCATGACAAGAGACATGAATAGAAAGAGGGAAAGAACAGAAAACACTGGTTGGAGGGCTGGAAACTGGATCTTTCAACTATGCTAACCACTAAAACCATTCCATCCCACAGCCAATATTTCAAGGTATTAATCTTTGATTGCCTTATGAGCAGTACAAAACAACCATTTCTATTCCATTTTACTATGCAGAAAATTGACCATTCAGATAGTTATCTAAAACCAACCACTGGCTGTGATGGATTGTAGATCAATATTTATGGCCCCAACTTATTCATCTGCAGAATGGTGTTAGTATCTTCAGAAAGCAGGAAATTAGCCATTTAAGAACACATAGGGTTTAATTAAACAAAAATAGTTCTCATCAAGTTAATGTATAGTTTTAAGGAAAAATTAATTTTAAAAGACAAAATAAACATGTAAGAATAACTGTAGGCTTCAAAAACAACAAGCATAAAGGCATAGTTCTTGAAATAAAGTCAGGAAGTGTGATCACTAAAGCCTGATGCTGTAGTGACTGAACCTCCTTCCCATGTCTGAAATATGCACACACACACAGATGGTAGTTTAGTAATATGATACTAGTGCACATTTATTTCATCTTTCGCTTATGCCAAGTAGTATTTTAACTACCAAAGGTATGTATGTGTTACTTAATTGAATCTTTGAAATAATCCTAAGAAGTAGGGAGCGATGATTGTGTTGATTTTTACATATTATGCTCACATGATTAAAAAAAAAGAATTACAAATAAATGCTGGAAGGAGACTGAATCCATATTGTAGCTGAAATGGCCAACCATGAGCTCATCCTATCAAGTTTATAGTCCCTCACTAATTCATGTGCAGATACCACTCTATGAACAGATTGCAAATGGTTCCTTGAATAACAAAGTCATAGCCCTGTGCCCAGCTGCTCTGAGCAAGATAATGATTCTTTTCATCTCCCTTCAAGCTAAATGCCTGTATATAATGGGGTGTAATAAGAGTATTATGTCATGTGAAAATGTATCTCTTCCTCTATTTCAACTCCAAATTCTGTTTTTTTGTTTTCTTGCTGTGGAAGATGTTCACAGATAAGAGAAACTTCCAATCAAATGGACAAACACAACCTTTCATGTATAATAGAATGCCAGAACAACAAGGACCAAGGTCCCTAAACAAATTCCTAGAGTCAGAAAAATCATGCTTGATGTATTAGTTAAAAGCCACAGTAGTCTCAGGTAGTGAGTAAATTACTAGCCTGTACCTTAACTATTACAGGGAGTTAGTAGTCACATTTTAATAATTTATTGGTTGTTAATATTTTTTCAAGAGAGGAAGAATCAACAATCTAAGAGTTGTTATCTCTTTAGCAGCTATTTAATAGTCACTAATTAATTAATTGATGACTATTTCATAATAATTTTATTCACCATAAATTTATCTCACAAACATAATTTTCCAAATTCAGATAATCATCCAGTTATTGTCAATCTCTGAACACTTGGTAACTCAAGAGGCAGATGCAATGAAGTAATAAATTTAGGTTTTCTTTCAGCAAGACTGAGTACTAGTCTTGCTGATCTTTTCAGAGACAAGCATCTCACCTTTCCTTGACAGGCCAGCTCAACTTCTTCAAGGACTGCATGCCAATAAACAGTCAACCATGATGGCAACTGCTACAATTTAGTCTATTTTCCAAGTACAAAAGAAACAGAAATAAATACTGATACATTTTTGTGTTATTCTAGAAATCCACTATAATGTTGCACACTTGTAATTCCATGCTTAGGTGGGAGGATCACTTGAGACCAAGAGTTCAAAACCAGCCTGGGCAACATTGTCAGATCCCATCACAAATACAAAGGAAACAAATATGAGTGATAATAAAGTTCCATTGTTATTATTACTCAGAAATAAATTATGAATTATTTTATATTATTATT
Organism: Lophiomys imhausi; assembly: GCA_907164525.1. Classification (NCBI taxonomy): domain Eukaryota; kingdom Metazoa; phylum Chordata; class Mammalia; order Rodentia; family Muridae; genus Lophiomys; species Lophiomys imhausi. The sequence goes on along the minus strand of CAJQZJ010032137.1, from coordinate 3,243,509 downwards.
AGAAGCACAAATTATTTACAGTACTCCCAGCTTTACAGTGCCTTATGAACTTTAGTCTTTCTTTGACTTCTTGTATTGACTTGTTACCCTTAGAAATTGGTTTGGTTAAGCTGCATTAGAAAGGAAGAAGTTATTTGTGTCAGTTTTAAAAATTATAATAAGGTAATGTGCTTTATTTGACAATAAAATCTGAACAGCAGCTGGCAGTATAAATTCATTTTCAAATAGTCTTGGCAAACTATTGAATCCAGCCTCCATAAAAACTGGAGCAGACTTCAGATGGCTACATCAGGGCCACTGAAAATTTTGATGCTCCAAAATACTCTTTCCAAGATTTGTATGTTATGAGGATTTCATTTTGTTTTACAGTGAAATAATATAGAAAAATATTTTTTGAGTACAACAGCATTAACTATGAGAGGGTGCAAACATGACAATCTAAAATCACTTCTTCTTTACCAATAAGATTTTGGATGAACTAATCCTACTACTAAAGAGATCATTGATGTCTGTTCAGATGTTATATTAAAATTGGAAGCATTGCAGTGCACCCTCAATTGTTTCACCATCTGGCTCAATGAAGAGTTTTGGGATTTTTATTATTATTACTTTTTAGATGTCATAGAGTCTTCTATGAAATTAAGATTTCATAGAGGGTTCTATTTGCCTCTTAACTAAACTGTATTTGGAAGCTTGCAATTCCAAATCCAGTAGAACAGACATCTGCATCCCACATTTGACACTTAGGGCTTATATTGCTCTAGAAAGGAATAGATTTCCAAAAGACACATCAATATTCTGCAACAATATTAAACAATGGCTGACATACTGAACCTAAACAAGAGTATAGTAAGTAAATGACTAAAACAGATTTTATAATTTTATTCTCAAAATAGTTGTGACAGGGCCTAAATCCTCATGACTTCGATCCTAGCACATGGCTTAGGCAGAAGAACACAGGTGAAGGGTCACATTGGGAAACACTACGTAGCCACTATGTAGTGAGCCTCAGAGGAGCTTCAATTCATAGCAAATTAAGATACCCTCATTTAAGACACTTCACCTCCAAATCATTAGCATTGGTCTTAAACGTGTATTTCTTTTGTAAGATCAAAACCCCCAAGAAGTTTCAGGGGCTCCTCTATGAACATACAATGTCATTTCTCCAAGAGGAAGCTCCTAAAATTTGTTAAAACAAAGACAGACCATAAAAGGCTTCTGGGAATAACAAAGACTTCCAGATCACAGGGAGAGTGCAAGGCGCTTATTCATGCCAGGCAAAAGATCAGACTATAGGAAATTATTGACTTAATTCTCAACATTACTACTGCCCCTAGAGGCATTGCAGATGTGGCTGTTATGTCACATGTGCATCAGTAGGTGGCAGAGAGTTGAGAGGTTATATCTACATTCAGTGTTCTGACCTATGAACATCTGAATGAATAGTAGCATAACATTCCTGGAAAAAAGCAAGCTGGATACCAACACCACTTTAGTGCCATGAACTAGCCTGTGATGACTACCAGACCAGTACCAGGCAAGCACCAGATGGGCTTCCAGGACAGGAAACAAACCAGAAACTAGAAGAACTCTGCCTGGCCCTGATTGTGGCGGTTGTGGCTCAGCCAGCCATGAAGGTAGTGAGTGTGGGAGAGCCAGCCCTACCTTCTATCTGCTATGTGGTGAGTGTTAGCTAGGGAGAGATGCCCTCCCCTCCCTTTTGCCCTCATCACCATTGGTGGACAGGAGATCTGGCCCAGATGTTGTCACAAGAGCAGGAGAGCTGTCCCTGCCCCACACATGCTGCAGCACTCGGGAAAGCAGACCCTGTACCTTGCCTGGGAAACACACTACAGCTGATCCTGGATATGAGGGTTGTGGGTGGGCAGGCCTGAAGGAGTAAGTGTGGGAGAGCCAGGCCTACCTTTTTGCTATGTGGTGGTGTTGGTTAGGGGGAGATGCCCTCCCTTCCCTTTTGTCCTCACCACCATTGGCCAACAGGAGATCTTTCCCAGATGGGGTCACAAGAGCAGGAGAGCTTTCCCTGCCCCTCATATGATACAGCACTCAGGAGAGCAGGCCCTGCACATTTCCATAGTAGAACTGTCCCTGTAAGTGGGGGTTGCAGGTCCAGAACCAGGTCTTTGAGTTAGCCCACCCCAACATATACCCCATGGATGAACTGCTGGAGTGCAAGAAGAGCCCAGTTCCACAACCCATAACTACAGGATCTTCATGACACAGGACAGTTACAGCATATCTGAAAGGAATTCCAGTAAGGTTCCAGTACTGACAAAGTAGCAGAAACCAGAGGCCTCATACCAGACCAAGGAGTCATTATAATGAACATTTGCAAGCAGAGTATGTGAACAAAAGGGAATATTGTGGGACACACTGAGACACACTGCACCTTTCACAATAAGCTATAATTTTTTATGCTGGGACAGATTGCAAGTGTGGAGGGTGGGTCTGAGGGGAGGTGGGAGATGAGAGGGAATTGTGTGCATGATGTGAAACTCACAAAATAATTTTTTTCAATAAAAAAGTAAAATTAAATTAAAAAAATAAAAAACACTCATGCCTATAATAACAGTGGTCCAGTATCGCAGCAGCCAGCAAGTCTAGACAGTCATTATACCACAGGGGATGCTAAAAATTGATTTCTTTTTAGAAAAAAAATAGACATGACATTTATATTTAAGTAAATTATTCAAATTCATTCCAGGAGTTCTACCAATGATTTTGAAGCTAAAGCTTCATTGACTGAAGAGGAGAAAGAGAATTTCAAATAGATAGAGAGACCCTGAGGGGACAAGAATGATACATGAAGATCAACAGAATCAACCAACCTAGTGCCCTAGAGGCTTACAGAGACTGAAACACTAACCAAAAAAGAAGAAAAAAGCTTACTTTAACTAGACCTAGACTCCCTCCATACAAATATAGATGATAGGCAACTTGGTTTTTATACAAATCCCCTAGCAAGTGGAGGAAGAGGTGGTACAGTCTCTGTCATGGACACTGTTGCCTGTTAGTGGAAGACCTTACCCTAGCTGGGCAGCCAAGTAGGGCTCCAGAGCAAGGGGAAGCTCTTAACCCTCATGCGACTGATGACCTAAGGAGGGTTGATATGTGAGGGGCCCCCTCACCTGAGAAGAAGGAAAGGAGGGAGAGAGGGAAAAGGGTAGGAGGGTGGGACCAGGAGGGGTAGAGGGAGGGGCTGTGATTGAGATGTAACTTGATTAAATGTTGAAAAAAAAAGAAATTTAAAATTTCCTCTGGTTTTAAGGAAATAAGAACATTTACATGAAGAAGAAAAATGAAGTGTGACTGCCTATCAAAATTCAGAGAGTTCCTAAAGTGCAGTGTCCTGCCAAAGTAAACAGAAAGTTCACAGAGTTCAACACAAGTAAGACTTAAACTTTGTGTCCATAATACTCCAAGCAGCATTCTATATAAACACGTTTATAACTGTTACATTTAAGCCTCAGAACAATCCTATGAGGCAGAAATTATTTTGCCATTTCCTCCAATATGCCACAAAGTGAAAGTCAGTATATATTGGGTAGACAGTAGAAATGACTTCATTTCAGTTATCCATTTAACAATCTTTCACTGAATTTGCAACTATCCTCATTGATTTTAGTTTGGTCTCTAGTTTTTTCTGACATCTACTTGGTCTTATACCAAAAAAAAAGGTCACAGGGTGCCAGCTGAAGCTCAAATGCACCCCTTATGATTTACATACGCTCATATGCAAAACCTGGGAATACATTATCTTCCTTGGTATTATGAGCCCATAGGATCACTGTCCAGGTTGCCTTAGGATAACCACAAGGGTCCTTATAAGATCTGAAGGGGGAAAAAAAGACAATTAATTCCCTCCAATATCCATTAAAGGAATATACCTTACTTAACTCTTTCGTTCTAGATTTTTCTGACCTGCATAACTATAAAATTTACATTTGTGTAATCTAAGCACAACTTGTCACAAAGCTCTTGGAAAGAAATTCAGGGGGCACTTGCAGCAGTACATCTCTGGTTTTGTGCTCTACATCTTAAACCAGTCTTTCTCTGAATATGTCTCTGTGCAGTCTCAAGTCTTAGTCTTTCTAGGGATTTGTTTTGAGACAAAGTCCTTCTATGTCTCAAAACTATGAAGACCAGGCTGGCTTTAAACTCACATAGATCTGCCTGCCGCTCTAACCTCCCGAGCTCTGTGATTAAGGGTGTGTGCCAACATGAGTTGCTGGTAATTTATCTTGTGGAGTTTAGTTAATAAGTATGAACAATTATACAAAACCATCAATGTCATGTAGGAGAATCTTGTCTCGTGAGCTTTTTTTTTCTTTTAATCTAACAGGTCCTTTGCATATATACTATTGCTTCCAGTTTTGTGTTTTTCTGGGGTTCCTGTATGTGTGTCTTGTGCTTTGTCTTCTGCTCTTTTTCTTCTGTTTGTTTTGTCCGATTTCAGTTTGTTTGTTATATTTTATTTTATTTTATTATTATTCTTTAGATACCTGTATGCTTTCTAATTAGAGACAGGAAGGGTGTGGACTTGAATGGGAGGGGGGTGCAAAGGACCATGGAGGAGTTCAGGGGAGGGGAACTGTAATTAGAATATATTATTTAAAAAATTATTTTAAATAAAAGAAAAAATAAGAACAATTAGAAAAGTGGGTGCTTAGTATTATTATACACCGTCCAGTGGACACGTCAAAGGGTAAAAAATCATTCATTATCCTATGTATTTTGATGAAAACAGCCTTGCTAATGAAGTAAAATGAGTATAGGTGCCTAAAACATATTGGGTTATTATTATCAATTAGACAAAACCTGTAGTATGATAACCACTATGAATAGTACGCAGTTAACACTGTAAACTCGGATCTGTTTAGCACCCTAACCTTTAGAACTGCATGTTTTACAAGCATTTTTCAACTGACAAAGGTCTGGGCTCATTTTCCCCCCAGAAATGTTTTCTAGGTTTCTAGGTTAGATACTTGACTAGAAATTACTTACATTTAATCTATAATGTTTTGCATTTTGAAACTGGTTCTTTAACAAATGTCAATATGATACCAGATGGCATGAGCTTAGTTTAGCTGTATCTTCCCACTTATAAAAAAATCTGTATTCCTCTTATTTACTACCTCACATACCTAGCAACCTTGCACCAATGTTCCCTTGTGATTCATGGAAACAGTAATCACACTCTTTATTGTTCTACGTTGCAATCTTATTTTGTGTTTATATTAGGTTGAGAGAGACCATGTAGAGCTCTCTGTACTTTTTCTATGCCATGATTGATGTCTAGCATGTATAGTTTTCAGGAGAGTATGAATGATTACCTTATGAGTGATTTATCTATAACCAAGCACATTATAATTTTGTCTTTTGACTTGGCTGCATATACAGTGGCAGATGCTCTCTGAGGTCAGTTTTTTGCTATAGGTAAAGGAAGATCCCAAACTAAAAAGAAAATGGAATTTATTAACTTACTTACCTGGAACATCCATGGACTTTAATTTGGACTGAATCCTGTTGAGGAAGGTCTAATAACATTGCTTCGGTTTATACATATTTGGCCCCTGACTTTAACATTCTACTATCTAACCAACTCCATGAGTTTAAAGGTCTATATGTGACTCAACATTCATACTATCTTGCAACACACTTTTAAGAGTATCTTCTTAGATCTATAACACCCTCTTGATTCCTAAACAGTTCAAAATTTAACTATGAGACTCTAGCTGTCTATTCTTCAACCACCTCAGAGACCTGAGAGGGATAAATATATTTGCTTATATAGGAAGTGCAGGGCCTGCAGCTTCAAAACTAAGAAAGAACATACCAATGACTGCCTGGACAGTTCCCATTTTCTCTCCATACATTCCAGTATCAATCTTCAGCCTTTGGGTCCTGTTTCTCTGACAGACATTTGTTGTAGAGCAGGGATTATGAAGGACTTACCTACCCTGTCTTGGCAGAGTTAGGCTGTCGACTTCCCTGCTACCAAGTTTTGTCCTTTTTGGACAGCAGTCTGTCTGCAGTTGGTGCAAGGGGTTTTTTCATGCCAAGAGAAAGGCTTGCCACTAATTCAACCATCTTACATTGGAGGTTCTTCGATGCTTATCTTCTACATGGAGTAGAATAGGGGGTGCTGTCAGGAGCTGATATGTCTCGATATCAAAAAAAAAATCTTGATTTAAGATAACATCTTTGAATGCCATATTCTGCAGATCTCTAGGGGTTTTTGAAGATGCCCTATCCATCTCTTGTATTTAGATAAGCAAATGTTGCTTGTCTCTTAGCAACTTGATTACTGGGTAGTTTAGAGAATATCTGTGATAGACTGTCATAGTAGCTAACAAAGTGACATGCATGCATGACTAGGAGTTTGTTTTAACTATCCTAGACCGTTTTAGACGGTTGGTATCAAGAGGTCAGAGCTTCACATTTTATTTTTAAGTATCTCTAGGTATGATACCATTGGGAAGCATTACCTTTAAATTTGTATCAATATACAAAGATCTATTCAATTGTGGTTAAATATACTCTTAATTATGTCATTGGGAAGGTATACTGGGCCAATTTACTCTCATAAATGTGGCATATTTATATCTATTATTTTGTATAATACTTACTGTTATAAGAGAAGGAACCATCTGTTGGACTGAAAGGGGAAACTTCTGGGGGGAAGAGGGTGGAAGGGCGGGATAGGAAGGGGGAAAAGGGAGGGGTTTGTTACTGAGATGTAACTTGAAGAAAAAAAAATAAAGTATTTAAAAAAAATAAATAAAATTTAAGAGCAAGCAAAAAAAAAAAAAAAACATTGCTTCGGATAGGCTAATTTCAATGCTGAGATCTGGTTACTGCCCCTTCTGAGGCATTCTCTTGATTGGTTTAAAAGTTGCTTATGGCCAATTAGCTGGGCAGAAAAAGTATAGGAAAGTGGGACTTCCTGAGATTAAAATAGGAACCCTGCATTTTACACAAAGGAATTGCTCATTCCACCAGAAGACAGGGAAGCAGGCAGACATGTTTGAGAATGCTAGAAGGTAATAACAGGCACACAGCAGTTTGGGATTAGGTGGTCTGGGTAAACTTAGATTATCTAATTGAGAGCCTGCCCAGCTAAGGGCTAAGTGTTGAAACACTAAAAGGGCTTGGCGTATTTAATTATTGGGAAAAGGACCGCGGCAGTTTATAGGCCACCACTCCAAACAATCCAGGGCCATTTGTCTCCCACCTAGCTCTGGCAAATCTCCCGCCAAACTCCAGGCAATTCTACCAGCCTAATATAACAACTTATATTAGTTAACAGAGTTTAGGTTACAGATGGTGTAGGCCACCCTGAGTCCAGGGCTCTTTTCCCAGGACAAATCAGACTGCCGGTTAAGGTGGGCCAGACCACCAGCTGATATCCCGCCAGGCCACCAGCTGCTCTGCCAGGCTGCTGACTGCTTTGCTGGTCTAATCTTACAGTTCATACTTGTTAATAAATATATTGATAATTAAATTGCAGTTTCAGAATCCCACGGCACTGACAGGCTCCTTTCTCCTTGCTTCCAGCTCCTTGCACAGTGTGTATAGTTTGCCCTATAGCTGACCATCCTCAGGACAATATGGTTGATGACAGTCTGTGCTTCACAAGTCATCCCACCTCTCATCTCACATTTCTTGTCATAGCAGTCTAAGAAAGGAGAATGTCCTTCTACCAGCATCTCAATGTTATGTCAAAAAATCATGACTGGTCCCACTGGTCTACATGCTTAATCCTCTGCAAGTTTCTGATCCTATGACAATGGCTCCCATGGGTAGGAGGGAATTCATAAAATGTCTATCTCTTAGGTAAGATGGATTAGCAAAGTACAAACACCAGAATGTGTGGCAATGGGGTTAGGAGAAGACATATGTACTAGAGTCCCAAACAGTACTTGGCCAGTAGCAGTAGGCAATAAATATTTGGAGGACTAAATTAAATTGAATTCAGTTATATTTTTACCTTTTAATTATATGAAAATCATTTAGTGTATTGTAGTGAGAAAACTATTCATTTGGATCAAACTGACATCTTGACTCCACTTCAGTTTTCTCATTTATAGACTGAATAACAATAATATCTGTTCTTTCTGGTGCTTTGTCTAGAGGAGCGGATCTCAATAGAGCATCAAACATAGTCTGTGGCACACGATAAGCACTCAAGGGATGGCAGCCATTATTTTGTCTCCTTCTGTACATGTATATATACATATACATGTGCACATATGTGTACACATGAGAAAGACATTGCCTTTGCACTCAAACAGATAATGGTTCATGATTCTGAATGTGCATTTGCATACACACACACACACACACACACACACACACACACACACTGTCTAATGAAGCTGTAAATTATTCCCAGGAAACATTTGTCATATAGTTGAAAAACATGGTAAAAATTTTTCAAGAAAACTGGATTTTGAAAAAAAATTGAAAAATGGTCCTAATCCTTCAGTCTTCTCTTAATCCTGTGATTTGATTTGTCTGACTGTTCAACAACATTCGGTGAACTTAGTTGCATGGCTAACAACATACATTCATATGGAAAAACTCCAAAATTAATGAAATAAACTATTTGTATGGATTTTCTAATACTGTCTTGAGAGAACATCAAAAGTACTGCATCTAATCTAAACATCTAATAGAACCATTGTCCACCTAACCTTGGAGATTAGCCCTCTCTATCTGAATGCCCTGCTTACTTATATTCTAAGACTACAGAAGACTAGATCTTATAAATTAGAATAAAATTAACATCCTTATTGGCAGAAGCATATTAACTATGGATGAAATATGATTTACTAAATAGAAAAGCCATAAACTCTCAATCCACGATAAGAAACGGCATTGCCAGTACCCACTCTTGATGCTCCTGACCATGGAAGAAATACAAATATCACAGGTTCTTTCTTGTATGTAGAATATAAATATATCAATCTGTAAGTCTGTGTATATGTGACATGAAATCAGAACAGGGACACTTTGGGGAAAAGGAGACCAGATAGTAGAGAAAAGGAGGAGGGTGGGTGTACAGAAGTGTATACTTATAAGCAAGGTACAATAAATACTGGGTATACAGATATCATAAGGAAATGCAAATTAAAATTCATTGTAAAAAGTAGAAAGAATATACCAGAAAATATTTAAAATGCATCAAACACAGAAAGTAGTATTGTTTATCAAGCATAGTACACTGCTTGATAAACACAAGTACATGGTTTGAACTTTTTTTATAATTTATTTTTTATTTCCTCCAGTTCCATCTCAATCACAATCCCCTCCCTACTCCCCCCTCCAGTCCCACCCTCCTCCCCCTCAACCCCCCATCCTCTTCCCTTCTTTTTTTAGTTTAAGGTATATCTTTTTCCCCCATCAGCTCCCCTTTCAGTACAACAAATGGTTCTTTCTCTTATAACAATAAATACAATACAAAATAACAGAAATAAATAGGCCACAATTATGAGGGTTATATGGCTTCGCATACATTCCCAATGTCCAGTCCATATGTATTTGGCACCTGACTTTAACATTCTACTATCTAACCATCTCCATGAGTTTAAAGTTCTATATCTAACTCAGCTTTCATACTAACTTGCATCACAATTTTAAAAATATCTTCTTAGATCCAGAACACCCTCTTGATTCCTAAACAACTCAAAATTTAACTATGAGACTCTAGCTATCTATTCTTCAACCACCTCAGAGACCTGAGAGGGATAAATATATCTGATTATATAGGAAGTGCAGGGCCTGAAGCTTCCAAAACTAAGAAATGACATACCAGTGGCTGCCTGGACAGTTCCCATTTTCTCTCCATACATTACAGCATCAATCTTCAGCTGTTTGGCCCCGTTTCTCTGACAGACATTGATTGTAAAGCAGGGATTATGAAGGACTTGCCTACCATGTCTTGGCAGAGCTAGGCTATCGACTTACCTGCTTCCAAGTTTTGTCCTTTTTGGACAACATTCTGTCTACAGTTGAAGCAAGGAGTTTTTCTTGCCAAGAGATAGGCTTGCAACTAATTCAACCATCTCCCATGAGATTCTTCGATGCTCATCTTCTACTTGGGGTAGAATAGGGGGTGCTGTCAGGAGCTGACATGTCTCGATATCAAAAAATCTAAAGTTAAGAAAACATGGTTTGAACTTTAATGCAACAGCAGTATGCTTGCTTATGCCACTTTCCCCAAAACATAAGGCACATGTGTGCTGTGATGATGCTAAGCAGTGGGAAGTTTTCAGCACAGTTACATTACGGGACCAGAGTCATATGTCCATTGACCAAACTGTCATTATGAAGTATATGAACATTATGATATATATATATATATATATATACAGATATTTTTTCGAATTTATACATTAAAAAGCCAAAGTCATTTTACACACACACGCACATACATACACACATGCACACACACACATATACTTTTCCCCTCTAGCTAAATTACTGAAAGCTACAACTGTGCAATAAAAATAATGTTATTTTAGTTATTAAACATTTGAAAGTTGTTTCTTCAGCAATAGAAATCTAATGTTCTAGATTGATACTTTTCATTCCTCTTGGAAAAAAGTTGCAGCTATTTTCAAATATTAGCTTTTTTCTCACTCCTTTATCAATGAGAAACTTTAATTAAATATATGTCAGACTTTGCCATTCTATTCTACATATCTAATAGTCTATCATCTTGACATTTCTCTTAATAATTCTGTTCTATGTTTGTGTGTTATTTTATTGATGTGTCATTCATTCTTAATTTTATGTCTTGAATTTCTAAAGTGTTTTTGTTTCTGCTTTCATGAGAGGTGCAATGTAGGACATAAGGAGATTGTTTTTGGTTTATTCTTATGTAACATTATTTTATTCTGTTCCCTATAGAAAATAATATTAGTTTTGACTGTACCCCCCAATAAACAGACAAACATGGGCATTTGATGCACACACACACACACACACACACACACACACACACACATACACACACACACATGCTAAGCATATGCACATAAAACTTGGTAAGTGTTTTCTACCCTGAAAGTCATTATTACCAGAAACTTAGTTATGTTCTTCTTAAGCAGGGTTGACTCCTCTCTCCTTGGTATGTCCTTCTCCTTTTTCTTCCTTCTAGCATGTACAGTACACTGTTTCAGTCTTTATGAGTTCAATAATGAATAAGATTTATAGCATTTTATATAGAGAGATTACAAGAAATTACTTCTGATAATATAAGCCAGTGTATTCACAGTGAGAAGCTTAACTGTAAAATTTTACTTATAGCACTTTATATTGATGTGACTGTTTAAAATAATATCTAATTTGGTGGCCAAAATAAGCTATAAATACTTTATGAAACCAACCTGTTTGGAGTGCATTATAGGAGATATGTATTCCTGTCTGTTTATCAAGATAAAGCCCAGCCAGACTGACCCAAATGAGAGAGAGAGAGAGAGAGAGAGAGAGAGAGAGAGAGAGAGAGAGAGAGGTGGAGTGTGAAAGAAACAGTAGTGGAGGGGTCTGGTCACCACCTTCCCCTGACTTGATGTTTTCTTCCCTTATTCTGTATTTTATGCCTATTTGCTGATTAATTTTAAAATTTGAGGCCACAAATGTCTTGTGTATGTTGTTGCAGATTTGCTCTCTTCTGTCGACCAGTATCGTTATTTTTAGTACTTATCTAATAATTAGGGCAAATCTCATGTAACTATGAATGCTTTTATTGAGCACTGCCAGAAAACTCACGTATATAAGAATAGGGCATCACAGTTTAAGATTTAAGAAACAGATTCTGTTCTTCTTCAGATTTCTCAAATATATTCTAATAATGAATTGTCAGTCTCTTCTCTCTTTTGGTATGAAATACACTAAACTAAACCAAACTCAGACTGAATTCTGTTAAGTGTAAAGTACATTGTGTGTGTGTGTGTGTGTGTGTGTGTGTGTGTGTGTGTGTGTGTGT
>CAJQZJ010032137.1:3167580-3231486 GCA_907164525.1 Lophiomys imhausi | reverse complement strand
TGTGTGTGTGTGTGTGTGTGTGTGTGTGTGTGTGTGTGTGTGTGTATGCATGTGAGCATCCAGGGTGTTAGTAAATAAATTATTGTTGCTCTAAGTTTAGAAATGTCACAGTGTTTACCTAGAAGTGGTTCTAGATCTTTCTGAGACAGCATATCCATACAAGTAGAAACAAGACCAATATAACTTAAAATAAGGGCAAATATAAATTCACTTGATGAAAAATAAATGTCATCACTGTTTTGAACCCTAGATTTTATTATTCAAGTTCTCATGAACACAGAAAGCAGATGGATGACTGTTTCCAGACAACCAAAATGAAGGTTAGGTAGCTGACAGCATGGGATCAGGTAAAGACTCATTCACAGACCATCCATCAGTCTACATGTAACTCTGTTCTAGCTTATTAATCATACCTTAATAACCTTAAATATTAGTGTAACTCCAAAAGCACCTGACCACTTAGGGACTAATAATATGATTCAGTAAGTCTAATTGAATGAGAAGATGAAATTTGTCTTTTCATAGCTATTCACACAAACTGAGGTACTGATATAATTCCAGATTAGTATTGATCAAGGTGTAGCATACCAACTCCTTATCTCAAACCTAATAAAGAATTTAAGTGGTAAATATTTTTATTGCAAAATTGAATGTTATCAACCTCCTTTTCAATAATTCACTTAATATTAAATTTCCTAAAGTGAAACTATATTTTGTAGTGCCAGTAATACAAAACACAAACTCAATTACCTGGCATATTAGAAAAGAAACCAAGAAGCAGTGGGCAAGTTTTGCATTAAATGTATGAATTTTATTCAGTTCCCAGGGAATATTTGCCCATCAGCTGCTCAGTTATTTGGTATCCTTTCTTTGGGGTTCCTCTTTACTTTCACCAACTATTATATTTTTCCCTTATGGCTTGATTTAATGAAATCTCAGAAACAGTAGTTAGCTTTCTAATGCAGCCCAGAGGAAACTGACAGAGTAACTATTACCACTTTCAAATTCTTCCTGGTTTTAACTTTCTTCATCTTTATATTTTGGTACTTTCTAATGAAATTATGAATAAAATTAATAAAAGGCAAGTTATATTACCATTGTACGTCACCTAGTTGTCTAGTGATAAATAGAAGGCTGGCTCCTTGGTGGAGTTTTTTTTTAAATAATTTATTTTTTATTTCTTCAAGTTACATCTCAATCACAATCCCCTCCCTACTGCCCCCTCCAGTCCCATCCATTCTCCTCCCCCTCAACCCCTCATCCTCGTCCCTTCTTTTTTTTTTTTTAGTTTAAGGTATTTCTTTTTCCCCCCAACAGCTCTCCCTTTCAGTCCAACAAATGGTTCTTTCTCTTATAACTATAAATACAATACAAAACAACAGAAATAAATAGGCCACAATTATGAGAGTTATATGGCTTAGCATACATTCCCAATGTCCAGTCCATATGTATTTGGCACCTGACTTTAACATTCTACTATCTAACCATCTCCATGAGTTTAAAGTTCTATATCTAACTCAGCTTTCATACTAACTTGCCTCATAATTTTAAAAATATCTTCTTAGATCCAGAACACCCTCTTGATTCCTAAACAACTCAAAATTTAACTATGAGACTCTAGCTATCTATTCTTCACCCACCTCAGAGACCTGAGAGGGATAAATATATCTGATTATATAGGAAGTGCAGTGCCCTCAGCTTCCAAAACTAAGAAATGACATACCAGTGGCTGCCTGGACAGTTCCCATTTTCTCTCCATACATTACAGCATCAATCTTCAGCCATTTGGCCCCGTTTCTCTGACAGACATTGATTGTAGGAGTTTTTTTTTTTTTTAACAAGAAAAATAATTAAAAGTCTCTATTATCATCATTATGAAGAAGAACTATTGAAGTACTGTCTCCTATCCTGAAGCCCTTTGAATCAGGTTTTTGAAAATGAAAAGTGGAAAGTAGACACAATTTTACATAGAAAATTGTGCCTGTAAATAGTCAAACAACTACACATAAGTGTACAATTTAAAACGTGACTGGCACATTATTGTACAAGAGTTGCACACACCATTGCCATTTCAGTGTGCTGAGTCATGTCATTGTACATGCACAAGGGAGACACTTGTTTGACTGAATCAGGTAAAAGGACATAAATCCATTTCCTTGGAATGATTCCCAGGAATATAATTTTTGTGGGCTGTAATATCACCATAACTATAAAAGAACCAAGGTTTACATTTTATTCCACTCCAAGAGGTAACTTTTACATTTCTTATTATAATTCTTCTATCTCGAGAATACTTGAAGAATCCAATTTCATTTTTAGATATTTTTCCATATGTGTAAGCAGATGGATTGCCCATTCTATTTTAACCACTTTAAAGAAAAAGATAGTTTGAGAAACCCAATAGAAAATCAGACTTTCACTAGTGGTTTTAAATGTTGGTGTATAGTTCAGAATGTCATTCATTCTTCACTCACTCACTCATGTATTAACTGTATTGACGACTTAGTAATTATCTGCTTTAATAAGAAACATTTTTTAAAACATTAGTTGACTTGAATGAACTGGATATCTAGGAACTTGTACTTGAGTGTGAAAAGAATACCAAACAACCTTAGACCATCCTTGACTGCATCAAAACTCGAAAACACAGCTGGCATTATTTTTAAGTTAGAGAGAGTGGCATAGAGTTCAGAAGACTTCTCCACCATGGGTTTGGATTATGTCAAAGAAAGTACAGCTCAAGGAAAATCTATCTGAAACATTTATAGAAGGGCAAAGATAGAGATACATTCGAGAAAACAAAAGCATTTTCTAACTGGTGAGAAAGATTCTGCTGGACTCCTGTTTCCTACAAGTCATTAACTCGAGTGAGTGCCTCTGTAGGTGTCCTGTTCTGTGTGTGCTCACATTCCCCTAGTTGATCATTCTGGGTCATTTAGCAAGAATCTCTAGGCCATGGAGTGGAAGAGGAGAAAGGAGTCAGTTCTCCCATTGCTGTGAAGGTAGACTGAAGACTGCCAATTGTATTCTGGTATTCCCTCAATAACCTCCACTCTAATAACATCAGCCTGCTCCATTTCCATGCACAGCTGAGACCAAACTTGTAGGCCATTCTTTAGACTGTTATTAGCCTTCTTGCACTTTTATGAAAATACCTGTAGGTTAGGAAGAAAACATGTTGCCTTTCCTGCACAGTTTCACAGACATTTCTAAATCTCTTCATTCCTGATAAAAGAGAGAAGGCATAAGGTACATGCACCATAGTTGCTCTGTAACACCTTGACTTACTTGTTTTACTGTTTTGACTTGTTTCATTTTTCTAGCAAGGACTAAAAATGTTAATCAATCTCATTTCCCTGAGGCAATATCATATAGCATGGGATGTTTGATTTAGACATCTGCAATTAGTTTCTGCAGATCTTTCAGTGACAGGTGATCAAGAAATCCAGAAAGGTGAGTAGGAAAACATAGACACACACACACACACACACACACACACACACACACACACAGGGAGAGAGAGAGAGAGAGACAGAGAGAGAGAGAGAGAGAGAGAGAGAGAGCAGATAAAACAATCAAAAGAGCAACTCAAAGTAAGAAATCCAAGGACAGAGAAAACATATATATGCAAAAGTTAGTTTTGTCCTTGTGGCCTGAAATGAAGTACAATAAATATTTTAGAAGAGGATGAGCCTGAGATGCATCTCTGTTGTACTGGGGGGCTCTTTTGTCAGTAAATGGCTATGAATTCTATGCATATGTGAAAGAAAACACTGCTCTAGTGTCAAGTTTCTTGATTCTAGAATGATTAGGTGAACTTAAGATTGTCCCTGAACTTAGTAATCATAACAACACAAATTTATAATGGCAGTTAGTATGTACTGCAAATCTGCTCTCCATTCATCTCAACTGAGCCTCCCAGGGAGAAGACGATTAGTAAATGAACAGTGTGAATCAGAGCTCTCCAATGCTTAAAATTTAGAAACAAAATCTTTAACAAGATAAATACAAATGTATAGAAATTGACAGCAATGAATAATTGACAGCACATACATTATTTTCACGTGTTTAACATTTGTTGTCTAACTTTATATTAATATCTACTCATGGGCATATCTCACATTCAGTGATAAAGAAGAGCTTGTAAAGAGGGGCTGTCCAAGAGTATGGGGCAGGTCATCCCACTCCATTTTCTACAACCATCTCCCCAAAGAGTACACCTACTAGAGTTGACAACCAAAAATCATTTTTAATCATTTCATACTTTGGCAAAGTAATTTGCGGCAGTAATTATGAAATTAAACAAATATTAACAATAATGGCCAAAAACCCTACATACAGCAGAGCAAAAATAATTAACTAAATAAATCCAAAAGCAAAAGAGATAAAAGATATGGATCAACAATATTTAATTATAGTAAAGTCTTTTATGAAGAAAAAAATGTGAAGTATAAGAAAAATGAATGTTTTTTTTTTTTTTCCCCGAGACAGGATTTCTCTGTGTAACAGCCCTGACTGTCCTGGACTCGCTTTGTAGACCAGGCTGGCCTGGAACTCACAGTGATCCACCTGCCTCTGCCTCCCGAGTGCTGGGATTAAAGGCAGGCGCCACCACACCTGGCTATGAATGTCTTCTTTAAAAAGCCAAATCTGCAGACCCCCAATGAATGGCTTTAAAATGGAATGACAGAATTGAACAAAAGTGAATGTGCTTATTTGCTCAGCTTTGACATCACTGATGTCACTGCCTAGTTTTCATCAGCTGTAAAAATGTAGCAATATGCAGCCCCCAACACAGGAGATAGAAACAAAATTGAAACCAAATGTGAACAATTATGACAGTTTAAAACTTAGTCTTAAAAAATATCTTATTTATTTACTACATGGGTTTGGGGGCACATATGAGTTGGTTTTGTGCAGGAGTATAGGTCAGAGGGCAATCTGCTGGCTCAACTAGAATTGCTGTGAAACATACCACATGGAACATAGTTTCAGAAAATGATAGGGAGTTGTGATGTGTTTGTTTGAAATTTATAGATATATTAGTAAATTTAATTATGACCCTAATTGTTTTGACATGAACTTAAAAACACATGTTTTGGTGCATTTATTTTCCCTGATAGCCATCATTGCCTCTTCCCACCCTCTCTCCTGAAAAACCAAAATCTTCACTACTATATTGGAGAGTAGAACATAGCTTTTATCGTGACACTTGGAAAAGAAACTTATCTGCAGTTAATTTACCCATAGGCTCATTTTCAGTGATGGACACCTAGCAAAAATCTACCATAACTTAATGGAGTAGTTCAATGATTCTAACTGACTAGACTCTGGCCAAGAGGGAACTAATCCAAACCCTTTGTAGAGTCTGCCAGGCTGGTTTTCTTTGAAAGATTTTGTTGAAGGATGGTGTGTTTTGTCTGCACAAGATAAGTTGCACACAAAAGCAAGACATTTAGGGAGGATTGAATTTAAGGGCAACCATTTTATCCCACTCTGATGGTATTTGGAGCATCTGCTTTGCTAATTCGCATTCAGCATGCTAATTGTATCCATGGTGGGACATAGAATGGCCATTTTCAAATTGCCTGTAGAAGTCTTTTTCTCTTGGAGTACCTTTTGGAACTCAGCATTTTGAAGAGGCCACTTTAAGAAAATTCTCTGTGTTGGATAAAGACAGTGCTCTGTATGTTCTTCCTTCTTTCAGGCTCTATTAGCTCCACTTCTCTCTAAAACTTACCTGTACTACATACATTATGGCTGATTTTAATACGCAATGTAAAAAGTGGCTTAAGGAAATGCTGTATTTTCTTGTTCCTTGGTATCCATAGAAAAAAATTCAACATTGTCCTAGATACTTTGGTGTTAATATATGAGTTATTTCAGTTTTTATTTAATTTTCTACAGTGGGCTTTGGTCCAACAAAAATATTTCGCCTGTGTTGTTGTTGTTTTACATGTCCATACATGTATGTGCTGTATGTGGAGTATATTTCCCCTGATATCCTCAACCATCTGCTTGTGCCCTGCTCTGTCTCCTATACTAGTCCCCTTATATAGTTTTACTCCCATTTTCATGTTGTATATGCATACCTGATTTTATGAATCTATATAAAATCTAGAAATTATAAATAACAATAAAAAAAAATTCTCTCCAGAGAGGCATTGAAGACATGACTGCTATGTCACATGTGCACCACCAGGTGGCAGAGAGGAGAGAAGCTATATCTACATTCAGTGTTCTGACCCATAAACAACTAAATGTGATTAGTATCCTAATATTTCCTGAAAAGAGCAAGTCTGTGACCATCACAAGTTTGGTGCCAAGGGGCCCGGAGAGAAGTTACCCTGTGACAACCAGCAGTCTAGCACCAGGCAAGACCAGATGGGCTCCCAGGACAGGAAGCAAGTCAGAGACTAGAAGAACCCTGCCTTGTATCATGGACCCCAGGCATATGGCCTCTCAGGAGAGCTGGGCACGGAGCAAGCCTGAGACAGCCACCAGACCGGTACCATGCATGGGGCCTGGACAGGGAGCTAGACTGGATGAACACCAATCTGGTGCCACGCAGGCCTGGGGCTCATATCATGCTGGAAATAACCCCTGCCAGGGGCACAGCACTCCTGAGGCCACTCCTGAGACAAACCGACAAAGCACCTGAGACAAAGCACCAGTAAAAGAAGCAAGTAAGTGGCGGAGAAATGGAAGAGAAAGATAAAGAGGAGGATATGGCCACAGCAAAGAGAGGCAGAACTGGAGGTTGAGGGTAGTGAGGAACAACCTGATGTGAGTAGCCGGTGACACTACCAAGGACCATGGTGGGGGCCTGGCCTCAGCTGCCACTAGGGCCTACATCTGGGTACATGGCCCTGCAGCAGCATGGATCCATTACCATCAAACTCCAGGTGGACATCCCTGATCTGGGCTGCCACCTGGGGACATGTTGATGTTTGAGAGCTGTGCAGAACTGCCCCATCCCCCACCTGGGCATCATGGGAGAACTGGACCTAGAGGCATAAAAGCAAGGCAGCTGCCCCTGGCCATGGCCAGCTGCAGTACTCAGAAGAGTAGGTCCTACACATTTTGTGAACTGCAAGGGAGCTGGCTCTGAGCATGCAAGCCTGGAGAGCTGGCCCTACCACTCTTTTCCCTGTGGTGGCATGGATGAAGGAAAGATACCCTCCTCTCCTTCACCCCTCATCACCTATAGCAGGTGGAAGACCTGGCCCTGGGTCTTGAGAGCAAGAGAGCTGGCCCTGTCCTTCACCAACAGCAGTACTGGGGAGAGCAGGTCCAGCATCTCACCTGGGCAATACAGTACAGCTAGCTGGCCCTGGATGTAGGGGGAGTGGGTGAGCTGGACCTGAGGGTATGAGTGTGGGAGAGCCAGCCCTGCCTTTTGACTGCTTTGTGGTGGTGTTGGCGTGGGAGAGATCCCTTCCTCTCACTTTTGCCCTCTCCACCAGTGACAGACTTGAGATTTGGCCCTGATGGGGTCACAAGAGCAGGTGAGCTGTGCTTACCACTCGCGTGCTGCAGCACTTTGGAGAGCAGACTCTGCACCTCATCTGGGCAGCACAGTAGAGCTAACCCTAGATACGAGGGTGGCAAGTACAAAACCAGGTCTTTGAATTGGCCCACCCAACATCTACCCCATGGATGAACTGCTGGAGGGCATAAAGAGGCCAGTTCTACAGACCCAAATCTACAGGATCTCCATGACACAGGATAACACAGGATATCTGAGAGGAGTCCTAGGAAGATTCCAGCATTGACAAAGTAGCAGAAGCCTTATAGCAGACCAACGAGTCATTGTAATGAACATTTGGAAGCAAAAACGTGTGGACAAGAGGGGAACACATTGTGACACACTTCAGCTTCAACAATGATTTTTTTTCTGCTGGGAGAAGTGGCAAGGATGGAGGATGGGTCTGTGTGGGGAGCTGGGAGATGAGTGGGATCAGGGTGCATGATATGAAATTCACAAAAAGTTTAGTTTCATAGTTAAGTTTTAAGTTGTTTAGGAATTAAAAGGATGTTCTAGGTCTAAGAAGATGATTTTAAGTTGGTAATGCAAGTTAGGATGGAAATTGAGTTAGGTATAGAACCTTAAATTCATCCAGATATATAGATAATAGAATATTAGTTGTCGCTGGGCAGTGGTGGCGCACGCCTTTAATCCCAGCACTTGGGAGGCAGAGGCAGGCGGATCTTTGCGAGTTCGAGGCCAGCCTGGTCTACAAAGTGAGTCCAAGACAGCCAGGGCTACACAGAGAAACCCTGTCTCGAAAAACCAAAAAAAAAAAAAAAAAGAATATTAGTTGTCAAGTACATATGGACTAGATATTGGGAATGTATGTTATACTGCATAATTTTCATAATTGTTGCCTAATTGTTCTCATTGTTTTGTATTGCATTCATTTTATAAGAGCCTTTCATTGGACTAAAAAGGGGAGATATGGAGGGAAAAAAGATACACCTTAAACTTCAAAAAATTAAATAAAAACATTAAAAATTAAGAAATTCCTCTCTCTTCACTGTCTCAGATGCAACCCCAGGGAAAATGTCATTTCTGTCAATAACACCTCTCTGTTCCCCTCCATCATATTTTGAAAATTTGAGTGCTGTGTTTTCTTAGTGACCATGAAAGAAGGCAACAAGACCTAACCTGTCCAATAAGTGACACAATCTCTAGGACCTTCTCTGAGTACTACATCACTAAGGGAAGAATATGAACTTGAAACAACATTCAGTTGTCTTACTTGGTGCTGCCACAGCATAGATATATCATAATTGTCAGCTTAATATCTTCTTTAATTGTCTACTTAAAAAATAAAACTCCTTTTAGTTGAATTTGCTTCAGAGTAGGTATTAAGTATAATCTTACCACCTCATCAAATACTATTTGTTTTATATATACTATATTCAATGACTACAGTATTCTAGGACTCTGAGAGGCATCCACTTTACACATACAAATATCAAAATGATTTGTTAATAAATCACTTTTTCACACAAGGTAGAAGCAATCAATGGACATATTAGACAATAGCATTCATGAAATATGCTAGTGTTGAATAAAGAGATTTTGGATTAATCAACATTTTTATGCTCAACTGCTATTTGGATGTATCCCCTGAAGTTCATGTATCTAAATCTTAAGTTTCCATTGCAGTAGTCTTGAGAGACAGGACTTGTAGGATGAGGTGAAGTCTTGAGGTGCTGCTCTCAGGAGTGAATTAGACGTTATCATGAGAGATGGTTAGTTATCCCAGGAGTGGGTTGTTCATTTATGAAAAGCTTGGTTCTCCCTCTCTTCTCTCCGTCTTCTTTCCTCTCCTTTTTCCTCCTTCTCCTCTTTGCTCCCACCCGCTTACTTTCCTTTTTTACCTCCAACCATGGGATGATGAAGCAAGAAGGTCCTTGCTAAGTCCCCTTGGCCTTGACTCCTTGAGTAAGAAACATATATCTGTTCTTTTTAATTGCCCAGTATTACACTTTTGTAGTAG
Source organism: Lophiomys imhausi (assembly GCA_907164525.1). Classification (NCBI taxonomy): domain Eukaryota; kingdom Metazoa; phylum Chordata; class Mammalia; order Rodentia; family Muridae; genus Lophiomys; species Lophiomys imhausi. Next base: position 3,221,977 of record CAJQZJ010032137.1, on the reverse strand, counting down.
CGCAAAATCAACTAAGGGGACCTCACTTTCTTGTTTTGTACAATTATACAAAGTCATCTCCAAGTTACATCATAATAAATCATGCTACTGAAAAATTATTAGTGACTTATTTTGATGTAAGAACATTGTATCCAGATTTTATTCAAATTATACATTAAGGCATTTTTATATGTGTGACATTTGAATTTATTTCAAACGTTGACATGCATGTCTTGTAATTACCAGCTCAATAGAGGGCAAGAACTTTTGGGACACAACTGTCAAATAAAGCATAGTTCTGATCTCTAACTTAACCCTAGTCTCAGTCCAATGGATGGTTTGTTATTAAAACAAGTTTGAGCCAAGCATATGCTAATTAAAACACCTAATTTGACATACTTGAAGCTATAAGTTAGGACTGTGAACCTACTTCTTTTAGGCTCTACCATTCAAATATTTTCTACTAGTAAACAGTTTGGTACCTAAGTAACAAAAGAGTTTAATATTTTAAACAAGATTTTTTTTACTTATATGTGTGAGTTCCTGCATAAATATATGTATACAACATGTATGTCTGGTGCCTATGAGTAGCAGAAAATGCCACCAGATTCCCTGGAGCTGTAATTGCAGGTGGTTATAAACTACCATATGGGTGCAGGAAACCTAAGCTGGAAACTCTACTAGGGCAGAAGGTGTTCTTAACCACTGGCCCATTTCTCCAACCCCTTAATGGTATTTCTAAAAGTTTCTTTGAAGGCCTGGCTTGGAAGTTCACATCCTTAATCCCAGTATTCAGGAAGCAAAGGGAGGTGGATCTCTATGAGCGGTCAAGATTCTACAATCTACCTAGTAGGATCCAGGGCAGGGCTACACGATGATATCCTGTCTTCAAAAAACAAACAAACAACAACAAAAAAGCAGACAAACAATAAGATTCCCAATCAATTTAAAGCAAGTCAATTAGCAAAACGTGTCATTTTCCATATGATCTTTAAGTGACATCTGGTCATGCTAAGAAAGACTACTTGCTTATATATTCTTTTGAAGCATGAAGGTTAATTTGATGTGTCAACTTAGCTGAGGAATTGAGTGGTCAGGTGTCTGGTGTAGCAATATTCTGAGTATGTCTATGAGTGTTTCTGATTGAGATCAACATTTGAGTCAGTAGACAGAGAAAAGTAGATAGCTGTCTGGCAGTGTATGGGCTGGCGTCTCATCTGATAAGACATAAAGGCTAAGTAGAAGAATAAATTCCTTTTGGCTCTGGCTACTTGAGCTGCGACATCTTTCTCTTACTATCTTTAGCCTTCAGTTGAGATTTGGATCTTCTTGCTTCTCAGTCCTTTATATGGAGATGGAAACTACACTGTTGGCTCTCCTGGTTTCAAGCATGGCAATTATATCTAGGAAGTTCTCAGCTTTCATGATCATGTGAGCCAATTCCTTGTCACGAGTCTCATTTGTTTATTCATCGTTTACTAGTTTATGATTTATAGACTTGGATAAACATATATATGTAGATGTGTATAGAGAATATGTGTATATAGTCTGTGGTTTATATACATTTCCTATTGGTTCTGTTTCTTTGAAGAACACTAAGTAATTTCTATAAAAATACAAGTAACAAGCATTAATATTGTAAGTAGTTTACATTACCATTATGTGCCCATTTAAAATTATTTATTTTATGATTACTATCACAGACAAGTTTTAGGCTATGTGATTTTTACTTGATACCCTACCAGGAAAAATGTTCATTTCTTGGTGTATTCAAGCCCTGTCATATTTTTAGTTATATATGAGACAAAGTTCACATGAAATGTGAATTATCTGAAAAGCCATTTATCCACTGCTTGGAAAGTTGAAGAGTTTCTATCACAGTATTCTAAACTTGAGTCCCCTCCATCTAGAACTCTGATGCTGTCCCCATGAGTACTAGGTAGTTCTTTAATCGATTGCAGTTTTAAAAATTTAAATTTCTTGAATGAGACTTTGATGTTTTCCACAGGAAATAATTATAAGATATTATCTTAGTTAGAGAAAAACAGACCCAAAGTCCATATTTTTGTATGATAAACTAGTAAGCAATAAGTGAAGTGAGTGAGGACTGGGAAGACCTGACATCCTCTAGGGCAAGCGTTTTCTTTCATATGTTTTCTTTCTTATTTGTTTATTGTTTGTTTGTATTGAGAGTGTCTCCTTATATATTCCTGGCTGATGTCAAATTTTCTGCATATGACAGACTGACTTCAAACTTACAGTAATCCTCCTGCTTCGGCCTCTTCAGTAGTGATGAGATTACAGGAATATACCACTATGCCCTGAGAGATTGTTTCATTCAACAAATTTTAAAAACACTAAGTAAACAAAAATGCACTGGGAGACAAGGCAATAAACCAAACACTAATTTTATCTAATATTTTTTGTGCTGACTAGTTTTATGTCAACCTGACTCAAATTAAAGTCACATGAGAAGAGGGAACCTCAATTGAGAAACTGCCCTTAAAAGATTAGCCTGTGGGATATTTCCTTGTTTGAAGAGTGGTATAAGAGGACCCAGCTCACTGTGGGAAGTACCAACTCTGAGTAGATGGTCCTGAGTTGGGTAAGAAAGCAAACTGAACAAGCCATGAGGAACAAGCTAGCAAGCAATGCTTCTCCATGGCTCCATGGCTTCTGCTTCAGTTCCTGTCTCTGCTGCCATGACTTTTTTCACCGATGTTTATGAAGTGGAAGTAAATAAGCCCTTTCCTCCCCAAGTTGCTTTTAATCATGGTGTTGTATTACAGCCAAGAAACCCTAACTAAGACTGTTTTACAATCAGCAGGGGAAAAATATTATACATTTATGAATATATATATATACATATATATGTATAATTTATATAATGTAATTATATAATGTATAATATATACATATGTACATATATATATTAAAAGTAATGGACATTAAGACAGAGACTGGGGTAAATAATGTAGGGCTGGGGAATAATATTACCATCTGAGGTCAGAAAACTTTTGTGGAAGCAACAATACCAGCATGCAACGATGAGACATAAGGAGACCTTGGAAACTAGAGGTTTGAGTAAATGTTCAGGTACTAAAAGACAGGTAAACAAAGTTGAGGAGAGAGAGGTATAGCTATACTATGTCAGCCTGGCTTACTTGGATCCAGCACAGGAATCATTGGAGGTTATGTAGCAAGCCTTGGCAAGGATTATTGTTAGGAGGAACAGATTCCCAGGGCAAATATTGTCATACTAAATATTTCAAAACAGAAAAAAGAAGTTTTAAATAGTCTTACCACAATGAAACCATAACTGTACAGGGTAATAAGGATATTGAACTTGATGATTATATAATGTATACAGTATCGATGCATATATTAAACCATGAAATGTGCTTCATAAATATGTCTGATTATGTGCCAATTAAAGACAAACAAAATAAAGAAAACAAAATTAATTTTTCTCCTTCCTTAGTCTCCCTTAGCTGTGGAAACGGTTGGAGGAAAGTAATTACCTGAGGAAGCGTTCTGTCTAAAAGTAGTCTGAGGCTGCAGAGCCTGGACCTCAGCAAGAGAAGACAGGAGGGGAGACATCTGAAATGAAGTCACCTTGGTGATCCAGCTGCAATAGTTCAGGAAAGACAATGAGTCAGAGGTGTGGGCTCCGTAAAGTGTTCTCAGAGCTGCTTTGAAGTGAAGACGACCTCACTTCTTCTGTATTGCAGGACCACTAGATAGGTGCAACTGTCAGTGTTTCACAGTTCCTGGAACGGATGAAGGTGATGAGGACTTCTCAGCCACTTCCATCTGGAAACATGAAAATGACAAAGATCTTCAAGTAAAAGGAATGCCAGGTAGAGACCTAGGACACTTGCTCCTAAGGACCCTTCAATTTGCAAGTAACATTATCATTTTATTTCTATTTAATCTAGAATAATTTCTTGAGCATTTTCTATGTGTGATGTGTTCACATCATTTCCATCTTTCCCTCTTTTCCTTCTAATTTACCCTTGTCCCCCACTCCCTCTCAAATTCATGACTTCTTTAATTATTATGATTGGTACATAGACACACATGCACGCACAGACACATACACATAACCTACAGACTTTATTTAGTGTTGTCTATCTATCTATCTATCTATCATCTATCATCTATCTATCTATAAACATGTACGTGCATGTGTGTGTGAAAACTTACTGGCCTTCCCATGGTATTTCTCTTCATTTTTTATCACAATTTAAAATCTCACAAAATTGTGTTTCTCTGACTTAGAAATATATATGGCTGACAACTTGGTTGTCAACAATAGCCTATCAGGGAACGCATCTATGGAGAAGATTCATTTCCTCTTTTAGCAAGCCTTAATTGCCTATAATTATTAGTCTAGGGGTGGAGCCCTGTGAAATTTCCTTCATTCATACTGGCATATCAACTGACCATGTCATCATGCATGTCTTGCTTAGGTGAACACATTTTTAGAGTTTCGTGGGTACAGCTTCCCCCTCATATATAGAAGACATCATCTCACATTAGACAACCAGAAACACATAGTGGCAGAAGTAGATGAAATGAGCATTAACTAAGTGAGATGTATAATTAGTGTGTGTCCAGATCTGAGATAGCCAATTGGGCTGCCCATATTCTTTTTGGTGGACCCTCAAAACATGTTTTAAAAAGTACCCTGAAATCCCTGCCTACAGTGTTTGGACTCCAGTGCTTTGTCTGAGATTTCTTTGCCCCTGATTGATTTGTGATTTCATTATCTCCCATATTTTGAATTTATTGATTGAAGGTGACCAAAGTACCAGTTATTTTTAGCTTGTCACACAAATAGCTTGTTAATGAAGAGTCCCAGCAGGCTCAAATTTGCTTAATGTACACTCTTACAGGCCTTCCCATGGTTTCCACCCCCCTCTCTTTTTTTAATCACATTTTAAAATCTCACAAAATTGTGTTTCTCTGACTTACAAACATACTTCCAGTGAACTGAAAGTTTTATTGTATAGAATAAAGAGGAGATGGAAGAATTATGCATGAGGAAAGAAAGGAATGCTTGTTCAGTGAGTCAGAACAAATTGAGATAAATAGAGAACATGGAAAATAAGTTGGCATTTTTCACTGCATATAAGATGTTGCACATATTTCTGTCACTTTGAAAAATGGCTTTTAAAATTTGCTAATAGTGCTTCCAAATTGTTAAATTGATTATAAGTTAGTAGGTGAATAATAATGTTTTCTCATTTGCAATGCTGACTTCAAGCAAGAAAAGGAAGAAAAGCTTTGCAGACAAGGTTCAGCAACATAAATGAGTGACCAAGTAAAAACAATGTGTCTACTTTTCACCACACTGCCCAGAAATGAACTGGATTATAATTCCTTTGAACAAAAATTAAAAGCATGTATCTACTTATTTATATAAGATGCTAAATGGAAAATTTTATGTATAATTATGACATACATAATTTGTAGAGAAGAAAACATGCTGTATGGCTTTATGAAATAAGAACAGAATCCTACCACATATCATTAATTCTAGCTTACAAATTTTCCACATTGAGTATGACTGAAGTCAATTTAATGCCAAGTCTGTCTGAACAGATCTGATGTGACATGGAATTAATTTCATAGTTGGAGTACTAAGAGACCAAAATGTGAAACAGGCAAACAATGCAGACCTTTTATTTCAGTCAAGATTTCTAGCTCTTCCTTTCAAAATATATCACTACAACTACTTAGGGGAAGAAAGACAATGCCAGTTTTATTCTCTGTAGGCATATTTTCCCAGCAAAAGTGCTGGTGCTCTGGAGACTCCCCATTCTGGGATTATTTGCCCTGTTCTCCTGAACTGACCCATGATCCTCATAGACAGGACTTTAGCTTCAAATCCAGCTTGGTGGTTTGGATAAGTACCATTAAAGATATGGGCAATTGGCTGCCTTCAACTTTTTGCCCCATTTGCCAACACTTTTGGATGACCTTGAAGATGAACCTCACTAAATCCTTGTTAATGACTTTTCCTCTATTTATCTAAATCAATTGGCAGATATTTTTTAAATTTTCTTTTACCTTTGAAGTCTTAAATACCTGTATTCTTCTATCTATGACTCTGTGTCCTTATGTTCTTATTACAGTAGTATCTATTCTGTAACTTCATTGACACTGTCTTTTGAAAAACCTCTTTTCCTAGCAATTAATTGGTTTTATCACTTTCATTTCTTGAAGTGAAATAAAGTCAAGATTTCATCATACATGACTTCAATATTTGACTTGATAGCATATTCAAATCTAATATTATTTTAGTTGGCATTGCATCCAGTTATATTACAACCTTAGTTCAATTCAGCCTTCTACCTTTATATCTTAACAGAACAGCCCTAGGAAATACAAATTAATGATCACCAGCTTCAGACTAGTGCATTGTCTATTAAACTATGCTTTGTACCTGATTAATCATAGAAGAGTTGGGGTAAACCATTTACTTTCCCTTACTAATTTTATGTCATTTTTCTTTTAATTTGGTTAAATAGGGATTTACAAATATCTGTTTTTCTCAATTTATTTGTTTATTTACTGTACATCCTGATAACATCGTCCTCCCTCCTATCTTCCCAGTCCCACCCTCCAGTCCTCTCCCTCCATTTCCCCCTCCCCTTCTCCTGAGAGAAGAGGATCCCCTCCCCTCCTTTCTCTTTCCCCCTCCCCTCTCCTGCCCTCCCCTTTCTGGAGGTATTTTCTTAATTGAGGCTCCCTCCTCTTAAATGACTTTGGCATGTGTCAAGTTGATATAAAACTGCCCAGAACACTTCTCTAAGTAGTTGAGTTGTTAATTAAAAGACTGGGTTAAGCTAATTGTACTTCTTACCTTTGCCTTGAAATCAAGAGACCCTAATCTTATCCAATCTCTCAGTTCTTTCTGTGATTAATGTCAATGATGCTAAATTTACAATGATTCTAATTCAACCACAAACTTGACCTCTTATTGCCCTGTTATATTTTCTGAAATGCTTTATTGGTAGTGACACAATATGGTAATCATTCGGGTCAATCAGTAAATTTATAGAAACTGTAGTTAAACTTTCTCTGGATCCTAGGCTCTGCCATCATAGCATTGTTTCTTACAATATGAGCAGAAAGTCATGTAGTTACTTGTGAATTCTTTGCTCATTAAACAAAAACCTCAGAGCTTCACAAGCACATGACTTAGAACTGTGATAGTTGAGTCAGACGCTTTGGCTTCTCAAGGTTTCTCATTTACTCTCATGACCACTTCAACTTCTTTCTTCTGGTCACATATTTTTTTTCCATAATATTACGAAACCAAGTCACAAGGGCATTTCTATCTCTTGCAATCTACATGGCAAAACACCATGCAGTATTTAAGAGATGACAGGAGAACACTAGAGAAGATTAATGTCTTACTCACTTATACTAAAGATTTAACACACATCACATGCAGAAGCTGCCCTCCCCACTGAATGCAAGAACTATTCCTTGCATTCATTTTGTTGCTGATGTTACCAAATAGTTTGATAATGAAATAGTTTGAGGATATGGGGTGAAAAGGGTTTAACCTGCTGAGAAGTATCTAAGCAGCAAGAAGTTTCAACTTGCCTAAGTTGAGACAGGCACAGGAAAGACATTAAAAATGCTTAATTTTACTGCTTATTGTAGTTGGGCATACACCCTATCCTATATATCAGGGAATTTGCCAATTTCCCTTCTTTATTTTAATTGGAATAAAGTCTCCATTTGTTTTTTTTTTATATTGCTTCAAAATATTCTGTTTTTCACAAGAAGCTATTTGCACTGATTTTTTTTTTTTTTTTTTTTTTTTTTTTTTTTTTAGGCATTGCTTTTTTCTTAACAATTACTCCTTAGTCCCTCCACCTGCACTGAATCATTCCCTAAAGCACAAAAGAAACAATTCCAAGAGTTCAGACTAAAAAGCAGGGCTTAGAGATAAGGCTAGAGGCAGAGAGTTTATCAGTAGCTGCATCATTCCAGCCTGGAGCAAGTGTCATTCCTAACCCTCACTGTTAATAGCACAGAATTCTTTATCTGAATGACATTACACATTTTCATTGATTTTCAAGTGTATAATATTCACTTCAGAATTTTCACTCCTTAGCTTCTTTCTCCTTCAGCATTATTCATTTGAAGTAAACTAAGGCACTAACAAAGTCAAATTATAAAGCTATAGTTTATAATTTATTATAAGATCATAATTCTCCAAATAAAGTGATTTTTTACTTTATTAGTAATACAATATCTTATTGATTTACTCTAAATGATTATATGTGAGTAGTAGCCATGTGTTTTTCATACAAACTTCTAAATTATACTGTAGTAAATGCTGCTTCATTTACATTTATGATTATCTCTAGTATAGTGCCTACTCTCAATTCTGTATTCATAACTTGGCTTTATATTGACATACTATCTTCACGTATGATAGCTAATTGGCTAAGGGCCAACCTTTTTTAGATTGTAGGCAGAAATTGGGCTATCACTTCCAGTTCAGTAAAAGGGGTTGAGCAAGTTTATATGGAAAAGCACAACACAGTTATGTAGAAATAAGTGTCAGATCAAACAGTTAGTTAGAATAAGACCAGAATTTTAAAAGGTTTCCTGTATTCAAGGATAAGCTGACTGTGTAAACCTCCTCAGCATACAAACAGCTACAAAAAGGACCAACACTATGGTTCAGATTGTTTGTGGTAAAACACAAATGTGATGCCCCAAGACTGATTCACATTCATACCCTTGCCTACCTATATACCTATATTCCCTCTAGAATAGTGGTTCTCAGATTTTCTAGTGTTATGACCCTTTATGTTGTGGTGACCCCCAACCATAAAATTATTTTTGTTGCTACTTTGCAACTATAATTTTGCTACTGTTATGAATTGTAATGTAAATATCTGTGTTTTCAGATGGTCTTTGGTGACCCCTGGGAAAGGGTTCTTTGACCCCCCCCAAAGGGGTCACAACTCACAGGTTGAGAACCACTGCTATGGATCATAAGTTTCTTCTAAGTAATTACTAAGTTTTTACATGTACATATGTTATGCACTTAATCTTAAAATCTGTCCCCCATTACTTTTTACTTGTATGACTTCAGGCTGTGTACATTTCCTGTATGCCTAAGTATACAGAAATATATGACATGTAGTATTAGTGATATTGCCATAACTATGATGGTATGAACTTGTATATCTATGGACATGTACAGTCAAATGTTTAGTAAAATACTGAAGTGTAGACTATTCTCTAAATCATTACTACTCTATTGATTCTATTTATTGTCCTTCCTCTTCTCATGATATTTGTCCTCATTTCCATTGTTAGTCATCACCACACTATCAAATTCCCTTAATAACATTGGCATCTCTAAGTTTTTCTTTCTTGACTAAACCACAAACCTGGTTAACTTCACGTCATTGCCTACTCCATTTCTCTAACTATGTTTAAAAAAAAAAAACCACATCATTAGACACATTATTCAATGAGGCCCTTCACAACATTGGATACCTACACTCTTCTAGTTCTTGGCACTTGTCTTTCATATTGTAATGTAAATCTCTCTCTCTCTTTTTAAAGGAGTTGCTGCAATAATTATTTCACTATTTCTCCACTTCTCTGAAATTCCTAAAAGTAAATCTCATCCCTATTGTCTGCTGAAGGCCATGGAAACTGAAACATTTAGGAAAGAATTTCTGCAAACTCCCACTCATCCAACATCTGTAACCATTTATCCCTCCTCTTATTACTATGGATGAGCTGTTTATAATCTTTGTTAAAGCCTAAATTTTGGGCATTCTTATAGCATTTATTCAAGAAAAATGTTTTGTTAATCTCCCATTCTCTTCTTTGGCAAAGATCAGTTTTATCAGCATAAAAGCAAATTTGTTTTTGTTTTTTTTCCCCCCTTTTAAAAAGAACCTTTCTCATTTCTCTGTTTCACTTTATAAAAGAAAGAAAAACAGTCTGTCGGCAATTGAAGTGAGGAGTTTTTACATGCCAAGAGATAGGCTTGCCACTAATTCAACCATCTCACACTGGAGATTCTTCGATGCTTATCTTCTACTTGGAGTAGAATAGGGGGTGCTGTCAGGAGCTGATATGTCACGATATCAAAAAAAAAAATCTTAATTTAAGACCACATCTTTGAATGCCATATTCTGCAGATCTCTTGGGGTTTTTGAAGATGCCCTATCTATCTCTTGTATTTAGATAAGCAAATGTTGCTTGTTTCTTAACAACTTGATTACTGAGTAGCTTAGAGAATATCTGTGATAGACTGTCATAGTAGCTAACAAGGTGACATGCATGCATGACTAGGAGTTTGTTTTTCTTAACTATCCTAAACAGTTTAAGATGGTTGGTATCAAGAGGCCAGAGCTTCACATTTCATTTTTAAGTATCTCTAGGTACGATACCATTAAGAAGTGTTACCTTTAATTTTGTATCAATATACAAAGATCTATTCAAATGTGGCTAAATATACTCTTAATTTTGTATCAATATGCAAAGATCAATGCCTATGTGGCCCAATACAATCTTAATATTGCATCCATATACAAGGGTCAATACCACTGTGGTCAACTATAATCTTAATTTTGTATCAATATACAAATATCAATACCAGCATAGTCCAATACAATCTTATTTTTGCACAATAAACAATGGTCAATACCACTTTAGCCAAATATACTACTAATTTTGTGTCAATATACTGCTGTCCAAAAAGGACAAAACTTGGTAGCAGGGAAGTCGACAGCCTAGCTTTGCCAAGACAGGGTAGGTTAGTTCTTCATAATCCCTGCTCTACAATAAATGTCTGTCAGAGAAACAGGACCAAAAGGCTGAAGATTGATGCTGGAATGTATGGAGAGAAAATGGGAACTGTCCAGGTAGTCACTGGTTTGTCATTTCTTAGTATTGGAAGCTGCAGGCCCTGCACTTCCTATATAATCAGATATATTTATCCTTCTCAGCTCTCTGAGGTGGTTGACGAATAGACAGCTTGAGTCTCATAGCTAAATTTTGAGTTGTTTAGGAATCAAGAGGGCATTCTAGATCTAAGAAGATGGTTATAATAGTGATGCAAGTTAGTATGAAAGCTAAGTCAGTTATAGAACTTTAAACTCATGGAGATGGTTCAAAGGTAGAAGGTTAAAGTCAGGGGCCAAATATGTATGAACTGGATATTGGGAAGGTATACTGGGCCATTTAACTCTCATAAATGTGGCATAGTTAATTCTGCTGTTTTATATAGAATTTACTGTTATAAGAGAAAGAACCATTTGTTGGATTGAAAAGGGAAGCTGTTGGGGAGGAAGAGGGGGGAAGGGTGGGACAGGAAGGGGGAATAGGGAAGGATTTGTGCCTGAGATGTAACTCGAAGAAAAAAAAATAAAGTACTTATATATAAAAAAAAGACTGATCCAGCACAAGATGTCAGGAGATCTGACTATGAATTATGCTGCCATGACAGATGTTGATATTGAAATTTTAAATTACTGACATGACTAGGAGAAAAGAGAGACCAACAGAAATGATTCTCACCTTTGTAGAGTGGTTATGCCTCTTTGGCTGTGTAAAACACCCAGGATGAATGAACCAAAGCAGTCAAGAGGAATGAAGCTGGAGGGTTGGTATCAACATCTTCATTCAACTGCTATCATCTTTTCTCCGCATGTACACTGTGCGGAATATATTCAAACCAAAGAAGATGTCAGCAGTCATTTGTTTTTTATTCAGAGGTAAACATCCAGTCAAACTCTTCCCTGTTTACCAAAGGGAAACCATATGTAGCCTCCTGTGATCTGCTTTTGTAACATAATTATTATGTACTTGGCATTATATTTACCCAAAGAAGATAAAATCACCATCCTGTAAATATATAATATTTGCTTTAAAATAATCCCGTGGAGAGAAGTGAGAGATGAGTGTGGGTATAAACAAAGCAAAATTTTCTGTAAGTTGATCATTATAGCTGGGTAATGGATTCACAGTTCTTCATCACTGAGCGTGTTTGAAATTATGCACAATAAAAATGTTTTAAATTGTAAAAAAAGAAAGAAAGAAAGAAAGAAAGAAAGAAAGAAAAACAGAAAGGAAGGAAGGAAGGTAATAGATTGATCACTTGAGTATTAATCCAAACCTGACGCCTTTAATTTAACTCCTTCTCTACTGGTTTAAACATACCAATCATATTTTTGGTATCTATCACCTCACTGAAAATAAATTTGTCAAGATCACAATGGACCTCCACAATGGTGAATCCAAACTGAGTTTTTCAAAGCCCCATTTAAAAACTTGTCAGGTGCATTTGCTTGAAATAAAGTTTGCCTGTGGCTTCCAAGACTTTACTCTTTCTTGGGTTTCCCCTCTAATTCTATCTCTGACTGTTCCTTTTATGTCTCCTCTCCAGGTCCCTTTTTATTTCTAATTCTGAACATACTCACTTTTTTTTTGATGATTGCATTCTGTCTTGTGGCTTTAAATACCATTTATATGCAGTTGACATCTAGCTTTCATCTTTAACTTATACCTCTGCTCCAAACACCAAACTCTTATGCATGTAAATACTTCATTTTGTCTAATTAATATAACAAAAATAATACATCAAAATGCAAATTTTGATCTTCTCTCCAACTATGCTCAAACCACAGTATTTCTCTTCTCACTCATTAGAGATACATTATTATTTCACAGGCACAAAAACATCAAAATAACCCCTACTCTTCTTTTTTTTTCATGCAATGCTATCAATTTTTCAGCAAACACTGTCAACTATATCTTCAAAACCCATTCTAAATGTGTCCACTTAATGCCACCTCCTCTCCTATGAGTCTTATTCCCAGAATAGATTGCACACATTACTGAAGTAACCTCATACCTGGTCTTTCTCTATATGACTCTGCAGGGCTTTTTCCTTCATTTCTTCCAGCTAATCTCATCAAAGTCTACTGTGATTCTTCATATGAATTGCAATTTCCAAAATTCCTCTAGCTCTTTCTTATATACTTACTACCTATCTTATGAAAGTCTCACTTACTTTTATCTATTTTCTTCTAAAATATAGGGGCACAATGAATTAGAGCAAGAAAATAATTGAAGAGGATAGTGAACAATACCAATAATATTGAGAAATATCTGACTATTTAAACATTCAAAACAAAGGGAAAGAAAGCCAAGGGAAAAATCTCATGGCACAGAATTGATCAGAGTTGGAAGAAGCTCCTTTTGTTTAGGAAATATCCACTTGCTACTCAGTTTTGTCCCTCAATGGGGAAGCTTCTGCAAGTGGAGTTCATTACAAGGCTAGTGACAGTGCCAGGAACAGATCCTCACCTCTTCTACACTCTTCATAACTATTATAATGAATGCATCCTGAATCATATGCAGCCAATATTTTAGCTGCTCAACAAGTGTCTGTAGAATGAACTAAGCTAATGAATAATGAGTGAGGGTATCACCTCCTGATGTTGGGAGAAATAAAATAAGTAGCTAAAATATAAAATGTTTAAGAAGCTGGCAAAATCTAACTGTAATTCCACTTATAATTTTTAATTTAAAAACTTAACAAATAAAATAGTTATCAATACCAAGACACAGTGGATGACTTCTTCCCTATATTGTTAAAAAATAGCTTCCATTCCTTCCATTTAGACTTCAAAGTTCAGTGTTTATAAAGGTATTACAAAGAATTACCCTGGAGATCACCTGGACCCATCCTATCTACCACTCACCATGGGTCTCTCCTGTGCTGCATCCAACCTCTTGACACAACCAGATCACCCACATCCTACTCTAGGATATAGCTCTGGGAATCTGCCTGACTCTCCCCTCATGTACCCTCCCCAACCTGCCAGATAAATCCTAGGTTCCATATCCTATGCCTCAGCTTACTCTGCCCATTGAAACCAATCTCTAGGGTTCTGCCAGGATCCATCATATGTACGCCCCCCCCCCACCTCCAAATAACATGCCACTGTCAAATCATCTCCAACCTTTCAGACCCGCCAAATATACTCACCACACTCCAGGCTTAGACCAGGAGACACGTCCCGTATGCCAGCCAAGTCCCTTCTGTTCACATGACCTCATTCCACTCAAGCCATGCCAACCTTTAAGCTCAACTCACTCACACATCCTCTCTTGAATCTCAACATTCTCTGTCCATATCAGATTTAGAACTAATAAGAAAGTCAATGCACAAATCTCATAGCAAAAATGCCAAAGCAATATGAAAGATCAAGTCAGTATCTTCTCTCCAAAGCCTATCAGCATCAGCCCTATAGAAGTGTTTATCAATGGAAATTACTTAGATGAACTCCAGAACATATGAACATATATATATACAAAGAATTCAAGAAATTTAAAAAAGATGCAAATAAATAGTTTAAGTGACATAAAGAGAAAGAGCTGAATGAGAATAAACATGTGAGTGGTGCTCCTCCCCACAAAAGACAAATGTAAGGCTGACAGAAATGACAAGGACAATGCAGGATTTTAGAAAACAATTCAACAAACAAGTAGAAACATTGAAGAATACTCAAGTTTAAAATGAAGATGGAATTAAGAAACTCAATTTCCCAACTAAAAAAACTCAATGGAAAGCTTTATGAATAGAATGAATCATGCAGAGGGTAGAATATCATGAATCAAAGATAAAGTAGAGGATATAGACCAAATAAGCAAGGAATATGAAAAATTAAATAAATAGAGAGAGAGAACATTTGGAAAAATGTAGGCACCTTAAAAAAAATCTTTGAGTTCTTAGCATGGATGATGGAGAAGAATCCCAAGTCAGTGGCACAGACCAGATCTTTAATAAATTCATAGAAGAAAACTTCCCCAAATTAAGGAAAGAAAGACATACAGATATTAGAATCACACAGAACACCAAGTAGATAAGACTAGAAAAGAAAATCCCCACAACAAATAAACCAAATGGTTAACACAATAATTATACTTTACAAAGAGTGTATTTAAAACCACACAAGAAAAAAAATACAATTTGTGTATTTTTTAAAAAATCAGGATAAGAACTTATTTCTGGATGGAAGCATTGAAAGCCAGGAGAGCCTGGAGCAATGAATTCCAAGTCCAAAGACTATGAAGTTCACTAGACTAATATACCCAGCAAAACTATCTGTCATAATTGAAGGAGAAAGAAAAACTTTTTAAGACAGAAAAAGCATAAAAACTTTCTTCCAAACACAACAAACCTAAATAAATTACAGGAAACAATTTTTCTGGATGAAGAGTAAGGAGGGGTATATGAGAGGTTAAGAAGGAAGAAATAAAGGGAAGAAAGAAATTGTGTGATTGTATTATAATATCAAACTATGAAATAAGTAATTTTTTAAAAAGAATGATCTATTTATAGGAATATTCTAACTTTAGCAATCTTACAGTTCCTGCATTAAAAATAACATATAAAACATGTTGGGTATTTGGGGCAATAGGCAGTCTTATCTTAAATGATTAAATGTTATGTTTTATCTACAAATATTGATTATGTATGAATTCATAATAAGAACTCTTGGGACTGACCCCAAAGGCATGAAAGCAAGAGTCCTGCCCCCCACCCCATGCCAGCTATAGCACCTTGGCAGCAGAACAGAGCTGCTTGGTGGCTTGTGTGTGAGAGATCTGACCCCACTGCTCTCCAGCTGCAGCACTCCTCAGGAGAGCTGACCCTGAATCAGACCAATGTTCACTGCAATGAACATTTACAAGCAAATCTGTTTAGGTGCAGGGGTATACTATGTGATACACCATGCACACCTGTTTCCATGGTGAGATTTTCTTTCGTTGTATTATTTATTTATAGTTTTTCTTTTCTTGGGGGGAAGATGTTGCAAGAGCAGAGGGCAGATATGAAGGGATGCAGAGGTGAGTGGAATTGGGGTGCATGATGAGAAATTCACAAAGAATTAATAAAAATTTTTAAAATTGTTAAATTTTTTTTAAAAAGAACTCTTGGGATAATGCATTTTCATTTTAATTTCTTTTCTCCAATTATCAGTACATTTCAGGATGAATATCATTCTCTGTATATTTATTAAGGAAGAATAGAGTCCTAACAGTCTTAGCAACAAAAAATTCAGTCTCCAAAGAATGCAGTTCAGTGTCATAAAATTCATTTCATTTGTATTCATTGGATAATAATTGCATAGTAAATATTATCAGAAATACAGAGTATAACATCCAATATTTTGGAAACTTGCAGTCTTTCTTTACCCAGTCAATATGCATAAAAGAAAATGAGAATTTTGCTCAGATCCTAATGCTAGGATTGCACTTCATCCTAAAGAAACTATAAAACTGGAATTAAAGTATGACACAACTGTTTTCAGGCATTAAATACAGACAATTTATGAATGTAATTATTGAGAAAACAACACAGGGTGCCTACTAGAGTTGGATGGCTTCCTGTTTGGAGACATTTACCACACCACAGCTCTACATTGGAGCAGAGCCAATGTACAGTCCAGTGGTCACACTTAGCAAAGAAAGGAGATGGGAAAGTTTGGACCTACAAGAGAAGTTGGAATTCCTGGGATATAAGACAAAGGAGCTGTGTGGAAAGTGGAATATAGTAGACTTGCCTATAGTAGACTCCGTGAGATCTAACAAGGTGTGGGTGTTTTGTGGCTCAGAGTTGTTGTATAACACAGGTATAAAAGCTCTGAGTGTACTGGAGCATGTTTGAATGTTGTTGTAATCTCTCTGTGTAACTCAATCACTTGGTAGGATTCCGGAAATACTGGGTCTGCAGAAAAAGAACCACTATTAAGTAAGGGACGTGCTGAAGGACTAAGGTAAGGAATAGATGATCACTAACAACAATAAAATAAGGCCTGAATGAAAGTAAAGGAATTTCCAATAACTTAACTAGTGTCCAACCAAAACTTAACTTTCAAAGAAGCTAGCAAAATAAACACAAATAAGCTTTACAATGTCCAACATAAAATAAAGTTATTATATTTGTGAAGCAGCAAATAATAAACAAGATACAAAATCAAGGAAAACAAAAATCAATAAAAACAAACAAATAAACTAGGGGTTGTTTACATTACATAAGAACCTTAAAGAGTTATAATAATACTCAAAGACACAAAAGGAAAGACAAAAATAAAAATAAGTAAATGGGAAATATCAGCAGGGCAATGGAAACTAAAGAATTCAATTTTGAAAATTTATAATCATATTTTAAATACAAATATCATGTAATTGACTTAATTGCACATTGGAGATTATCAATGCTAGCAGCACAGTGAGCTTGAAGACAAACCAATGGAAATTATGCAGTCTGAAAAATAAAGAGAAAATGACTTAAAAGAATGATGACAGACTTTGGGGACTTGTAGGAAGTAACAATATAGTTGAAAGATAAGTAACTGACATTCTGGGAGGAAAAGAGAAACTTAGTAGAAAAGAAAAAGTGATAAATGGGACTATAACTTCCAAAAACTTGATGGAAATACTGATTTACAGGTCCAAAAGACTAGGAAACCTATGTCAAAATACAGATGAGACTAACATCATCCAACATCATTACAAACTGACCATAGCCAAACATAGAAAACAGACATGTAAAATAGACAAGAAAAGTCATAGATTATATACAAATAAATAAATTGCACCTATATCTAGCAAGGAAGTATATTTTATATGTCTCAGTATAAAAAGTTCTAAGCAGGAAAATATAAATGAATGAAAAAGAAAACAATTAGGGCAAAAGATGACATTTGCAGACAAACCTACTTACACTAAATTTTCACCACTCAGGGAAACACTAAGTGGAATGAAGGCAACACCATATGGAAATATAAGCTGAGAAAGGAATGAAGACTTGACAAGAAGGACTGAAGAGTACTCAAACTGGCAAAAAGGTAAGAGTAAATGATTATCTGCCTTCTTTTTAGAACTTTAAAAGCTTACTAGCTGCTGAAATAAAAATAAAACTTATCTTTGCAATGTACAAAAGTAAGGAATAGTGTCTAAGTTGCTTTAGAAATTGTGAAGTAAAAAAAAGTTGTTAACTGGTAGGACTCTCCCATAGTTTGAAGAGGAACAGTAGCATGTTCATGAATCCAGAATACATAGTCTGTAGCGAGTGACTGAAAGGCAATAGCAAAAGAGATTCACGAGGAACCACAATCAGAGAGTTGCTTCCAGATTGTGTAACAGGTACAGCCTGGCAGAGCAAGTTAGATGGACTCAGTGAAGGATCATGGGCTTGAAGATGCTTTAAGGCAGAACTTTTTCATGAACTGGTCAAAGGCTTCTTACCACAAACAGTTACTATCCATCCATACATACATACACATACATACATACATGTTTTGTTTATTTTCTGTTGTATGGATGTTTCGCCTGCTTGTGTATCTTTGCACCATGCATGTGCAGAGCCCATGGAGACCAGATGAGGGTATCAGATTCTGCTGTAACTAGAGTTGCAGAGAGCAGCAGAGCTCTTAAACTCTACTCAGCAGAACCATCTCTCCAACAAGTTTTCATTCCACCCAAGAAGTCATTTTCTTAATGATTTCTACAAACTTTTCATCTTACTTCTTGAGAATTAAAAAAAAAAGAAAAGAAAATGGGAAAATAAGAGCAGCATGAACCTTTTCTTTGGATGAAAAGTGTATGGACTCTAGTCCTTATATTGAGTTCTGAGGTTAGATGGCTTCTAATAGACCCTGGGCAGTAGATCAAATTATGCATTATAGGTCAGTAAAGGAATTTATATATACTTGATCATTTCTTTTTGCTATGGTATTTTTCAATACTTTGAAATATTCTTTAGTTACCTAACATTATTTATATTCCTTAATAGATTTTTATAACACCAGTGTTCACCTTGTAAAGTGCTGCATTTATTGACATAATTCAATTTAAGCCTGGAAACTTATGACACATTAAAGGAAGTTTTGATCCATTAATTTAACTGTAGTCATTTAGCCACACTTTTTATGTTTTCATTTCTAGCTCTTCAATTTTCCATGAATAATAAGAAAGATGAGTGTTAGGGATAAGCCTACTATTCAAACAAATAGACAACATCTGTCTTTGAGAACTGCATAATCTTCTTTTGTGTTGAGGTGAACCAGATACCTGTTGAGCCATTTAATTTCATTTTTTGAGTTGCTTCATTCATTTTTCTCTACTCCCTCCCCACATAAAATACACTTTGGTTCAAACAACAATCCAGCACTATGGAGAACTATACCCTCTTGGATCATAATAAATTCTTTAATGCATTTGCCATGAATTGTGTAGGAGTTTTTATACCTTAAAAGACCCAGTTATGATATGAGAATGTTTTTATTATAATCCCAGGTGTGTCATATTGGTCTACTTCAGTTTGTTAACAGCTGTTAACTATAATTGTCTCTCATGCACCATCAAGAGCATGGTTTAGCCAGCTACAGAAAGTTTAATTCTGAGGACTCAGGAGAAGAATATAAATGCTAGAACCCAGAGAGAGGATGGGGGGCTCTGAAGGAGAAAGAGGCTGCTGCTCCCCCACACTGTTGCTGACTGGTCCTGCTGCTGTGTTTGCTCATTTGCTGTTACTCGTTTGGTAGACTGTTGGATATCCTGACTACTGAGACCTAAAGAACCCAATGACCCTAATCAGCACAAAGTAGTTAAAAGAGACATACATCCCTTACCCCTCTAAACCTTCTTTCTCTCCTACCTAGTGTAGGGGGTTGGAAGGAATTAAGGGTTGGAAGGGAGACAGAGAATTAAGTACCATAAAATAATGTAGTGTAATAAAATGAAAAATAATAAAGCCACCTACTATAACTGAGTAAAATAGCAGAAATTCCTCTAAGTATTTTTCCGGGGACTTTCTGATAGACAAACTGAAAAATTTTGTTCATTGTAAGAACAAATGAAGTTGAGAAATACAACCATTCTCCTCAAACAGAGTACATAAAATTACATTTCCCAACCAAAGCATTTGAGACTGCTACATTTTGCAGATCTTCAACAAATACAGAAGAATTCAAATTCTCTTTTGTTCACTTAATATGCAGACATGTTGCATGTCCTCTTACCTTGTACATGTAATGTCACCTTACATGTAATTTCACTCCAGTATAGAAAATCCATGCACATATCAACAGATACTTTCCATCCAATGTGAAAAAGTCATTTATCCTGTAAATCCCCATGTACTGAAGAATTTAGCTTAGTCTAGGGAGAGAGATCTGTCACTTGCTCTTGGCTTCTGCCTAATCTCCAAACTCCTATCAAGACTGCTAACAGTATCTATTTGGCTGCTGGCCTTGGATATTTACTGTTGTGCCTGATCGATCTCTCTCTCTCTCTCTCTCTCTCTCTCTCTCTCTTTTCTCTCACTCACACACACACATGCACACACAAATTTAAAAACACATTTTAAGAAAGATAAACTATTCAATATCGCCTGCTGTACATTTGTGGAGTGCTGGGGGTGGGATCTACACCCTCATGCATTCTAGGCAAGCATTCTACTTTAAAATCTTGATTCTCCAGCCTGAATAGTCAGCATTGAGTTCCATGCTGTCACTTCCACCACCCACTTTCATTGATTGTTAGATCATCTCCCTGTCTAAGCATCTCCTTCCCACTCAAAGTTACTCCCTGGCCTGATAACCAGTTTCTTTACCTGCCTAATGAATGTGGGACTTCTATTATAAGTAAAAATCTTTCAAAATCTAGAACTGTCTTCACCAATCTACACTTCTGTTAAATCCAGGCTCTCCTCACCCTGGATCACTTGCCACAGGTCTAATGACTATTTTATCTATTATGAGTTTTGTTGGCTCTTTTCAAATCATTTGATCCCACAATTCACTAACCTGTTGTGTTATATGATCTTACTGTTTTTTTCACTTGATTATTTTATTAGACTGATCAAGGAATCAAAGATCTCTCCTGAGAAAACTTCTGATTTATTCCTTTTTGGAAGGTGATATATTTCAAATAGCAACTAAGCACATGCTTTGTGCCCAGAAATGTACTTTTTGCTTACAATTCAAAATAAATGCCACCATCTCAATCTTCAGTAAGATCATCTCCATCAGAGAATAGGGCAAAACTTAAACATCCAGTGAGTCTCCCATATCTGCAGGTTCCATATCTGAAGATTTAAGCAACTGTGGCTTGAACATACTTGATAAAAGCAATGAATTTTCTCTATAATAAACATGTATGGACTTTTTTCTTTTTATTTATTCCATAAACAATAGAATAGTCATATAAATATTTTCATTATGTTAAATATTAGTATGTTACCAAAAAACGGTTTTAAGCCTTTGCTCTAGAAGAGGATCCTGAATCCAGTCCTCAGTAGATCCTGTAGGTACAAATAGTACAGTATATTGTACCAGAGTAAAAGGCATACCAGGTTAAAGCTACAGAATCATGAGAAGAAAGAACTGCTATTACATTTGGCTGAAATGTAATAGCATTTTTACATTGGCCAACAAAATCTTGCAAGGAATCACTAAGGTAAATCAAAAAGGGATATGGGTGAGACTGTCTATTTAAATACAGAACTAGTCCAACAATTGGAACACAGCCAGAGGAGAAGACCCTGAAAGGTGTAGGTAATGAAACAAAATTAGGTCACCAAAGGAAGTGAAACCACAAACCTTAGAAGGGACTTGTTCCACTATTCAGGAAGATATATTTGATTCTTAGTCACTCCAGTCTTCAAAATTCAAAAACTATCAGAATCTTCAGATTTTTCAGTCATCAGAGGAAACTTGCAATTTAATTCAATGTCCTGAAATCACATTGACTGCTTCTGAAGGTAATAAATCTTCAGCCACTTGTGAGGCATGAAGAGAGTTTAGGCACATCATTCAGAGGATGTTACGGGGAGCATGAAATGGTCACTTGGGGCTGGACATTGTGGTTTACAAATTCCCTCCTCTTTCTATGGTTATGTACTTTTAAAAGAGGAGAAGGAGGGGACTGAGAAGAGGAATAGTGAGGGAAGAAGGGAGGAAGGGAGGGAAGGAGGGAGGGAGGGAGGGAGGGAGGGAAGGAGGAAGTATTCTAAACATTAACTGTGTTTGAGAGGTAACTTACAAAACAAATTAATTTTTAAAAACAGGTAAGTAAGCATATAAAATTTATTTTTTAAAAAAAGTGTTTCTTGACATTTTATACATTTATATGATGTAATCTGATTTTTATACACATATACAATGCAATCTTAGTACCTACTCTCCTTTATTTCCCTCCCATCACCATTAACTTCCTTTCTTCCCTGCAAGTCCTTTTTCCATATTTGTATGCTTTGTTCGTTTAAAGATTCAAAGAGCTCAATCAAAGCCATCCATGTGACCATGGGTTTGGAATACTCTATGGAGCCGGATGGGCTCATCAGAAGTTACTCATCTGATGACAGTGATTCCCCCATCTTATTTCCAGAATCTTTCAGTGGTCATCAGTTCAATAGGGATGGGACTCTTGAACCCATGCCCATCCACAGTTGGTCATTGACAAGCCTATTCTTGTGCAGGTAAGTACATTTGCAGAGAGTCCATGATTGAAATGGCTGTCCCATGTTCAGAAGATGGTATCTTATACCCACTGTTCCTATCTTTCAGTTCTTATATTCTTTCTGCCTCAATTTGATTTTAATTTGCAATTTTCTGGTGGCTAATGATCTTGCACTAATTTAAAAATGTTTATTAGCCATTTGTATTCCTTTGTGAACTCTCTGTTCATATCTGAAATTCATTGTTTCCTGGGGTTGTTTTCTTGATGATTTGTTTTTAAGTTCTTTCAATATTCTAAACATTAATCCTCTGTCAGCTGCATAGTCAAAGAAGATTCTGTATTTTATTCCATTCTGTTGGCTTACTCTTCACTGTTTTGTTGTTGTTGTTGGTGGTGGTGGTGGTGGTGGTTGGTTGGTTTGGTTTTTTGTTTTTTGTTTTTTTGAGACAGGCTTTCTCTGCATAGCTCTGTTTCCCCTGGAACTCTCTCTGTAGACCAGGCTGGCCTTGTATTCACAGAGATCTTCCTACCTCTGCCTCCTGAGTGCTGGGATTAAAGGTATTGCTCAGCTATCACTGTTTCTTTTGTTGTACCAAAGCTTTTAGTTTCATGAGGTACCATTTATCCATGGTTGGTTTGGACAACCAATTTTCCCAACAAAACTTATTTTTGGTGTCTTTGTTGAAACAGTGGCTATGGTTGTGTTGACTTCAGTCTGGGTCTATACGTATGATTTGTACCAAATGCCATACTGTGTTTACATATGGCTCTGTAGTATAACTTGAAACAAAATATGATAATTATAGTGGAAGATCAAGTCAGCTTTATAACAGAGACATGGGGTTGTTTCAACATATACAAGATGACAATAGTAGCAAATCATATAAATGAAATTAAAGAAGAAAATCACATGATCATTCAATAAGTACATTCAATAAGTACAAAATCCAACATATCTTTGTGATAAAAGTCCAACCAAGAACAGGACTAGAGGGAACATTCCTCAAGATAATATGTGTGACTAGCCCATAGACAACATCTTCCTATGTGTATGTAAGCTTAACGCAATCTCAATAAAATTAGTATAAAAGAGGACTTGCTACTGTCTCTATTGCTATTCAATGTAGTTCTAAAGGTCCTTTATTTGGTTTGTATTTTTCAGGGAAGTTTTGTGTCTATCTTCATCAAGAATATTGGCCTAAACTATGGAGGTCAGTATCGCAATATCTTGGAAAACTTGGAATAGCTTTGCCTCGGGACCCAGCCATACCACTTCTGGGTATACACCCAAATGCCTCTTCACGGAATCATAAGGAAGTTTCCTCATCTATGTTTATAACAGCCTTATTTGTAATAGCTAGAAACTGGAAACAACCCAGATGTCCCTCACTCAACCGAAGAATGGGTTAAAAAACTGTGGTACATCTACAGAATGGAATATTGCTATCAGGAACAATGAAATTATGCAATTTGCAGCCAAATGGATGGAACTAGAAAAGCTCATCCTGAGTGAGCTAACCCAGACTCAAAAGGATGCATATGGCATCTATTCACTTATAGTAGGATTTTAGCTATATAGTAGAAGGTATCGATACTACAACTAACACACCAGAGGGAACTTGGACATAGACTTTTTATTTTTTATTTTTATTTATTTTTAATATATTTTTATATTTTTTCTATTTTTTAGTCTTTTTTATCGATTTGTCTGCTTATGTGTTTGTTTCTTTGTTTTTTAGTTCTCTCTCCCGGGCAATGAGACACTTTTCACTGATGGTACTGCCTCGTAGACCCCCAATGAATGAGGAAGCTCTTGGCCCTCATACGACCTCTCAAATGAGATGAAGGACTGTTATATAAGGACACCCCACCCCAGAGAAATGAGATGGAAGGGATAGGAAGTAAAGAAAAAAAATGAAATATGATGTTTCGGCCTTTTACTACTAATTGTCATAAACCGTTTAGGATAATTAAGAAATGCAAACTAATAGTTATGCAAGCCAGTCATTTTGTTAGGTACTATGACAGCCTATTATATTTATTTTATAAGCTAATCAGAAATAAAGCTGCTAAGAGTCAAGCAACATTTGCTTACCCTAATATAAGAGATAGATAGGGCCTCTTCAAAAACCTCAAGAGATCTGCAGAATATGGCATTCAAAGATGTTTTCGTAACTTTAGATTTTTTTATATCAAGACATATCAACTCCTGACAACACCCCCTATTCTCCTCCAAGTAGAAGATGAGCATCGAAGAATCTCCAGTGGGAGATGATTGAATTAGTCGCAAGCCTATCTCTTGGTAGGAAAAGCCCCTTGCTCCAACTGTAGACAGAATGCTGTCCAAAAAGGACAAAACCTGGAAGCAGGTAAGTCGACAGCCTAGCTCTGCCAAGACAGGGTAGGCAAGTCTTCATACCCCCTGCTCTACAATCAATGTCTGTCAGAGGAAACGGGGCCAAACGACTGAAGATCGATGCTGTAATGTATTGAGAGAAAATGGGAACTGTCCAGGCAGACATTGGTATGTCATTTCTTAGTTTTGGAAGCTGCAGGCCCTGTACTTCCTATAAAATCAGATATATTTATCCCTCTCAGGTCTCTGAAGTGGTTGAAGAACAGATAGCTAGAGTCTCATAATTAAATTTTGAGTATTTTAGGAGTCAAGAGAGTGTTATAGATCTAAGAAGATACTTTTAAAATTGTGTTGCAAGTTAGTATGAATGTTGAGTCAGATGTAGAACTTTAAACTCATGGAGATGGTTAGATAGTAGAATGTTAAAGTCAGGTGCCAAATACATATGGACTGGACATTGGGAATGTATGCTAAGCCATATAACCCTCATAACTGTGGCCTAATTACCTCTGTTGTTTTGTATTGTATTTATCATTATAAGAGAAAGAGCCATTTGTTGGACTGAAAGGGGAAACTGTAGGGGGAAATAAGATATACCTTAAAGTTAAAAAAAAAGGGGAAGAGTATGGGGGGGTTGAGGGTGGAAGGGTGGGACTGGAGGGGGGAATAGGGAGGGGACTGCGATTGAGATGTAACTTGAAGAAATAAAAAATAAAGGAAAAAAATAAGAAAGCAAAAAAAAAAAAGAAAGAATATTGGCCTAAAGTTGTTTTTGTTTTTGCTGTTGTTGTTGTTGTGTCTTTACATAGATTTGGCATTCGAGTAATACTGACTCTGCACAAGGATTTTTAGAAGTGTTCCCTCTATATTTTGTGTAATAATTAGAGAAGCATTGTTCGTAACTCTTCTTTAATTGTCTGATAGAATTCTGATGTGAACTCATCTGTATCAGGGCTTTTGAAATCAAGACACTTATTACTGTTTCAATCTCCTTGCCTGATATAGGTCTGTTTAAATTATGCCATCTTAATATAATGTTGGAGATTTGTATCTAGAAATTCATCCATTTCTTTTAGGTTTTCTGATATAGTCAAATACCGGTTTTAAAGTATTCCATAATGGATTTCTGAGTTGCATTGGTATCTGTTGTGGTGTCTCTCTGTTCATCCCCAACTTAATTTTCATCTGCTCTCTCTTTTACTTAATTTATCCAAATGGTTTTGTCAGTCTTGTTTATCTTTTCAAGGAACCAGTCCCTCATTTTACTGATTCTTTGTATTCTTTTATTTCCATTGCATTAATTTCTGCATTTGTTTTTATGATTTCTTTCAATCTATTTTGGGTTTTGAGTTGTTCTTGCTGTTCTAAGTTCTTGAAGTGAATGTTTTAAGTTATTTATTTGCACTTTTTTTTTTTGGTCAAAATGTAGGCACTCAGACTTCTCTCTTAGTATTCCTGTCTTAGGATTTTTTAATGTATCCAGAGGTTTGAGTTTGTTGTGCTGTCATTTTTAATAGTTCCAGGAAACTTCTGGTTTCCTTATTGATTTCTTTAATGATCTATTAATATTCAGTGGTGTGTTGTTTAATCCCCATGAATGTATGCATTTTCTAATGATTTCATTGCTATCGGTTTTGGGTTTTATTCCATTGCTATTAGATAGAATTCAAGGGTTTATTTTTATTTTCCTCGACTTGTTAAGATTTGCTTTGGTGAGATCTTAAATTATGTTCTACTTTAGAGAAACTTTCATGGGCTGCTGAAAATAACCCTTTTGTAGATATCCGCTAGGCATATTGACCTATGTCACTTAACTCTGATATTTGTGTCCCTACTTTTGTCTGGATAGCCTCTCAGTTGCTGAAAATGGGGTAATGAAGTATCGAAGTCATTATTCTTTTGCTGTTATTAATCTTTGGTTCAGTGCCTAAAAGTAGCTGTTTTTATGATATTAGGTATATCTGCTTGGTGCATATGTTTTTAAGATTGTAGCATCGTGGTGGGTTGTTCTATTGATTACAATGAAGTGACTTTCTTTGTCTTTCTGATTAGGTTTTGGTTGAAGTCTATTTTGTCACTTATTAAGATGGTGTTGCCTGATTGCTTCCAAGTCCCATTCTCTTAGAATACATTTCCCCCTATCACTTCACTCCAAGTTTGATGCTTCCCTTGAAGAGGATGTATGTCTCTTGTATAAAACAAAAAGATGCATCTGATTTCTTAATTCAGTTTTCTCATCTATCTTATAATAAAGCACTTGGTGTCATTAATATTTGAAGTTATCAATGAAAGTTACTTGTTGATTGTTGTCATTCTGTTGCTTTTGTGGTGTTAGTTTTCTTAATCTTACTCTAAATACTAGTTACTGTAGAGTCATTGGGTTTTTTTCTTCTGTAATTTATTGGATATGTTTAGCCTTCTTTTCAATTAAAAATATCTTTTCTCTGTTATGTTCTCTGTTGGATTGGTTAAATTGATATGAATTTATTCCTTTAGCTAGCTTGTATCATGGAAGGTTTTTCTTTCTTCTTCAATCATAACAGATAATTTTCCCAGGAATAATAACCTGGATTGGCATCAGTGGTCATTAAAAACTTGAAATGCTCTAATCCAAGGCCTTCTGGCTTAAAGTCTCCATTGAGAAAATAGTTGTTATTATAAAATGTTTGTCTTTATATTTGATTTGTGATTTTTCTCTTGCTTTTTCAATAATACATTTTCTTTTTCTATGTTTTAGCTATATTTTGTATTTTAACTATATTTAACTAATATTTCATGCTTTAAGTAGAATGCAGTGTGAGGATTTCTTTTCTGGTCCTCTCTGTTTAGCTTTCTTTGTGCTTCTATGCATACAAGTATCTCTTTCCATAGTTTGAGAAATTTTTCTAATTTTATTGATGATGTTTGATGCCTTTGAACTGAATTTACTCTTCCATTCACAAGGTTTTTGTTTTTGTTTTGTTTTTGTTCTTTCTTAGATGGTTTGTTTTTGGTTTTTTGTTTGTTTGTTGTTTGTTTTGAGACAATGTTTCTCTGTGTTACCTTGGCTGTCCTGGAACTCTCTTTGTAGACCATGCTCGAACTCACAGAGATCTCCCTGCCTGCCTCTTGAGTGCTGGGATTAAAGGTGTGCACCACCACACCATGCTAAGGTTTTGTTTTGGGTTTTTTTTTAACTCATTATTTTCTTTCATTGAATGATTCAATTATTCCACTTTTCTTCGGGGACTGATAATCTGCTTTACTTCATCCTTTTAGTTGGTAAAGATTTGCAATGGGTTTTTTATGTTTATTTATTACTTCAGGTTACATCTCCATCACAGTACCCTCTTTCAACCCCTCCCAGTCCTGCCCTCCCACCCTTTACCACCATCTCTTCCACCCCACCCCTCCAGAGTGGAGTGTCCCTACATATCAGTTCCCCACCCCAGTGCAGCAGTCATATTAGGGCCAAGAGCCTCCTCATAAACTGGGGGCCTACAAGGCAGCACCACTAGGGCAAAGTGTCTCATTGACAGGTAACAAAGTTCCTGTTCCCTTTGGGACATTGGCTGTTGTATAATTATCCTACACTATATGGCTAAAATATGATTATAAGTGAATAGATGCCATGTGCATCCTTCTGAGTCTGGGTTAGCTCACTCAGGATGAAGTTCTCTAGTTCTCTAGTTCCATCAATTTGGCTGCAGATTGAATGATTTCATTGTTTCTGATGGCTGAGTAGTAGTATTCCATTGTGTAGATGTACCACAGTTTTTTTATCCATTCCTTGGTTGTGGGACATCTGGGTTGTTTCCAGTTTCTAGCTATTACAAATAAGGCTGCTATGAACATAGATTTTTTTTTTTAGTTGTTGAATTTTTATTTTCAGCTTCACTTCAGCATGAGTCTTTTTCAGTATTTGTACCTTGTTATTGAATTTACTTTGTTTCTTGAAATTTCTTCTTTGTTTCATGCAACCATTTGTGTTTTATTGAACTTCCATCAGGGCTTTATTCTGTTCTCCTTAAGTTCATTCAAGTGATTATTAGTGTCCTTTTTGAACCCCTTGAACTTTTTTGAGAATATTTTTAACTGTCATCTTAAATTCCATATATTGATATTCATCTAAGCCATACTCTTGGGGATCATTACTATAGGCTTAATGGTCTTGGACACAAATTTTATTGCCTTGTTTGTTTATTTATTTGTTATTTTATTTTAGATTGCTTGTGGGGGGTTTTGTTTTGTTTATTTGTTTGTCTTGTTTTTTGCCTTGGGACCTGGGCATCTGGAGTTTAGTTGTTGTTTTTATCTTTTAATAAGAGTTTTAGATCATTTGTGTTGAGTGGGAGTTTTGTTCTTTTTTTTTTTTCCTGCTTCCCTAACTTGGCTTGTTTGGAACCAACTAAGTAGGAGGTACTTGAAGCTGTTTTTTAGACACTTAGTATTGATTCATGAGCATAAATGCTGGGATGATTCCTAGTTAGTGGCTACCTAGGGATCATTGGCGTCTTAATGGCTTCATGTGTGGTTGCTTGAACAAGATCCCAGAGCTGGTAGCATGACAAGGTGAGGGAGTCTTACCACTAGCAGTCAAAATTATGAGGATGCTTGGGCAAAGTCCTGGGACAGGTGTTACAATGGGACCACGGAATCTTACCACTGATGTTACATGTGTGGCTGTTTGGCCAAGGTCTCTGAGAAGCCATGCCAGGGGGATGGAATTGAGCAATGGGTATTGCCACTGGTAATATACCCCTGTGTAACAGGTGGTGTGAGGTCATGGGGCAGACAGGAGGCTGGGTTGAGGGATCTTATAGTTGCTAGAGCGGGGTCCCAGGGCAAGTGGCAAGACAGGACAGTGTTGAGGATATTTACTTGTTCTTTATGTTTATGTCTTACTTGTCATTTGGCATAGCTCAAAAAATAAATAAGTAAATGGGGTTAGCAATACTACTCTTTCAGAGAACTAAGAATTGGTGTGCCAGGCCTTTTATTTTGTCTCTCCTCTGGTTTTTGCTCTCCAATCTACAAAAAGCATGTGCAACTGGCAAGTTTAAAATGCAGAGTTATTTTAGTATAGTGTAGAAAAGGTCAGTATCAGAAGATAAAATTTGTAGGTTTAAGTCCCAGGTAGATAGATATTAGTTAGTTAACATAGGAGACATTTAAAGAATGGAAGTTTCTTGTTGACTGTACCTTTTCACTCTCTCCTATTCATTGACACCTCTTATGTATTGTCAGTTTTGAGTGGATGTAACAGAATCCTGTTTTCCCAGTCTAAATAGAAAAATACATTTCTTAGAAATAGTGCAAGTATATATTCTGGATAGAATAGAAAGATTTTTCTTAATTTTAAAAACCTGTTTCTTCATCGAGTTGTGAGGTATTTGCAGAGTCTAGTCTTATTCATTTATTATGACTGTTATAATGCTTTAACACAAAAATAGTAGTTAAGACATTGGAAATTGGTTCTCTCATAATTCTAGACACCCCAAGTTCATGCTCAAGGTGTTCTTGAGCCATGCTCCATTTGAAAGCTATAAAGAAAAGAAAACATTTTTTGCTCTTTCTAGTACATGGTGGCTCCAATACTCATTGTATAGTCTCTGCCTCTGGCCTCACATGGCCTCCTGCCCTGTGATTCTGTGTGTCATCTCTATGTCTCATAAAGATACCAATTATTAGACATAGGGCCCCTAAAAATCCTTAAGGATTTGATTTTCAGATCTTTGATTAATTACATGTGACAAAACCCTATTTCCAGATATTACATTCTAGGGTTCTAGGTAGACATAATTTTGAGGATATTTTATTCAATTCAGTCCTCTTGTCAAACTGAAACATGGTTCCATGGTTTTGTCCTGAGGGCTGCAAATCTCTTTGTCAAACACATCTGATTGTTTCAGGGCTCCCACTGTCACACAACATCCTTGAATGCTTCTATAAGATAGGTATTTATTATATGATTATTATCTTAATCCTCTCTCCTTGCTCATCTGTCCAAAGACAAAGAGTTCCAAAGTAGCTTCAAAATATCAAAGGCAGAAATTATCATCAGTTCTTCCTGTAGCTGTGGTGGTTTTGATCTGCATCCTGGGACTGTTTCTACATATTCTCAGGCTAAACCAAAGCTAATAGCTGCATATTCTCAGCTATTAGTCTCTGAAGGGCATAAATGGAGGAGGCAATGGAGAACAACTGTCCCTAGACATTGTCACCAGTTCTCCCCAGGTTTCCATGTTCACAGTCCAATGCTCAGTTTTAGAAGCCTACTAAATAACTTTTCTGTAGCCCTCCAGTTTCCCTTTTCAGGCCTTGATTTTCCCAGCTTCTGCTATATTATATATGGTATAGTCCTTTAATATGTTCCTTAGTACATTATACTTACAAGGATTCCATTTCTCAATTAAACCTTGGCTGATACATACATATATAGAAGGACAATAGTTCCCACTAGAATGTAAATTCTATAAAGAATAGTCTAATAATCTTTTAACTATGATCCTAGAGCATTTATCAATGATGTTTTGCATATGCTAGGTGACAAATAAATAACCTAAATGAATAAGTAATATGAAACAAACCTGGGGAGTAATACAGTTTTGCAAATTCTGAACTTAGAGCCATTTAAACAATCTAAGTAAGTCTTTGAGGGAGCAGGCACTCAGAAGAGATCTGAGATAGGTGTGCTATATATGTGAATGTAAAAATAGAACTGTGACTACAATAATGCCTGAGATTCTTCTGAATGGTGGATAACATGAGTACCTCATCAGACTCCTGAGGAGCATGTGTGGCAGAGCAGAGGAGTGATTTGAAAGAACCATTGCTTACGTGCAAAGCATCAATTATTTTTAATTGGTGAGAAATTTCTTGTGCCATTCCTTATGCTCCCTTTTCTCCCAGGTCTCCTCAAGCTACAGCAGGGCTTCCTACCCAATGGCAATCCATCTGGAAGCTCTTCTGAATGCTGGCCATTTGTCTACACTATGAGTGCTAGAGCATCCTCATGATAGCTTTCACAATCCACCTTCCTGCTGATTCCACAACCTATTCTGGGTATGGAGCCCATCAGTGAAACTGGGTGCCCATAGCAAAGTCAAGTCCAACTGTCTATCAATTTTGTTTCATGCTGTGTTCTCGGAATTCTAGAAGGGAGCATTGCACATCTCAATGCTATTCTTGGAAGCAATAACAGTCTCCTTTGTCCCAGCTTTGTCATGTTGCAAAGATATGTTTTCATTCTGGCTTAACTATTTCTTTTCAAATTGTATTGTCTTTGTACACTGAAGTCCAGCAGGGGAAAAAAAACCAAGAAGTTAGTTTCACATCTCCCAGAAGCAAGGAATCAATCTTCTGTATACATGGGTTGCAGAAGAAAAAGAGAAAGGGAAGCAAGCAGATGTATCACACAGTATCTTAAAGGGCATGCTTCGTTTGTATGCTAAACTACACCAGAGCAAAGATATATGTGTGTGACACATAAGAACAAAAGCTTTGATTTATTGGTATAAAGAACTGTGTCATTTATATTTTAAAAAATCACTTCTCCATGTGGCAGGTAGGGAAGTGGCTAGGTTGAAGTCCAGTGACCTTTACTTCTAGCTCCTTCATTTCCAGGGTAGGAAATCCATGAAACTGCAGCTGCTTTACTCTGTAATGGGAAAAGGTCTGCATGGCAACAGTGATTAATTGAATCCTGAAAATGACCTTGGACTTCAAATCTTTCTTTGTAAGACCCTTATATAAACAAAGATAATAAAGATTATCTCTTTATAAAATTTTTACTAGAATTTGATGCATTCTGGTAATTGCACCACAGTAGTGTTGATTATCCAAGGATTTCTGCAATAATGTAATTTCTTCACAAATAAATCAGTTTGTCATAAAAATATTCCTCATATATTTTTCCTTCTTTTATCACCCTTACAAAGTATTTCAGTGGCATTCTGATTTTTAAACATCCCCAAGGAAGAAGATCAAACTTTTATGCATCACTCAAAACCAGAAATGTTGACATTATATTTAGTGGAAATGGCTCCCAATTACTCTTTCCTCTGATCCATGCCTTGGAGACACAAGACCTCATCTCACCCATAACTAAACATCCTTCCTCCCTGAGACACACAGTCACCACATGCATTCTTTAACAAGGACCAGTAATATGTCAACAGTTCCCCTAACCACCCAGTCCAGAGCTCAGTGCATCAAAAATTGTTTGAGTAGCCTATTAGACATAATTTAAAATCTAGGTTTGGTTCAAGGTACTGTCACCTGAAATACAGATGAATCAGTCTTTTCTATTCAAGTTCTCAGTGTTGAAATCTCCCCCTGGTGGATTTTAAGAGTGTTTTCGTAAGTAGAGTTAGACCTTTTCAAGAAAGTAAAAGTTGAAATATTACAGATGTTAAAATTGACTTTATCCATCTCTAAAACATTGTAGTTATTTAAAAACTTGCCATTAAACAATTATAAAAGGAAAATTGGGTAATTTGAGTTTACATTATTTTTATTTGCAAATGTGAATACAGAATTTCTATCAGTCCCACTTAAGGTACTACTCTTTAGTGAATTTGAGCATTTTAATGAACTAAACATGCTAATTTCCCAATTAGTGCACAAAGGCATACTGTTTCAGTCAGGGAAAAGTGCATTCCTTCTCCAGTGACTCTGCCATCTGCCTAATCATCATCATGACCAAAGCTGTCAGACATATCAATGAAAGTTCAAGGGCAAAGCCCCTAGGCCACCTACAAGGTGATCATGCTTGATCTAGGGTAGTGGTTCTCAATGTGTCACAGAGGTCACTCAGCACGTCAAAAAACATAGATATTTTCATTATGATTCATAACAGTTGCAAAATTACAGATATGAAGTAGCAGAAAGTAATTTTATGATTGGGGGTCACCACCACATGAAGAACTGTATTAAAAAGTGGCATCATTAGGAAGGTAGAGAACCAGTGCTCTAGGAGAATTCATTGTGTTAAATGATTTTGTTTCAGGAGTCATGGATTTTTTTTTATATGTATAAGTGGGCATACATCTTGACTATGATTTGATGGAGTCTAGACAAGACATTTCAAAGCACTTTTTGGTATTTTGCCTTCTCTCTTGTGTCTCAACTAACCCATTACAAAATATACATTTGATGGAGAAAGGGCAAAAATAAGAAATAAAATGAGCACAAGAATTTGTTAGGAAAAGCTATGCAGAAATTCTCTTACAAGAACAAACAGGCAGCAAAGTCAGAGACGTGAACACTGGCAGTATGCATCTGTCTCTAGCAATGACCACCACAAATGCAGACATGAGAAACAAGCCAGCAGTCTATGGATAGTGAAGTTTCTTTGGCAGATACATTCCAATAAGTTCATTAGTCTTACATTTCTTAAAATATTCTGATATGGGTAATTTTTTAAAATTTATTCAGTTTTCAAATTAAACAATTTTTGTTACTTTTTATGACTAGGATAAATAGAGTCAGCTGTTGGGTTCATTGGAAACTGCAGGAAACATTAGGGTGACTGAATTTTAATGTTTGTGATTTCTTGGCATAAGACCTATCCTTTGATAGTGTGAGTTTTATGAGAGATCAGACCTCAGCAGTGTAGCATGGTCATTCTGACTATATGCTCTGTGGTAGATCAAATCCAAGCTCTATGACCTTAGCTGTATAACTTGACTAGATAGGTACTTAGTCTCTTTAGGTTGCAGTTTCTCATCGACAAATTGGGCGCAGCTCATGAAAACATCTACACAGTGTAGTTGCAAGTGTTAAAGACACTGTTCTCAAGTTTCTATTGCTGTGATAAAAACACATGACCAAAAGTAACTCGGGGAGGAAAGGGTCTATTTTATCTTATAACTCCCAGGTCACAGTCTGTCCCTAAAGGAAGTCAGGGAAGGAACTGAAGACAGGAATCTGGAGGCAAGAACTGAATTAGACATCGCTGAGAAATGCTGCTTACTGACTTCTTCTCCACAGTTTGTGAGCCAGCCTTCTTATACCATCCAGGACCTGGAGCCTAGGGGTGGCACTGCATGTAGTTGGCTAGGATCTCCCATATCAATCATTAGTCAAGAAAATGCCCTAGAGAGGTGCCTACTGGCAATTTAGTAGAGGCATTTTTCTCATTTAAGTTCCTCTTCCCATATAATTTTAACGTGTGAAGTTGACCAACAACTAGCCAGAATAGATGCTAAAACTGTTCACACACACCATAGTTGTTTCTCTTTTTTATCTTTTTTTCTTTCTTGTTCACTTTCATATGTTAACAGTATCATTTTCAGACATTATTTTTAAACTCCTTACTAAATTGAACTGCTTTATTATTCAACTGAGTCTTTGTCTCTGTCCAGTAGGAAAGAAGGCAGAGGTTAATTCTGGCTTTCTTTGTCCTGTTTCATTAATTAATTAATTGATTAATTTTTATCATGTCTTCTTCTCTATGTTAACTGTCTTCTGCTCCTACAGAGGAGTGAGAAGAACATTGGTGAATAGGACAACTCTTCTCTGAGCCATGCAGTTATTATCCTGACTGCATTGGCACCCTCTGGCTTTGGTATGTTCTCTCTTCTATTCTTTTGAGAGTTGAGACACATTCTGCCCTCCATCCCATTTCCAGTGTCCTCTTTCACCTGCCTGTATACACCTACTCAGCTCCTGCTGTGATAAACAAACTTTCTGCCTTTCCAAGTCACATTAGGAGATGCTCTGTCTTCCTGGAATAATGGAGTTACATTTTACTCCACCTAAGGTGAGGGAGGGGAGCATGGCCTCTGCCTGCTCTCTCTCTGGGATCAAGTCTGTCTTTTTATCAATGAGTCTCTTGCTTGCCTTTGAACTGTATAGGTGAGAGTGAAATATCACGTTCTGGTTCTGGGTCTTCTCCCAGCTCAGGGGACACTGATGGACATGTAGGGGCTGATTTTCTGAAACCCCCATATTTTAATGGTAACATAACCAGTGACTTCCATCTTCCTTCCTAGGAGAAAAACAGTGCTTTCAAACTCGCTCTGGCAAATAGTTTGTCTTTCATTCTTCCTTTATACTCATACAGGTGGAGTGGAGGCAGGGGAAGGGTGGGGAGGGGTGGACTAACACCTCTGGAAGATGAATGCTTTATCCAGCTGTAAGGATCGTCAGCGTGAAGGTATCACTGGAAACTAGGGGGTGTTAGCATACAAATAATTCCACAAGCCTGCTCTTTTGACCTAGCAGTTGCCTACATCATGACCTGTCACCACCAGATGTGCCAGGTGTATGCTGATTTTAAAAGGACCTGGCCATCCCAGCTCTCTCTCTCTCTCTCTGCTCTCAGAGTTCCATCTCTGTTCCCTACAAGCACCCCCCTTGACCGCACCCCAGACTCTACCGTCATGGCTCCCCTGTCTGTCTACATGTCCATTTGTCTGACTGTATCCCTTCCCGAGATCCTTACTCCTTCTCTTTACTCCTTACTCCTTCTTTTACTACTGATCAGTCCCATGGCATAATTTCCCAGGGGCACACCTTGGCTCAGACCTGCCAATGATATTCTCTTGCCGGGTTATATTTCATAACAGGCAAATTGTGTGTTTGTAACATTCACATAATTAGGTTGAATTGGTGAGCATGGTAGTTAGAATCCATATGATGTGAGCAGACTAAACTGAAATGTTCAAGAATTTAAAAAAATCAAATGTCAGATCTACTACTATTAAATTTTTGATCCAGAGCGGAAAATGGATTTCTTCTCTTTTGGATAGCTCAACAATTATGTTATACTGTCACCTATGTTTTATAGGCATTAGTATATAATAGCTAACTACTTTTAGGATGTCCAGTACACGTCAGTTTTCTAAATATACAATATGTTTATTCGTTTCAAGTACTCTACCAAGTAGTTCTACAACTATCTTCAGTGTATGAATGAAGAAACTGGGGCACAGATAGATCAACCACCTGAACACAATAAATAGATGGGCGCATGATACTTAAACCCAGAAGTGTCACTCAGCACTGCAACACAATGCTTAACCACCCTCATGTGATTCATATTACTGTAGCCATCTTGTGAGGTGGATGCTACAGGCTGACATGTAATCGTGGGATCAGTTGGCTATAGAGCTGAAAGAAGCCTTCAGTCCTTGCTTCTCTTCCATCCTACCACTTTCTGCTGGGTACATTTTGTTTGTTATTCAGTTTGCATCATAATATGTTAATTTCTAGAATAAATTTATTAGAGTTATTTTTACTGACAGTCAAAATAATTAAGGAGGAAATAAATTAGCAAACGCTTTGTGAAGCAGGGCAGCAGACACTTATGGCCTGGAGCTTTTTTTTAAACATTTTTTTCTTTTAATCTTTTATTGCCTTTGCTTTGTTTAAAAAGTGATACAATGTCATATCTGAACAAATAGAAAGGCAAATGATCCAACTACCTGATGAAAAGCGCTGCCCATATCTTTGTAACTGTCCTTCTGGGCCTGTGCAGACTTGGGTGTGGGGCAGTTTGTATCCATTGTTACATGTCTCTTTCTTCCTATGTAAATGAAGAGCAATATCCTGGTTTGGAATGAGAAACTGATTGTTGGGAACAGCCACAGTGGCTGATGTGGTTTCCTCTCTCCAGCTCCTCACTGCTCTGGGTAAGCACTGGTGATTAAAGTTCTATTGTTTGTTTTGTCTTCAAGTTATTAAATCAAGCTTATAAACTGTTAAATAAAACATATATATCAGTCTACATTCATTATTACATAGGAGGACAAAGTCCAAAGTAGCCTCTTCAGAAGCTGTACCTTGGGACTCGACCCACCTGCAGCCCATTTGATTTCAATTTCTACCCTATGCTCAGTCCTCCCCAGTAAGCAACCCTATGTACATTAGGGTGGACACCCTAGTCTCATGGTCACACCTAAGCTTCATCTGCATCATCCTTTCCTGAATAGTTACTACTTGGTCTTGATTTGAACATAGAAGTTCTGGACCTACCATGTAGTCAGCTCACTCTGGCCTTGGAGAAGAATTTGAGCTCTACAGACAAGGAATCCTTAGATCAGTAAGAATGTTATTTTGAATATAGTTCAGATGCGGGGCTTCCAGGTTCAGATTGGAAATCTGTAGTAGTGCCAGCGAATTTCTTCTGCTTTTATGAGCAGATAGATCAAGAGCTTCATGAATCCTCTGTGGGAGATGGTGACTAAAAGGAACCAACCATTAATTATTTGTACCCAGAAGTGTTTTCTTTTTAAATATGTATTATTATTATTTTATTGTATGGGTGTTTCCTTCATGAATGTCTGTGCACCATGTGTGTACCTGGTGCCCATGGAAGCCAGTAGAGGGGAGAACTCCTGGAGTTACAGATGGTTGTGAGCACAGGTGGGTGCTGAGAATTAGCCCTAGTCCTCTATAAAAGCAACAAGTACTCTTAACTCTAAGCCATCTGTCCTGTCCCCCAGAGATATCTTTTAATGTATGACTGTAGTAAGAAAAAATAAAAACAGATGCAAGAAGAGAGTTAGGACCTCACTTCAGAGTGCCTGAACCTACAGGTCCTAGCTGTTCTGTGTTGCTGTGATCAACACTGACCAAAAACAACTTAGGGGAGGAAAGAACTCATTTGGCAGAGAAGTTGGCTTAGAGTTCACCATTGAGGAAAACCAAGGCAGGAACTTGGAGCAGGAACTAAAGCAGAGACCACTGAGTAGAGCTGCTTGCTGGCTCTGTCTAGGCAGACACTCAACCCCCTTTCTCATTCAGCCTAGGACCACCTGCCCAGAGATGCTAATGCTCAAAGCAAAGTCACCCCTTCTACTCAATTAGCAATCAAGAAAATATCCCCACAGACATACTAGCAGGTCAACGTGATGGAGGCAATTCCTCAACTGAAGGTTTTTCTCTCCACATGTGCCAAGTTGTCAAGAACTGTGCACTGCGCCGGCAGGTCACTACACAGTAGCTACACAAATACAGTGTTTCTGTTTCTCCCCTCTAAAATGTGTGTTTCTTTATCTTCAAATGTTTTGGGGACAGTCAAGCATCACCTTCTTTATTTCTTTTTTGGTCTAATCCTGTCAAATACACCCACATCTACACCATTCTGCAGCAACCATATCTTTTTCCTTAGGCATATTACTAAATGTAACCACAATACCAGTATATCTACCTCTTTGCTCTTTTCTTCTCTATGAGAATAAGAATTTATTTAACCATTTTGCCACTGTATCTCTAGTAATTCAAACAGTTCCTGTCATGGAGAGGGCATTTGATGAATGGTTTTTTAGATTAATGAGTCAATTATTGTTATATTTACAAATACATTACCCATACACAATGGAGTTCAGAAATTAGCTTCCAGTTACTTCTAACATAGAAGTAGGGGCAAAAATATGAGCATAACCAATGCAATTATGAAATTAAGCCAAGTGGCTCCCCTTGGCTTTCATGCTTTCTGAGTTTCCTGTGGATTAGGAGAAAATGAGACTGTCATAGGATAGCTGCTTCCTCTAGTCTTTCTCTGCTGTGTGGGAAAGCAGTGCAGAGGTATTATGGTGCAGGATTTGGCTGGTAGAACCTGGCCTGGACTCCTGTTTTAACATATTTAAGATAGGAACAAAGTGGCAATCTGAGAAGAGTGCTACCAATAAAAGCTTCCTTCTGAAAAATTGGCTTTGCTTCCACTCTCAGTCCTTTGTCCAACTTTATGTTCTTTCATGTAGCCGGTGAATCTGATTGACACCTGTGGCCTGCTCCAAAAGAGCAGCCATTTCTTAAGGAATGGGGGAGTTGCTGTAAGTATTTAAGTGCTCCAAGAAAGAATGAAACATCATTGGAAGAAATAAAATGAAATCAAAAGAAATAAAAATGTGGCTTTGTTACTTTGAAAGCATTTTTCTTTTGTAATTGTCATTGAGGGGGAAAATGACAAATAATAAAAAAGAAAAGGTTTGAATAAAATTGTTTGAAACTAATGCTATCCATCTTAAAATCCTTAAATAACAAAAGCTTTATCACAGAAAAAGAAAAAGTATCATGGTATGGACTATTCAAAGTAATACAGGTAGCTTGTGGCTATTTCTATTCCATTATTTATCCATTAATAATAATGAATACTTCCCTATATGTGCTGGGATGTGTTCATAGAAATATTATTTACCAACAGAGAATCCATAGGGAAGAATGTGAATGGTTACATTGTATGTGTCTTTTCTGAAAGCACAAAAGACAGTCCACCATGCTGACTCACAGAAGAGACAACAGGAAAATCAGCAGGCCAAGTGAGTTTGCTAAGACTGGTAATGAAAGTCACCACAGGCTGCCCTGGCTGCTGTGAAGTGATTGGGAATCCCTGGGAGATGAAGTCTGGGGCTTCTGCTTAGCCAGATAGCCACTTTGTACCCTAGTAACTTTCTTACTAGACTGCCATCTCATTAACTGCTTCGTGACAGATGGTCCCCAAGTGTCCCACACTCTGCTTTGGGCCATATTGCTGGGTAGTGCTCTGCCCTTACACTCCCCTTGTTTCCATCTGCCCGGACAGGTGTTTGCAAACATGACTGACAATGTGACTATGAAGTGTGTTCCAAGAAGAGCCTTTGCCCATGGAATGGATTGGAACATAGGTTCCAACTGAAAATACCACATTAGCATTTTTTTGACAGACGCAGAGTTTGAGCTTCTCATAATTACTATTTCACCAAACCAACTGAGACTCAGGACTGCAATTAAAAAGAAATGATCTTTCATGTATAATGGCTTTCACACTGCATGATAGATACTATTAAATAACCATCATTAGCCACTAAAGTATGTGCCACTCCTTTTCCAGATCCCTTTCTCTGCCAAGAAATTTAAGACCAAGAATGATCAATTAATGAATCATCAGCACTATAATTGTTGATATAGGACATGCAAATTGAAATTTTTCAGAATGATTTAGACATATGAGGAATTGTTAATGATAGTGATATTACCCAGACACAGAAGTTCTTCTTCTAAAGACCTCATTTACTTATCTACAATTTATAGGCTAGTAGAGAAAAATGAAGTAACTTTAAAATAAAGAACAAGGAGATTTGGGTTAATTTTCTGAGTATTGTGCTAGGTTTTGGGAACAGAAAACTCAATGAAATAGTTTCTCTTCTCAAAAAGCTTCTATAGTGAGGCACAGACAACCACAGTACTGTGTGACGGATTTAATAATCAAATGTGTACCAGGTACAAGACCTCACATGGGAGTTTAGCTTGCAAGGGAAAGTTATAATGATAGAAGGAAAGATTCTGCTGGACAACCTACAAGTTCCTGTTTGGGCCTTTTCATCTTTCCTAGAAAACATCCTTTTCTCCCCTCTACAGAGAGCATAAAAGAGGCACAGGAAAAATGGTGACCAAAAGGATGAGAGGTTGAGGATAGTTTGCTTTTAAAGGCCTTAGACACATCAGTTAAAATATTAGACAAGAAGGCTCTAGGGCCCTGACTTCACACTATCTTGCTTCGTCCAGAAGTGCATTTGGGATAGATGGAGTCACAGATACAATGACAAGACAAACATGACAGACTGAAGAGATTTGATAAAACAGCATGACCTATATAGCTCAAACATTCTTTTTATTAAAGACTCACATAACATTCATAATTTTGTCATTTAAGGTGTCATTCAAGGGTTTGGTATAAGCATGCTGCTCTAAAGCTACCACCATTGTTAAATTCTAAAATACTTTCCTTGCCCCAAAAGAAACTTTATACCCATCAAGTAGTCCCCTCCACCAGCAATTTCTTCTTTCTCCAGTCACTGATAAGCATTAATCTCCTTACTGTCTGCATATGCATGCCTATTCTAGACTAGTCTTATAAAATGAACTAAGTAACTGTTGCCTTTTGAGTCTGGCTTATTTTATTTTTGAAATGTCTTCAGAGCTCATCAATATTTTAGCACATTGTCAGCATTTCATTCCTTTTAAAGAATAAGTAACATTCTACTGATTAATATACCATATTTTTGTCCACACATCCATCAATCAGTAGATGTCTGGGTTGTTTCTTTTCTTTATCTTTTCCTCCCAATTCTTGGTTTCAATATTGAATGGTAAAGGACAGAAGTGGAAAGGACTGGGTCATAATGTTTTTGAAAGGTCATCACACCTGTTTCTAAAGATAAGCCTCATGGTTTTATTTCTGTGAGCATGTATAAGGGATCAAATTTTTCCATCTCTTTTTTTTTTACATTTTTTTCTTTAAAAAATTATAGCCATCTTATTGTCAAGCTCTTTTATGAATAAATAGTGCATCACCAAAACCTCTTTGCAATCAAAGATATACTTGTCTGCTTTTCTTCATTTGTATGTGAAGTCATAATTTAACTGAATGAGGTTTTTTCTTCTGAGTTGCAAAGTGAATTTAATGAAATTCTGACAACAAAGCTGCCTTTCATAAACTCCCATCCCTGCCCCAGCCTCCATGATCAAAGCCAATGCCTCTAAATGATGACCTTTGAAAAATCACCCCAGAAATACAACCAGGTGCCTTAGTCAGTAATTGGCAAAGGCATAGGAACCACATCCATGGTTGGCAAGGAAAATGTTCCTCTTGGAAAAAGCTCAGCTTTGTTTTTTAAACCCAATAACCATTCCCCACTCCTCACTGTATGTATTGTATAGTATTTTATTTAGTTATTTATTTATTTACTTACTTACTTTTACTTACTTACTTACTTACTTAATTTTAGAAACACAGTTATGCTCCGATTCACATTCCACTTCAAGTAAGGTGGTTTATTTAGGTAAAGCGATGTATTAAACAGTCCCAATCCCATTGAATTTTGAACTCCGCGTTAACATTTTTTTTCTCATGCATAATTCAGCGTCTGTTGCACACACTCCATGGGAGTCTGTGGTCATTGATTTTAATGTGACTGCCATTGTGGACACTACATGCGATTCTTTCCCCTCAGGCTGCTGCACCTAGTTTTGGAACCTGAAGCACCCATGGGTAAGCAACTGCTGAGAACAAGCAAGCCGTTAAGTATTAATGTTTCCCTTTTAACGCAGTGTCCAGTTTTGCATTATAGACTGGTAGAAACAACTTCGGTGAGTCTACTTCCAAACGTGGCTTCTCTTGGTGGAGATATGAGAAGGAGATTGAGGAAGATAAGCAAGCAGCAAAACCCCAAACTGAACACTGGACTGCAGCAGGCCAGTCTTCCAGGTACTTGGCATGCTTTAGGCAGACTTGCATACATTTTATGGAAGGAAGCAGCATTCATGAAAAGGAATAGGGCGTTGGATCTTTTGACAGAGCAACTGAAAAGTCAAAGGGACCTTAGGTTCAGAATCCTGGGAAATCCCAGGGTCCTTTAAAAATCAACATCAGCCCCCCCCCCCCCGCCCCCAGAGCAAAAAGAAGCCTGCAGTTCCTAGATGAAGTTGGTGCCCTTTGGGCCTGCTGGCGGCCTTGGTATCCATGTCTTAATGATTTTACCTCTTGGACAAGAGCAGAGGTCATACCTCAAGTCCTGGTATCCCTTAGCATTCCACGTGGGGAGAGTCTGAATACCTTGCCACTGATACCAGGCTTAATGACAGTCTCATCATTTGCATAGCCAGCCATGCCTGGAGTTAGAGCTGGCCTGCCCGCCTGTTCAGGCCTTGGCGCTCTCCACCTCCATCCCCCGCCCCGCCAACTCTCCTGGGTACAAAGTACAACCAGGACGCAGGGGCGCAGCTGTTCCAAGCCGTGCAGCCTAATCTTTCCCTAGTGAACACCTACATGGATTTCCAATACCGCGCCTGGCAGGTTTCGGAGGGAGTGCCAGCCTCCCACTGGGCTCTCTGCCCCACGTCATCCTGATTTCTACAGTTGACATTCTTGGGGGAGGTGGAGAAGGATCTGGAGGCTACAAGCTTTGTTAGAGAGTCGCAATTGTTCACTCAGTTCCCCTGAACACTCCCTGCTGCAGAGTAAAGGGTGATGGATATTGTAACTCAACATCTCCTAATACATCACTGTGGTCTTTCTTGCTCATAATGCCACTGGCTTAGGTCTGGTTTCTACCACTCAGTGTTTGCGTTGGCACTTGAGCAACAGTCAGCCCCAAAGGGAGTTGGACCTCGCAAAGAACGTCAGAGCGCCGCCAGACCTCACAAGCACTTTGCAAGGGC
Organism: Lophiomys imhausi; assembly: GCA_907164525.1. Taxonomy (NCBI): domain Eukaryota; kingdom Metazoa; phylum Chordata; class Mammalia; order Rodentia; family Muridae; genus Lophiomys; species Lophiomys imhausi. Next base: position 3,177,978 of record CAJQZJ010032137.1, on the reverse strand, counting down.
CATCTGGAGACATCGACTTTGGGATCCGAAGTCTTGAAATCTCAAGGTGCAGGTTTGACTGACTGGGCAAACAGGAAAGAAGGTGGGTGTTTAGGGTCGTGGAGAGCCACTGGGAATAGGTGGGGTGGCCACAGGGAAGTAAACGAAGATGAACTCCAGATATACATATCTGGGCTTTGGTGCAGTCTTTACTTAGAGTCGGAGTTGGATGGAGTGGGACATAATCTACGTTCTTGGCTGGCACCTACCCTTTAGGAAGGTAGAGAAACTCCTCAGGTCCTTCCTAGAAATGCCTGAAGATGCTATGAGAGAAATACGAAGCAGTCTTTGAGTTGAGCCTAGAGGGGACTGGAAATACTGGAGGAAACGGTAAGGGGGGAATAAACCACCTATGTGCCCCTCCTTTTTTCCCGTAGCTGCTGACGCGATGGTGCTGCTTATTAATCATTCACCAGTCCAGAGCCGCTCCACTTAATGGCTGTGCCGCGCTGGGCATTAGCCTTTTGGCCTCTCCTCTCCACACTCCAGTGTGCCCAGGACCCCTAGAGCTGTCAGAGGCAGTGCTCAAGCAGCCAGTGGGCAATGCGCCGGGCGGCCTCAATAGGAGCCGCGCTCGCCGCAGTTGCTGCGCTTTGTCGGGTGGCGCCAGGCGGCGGTGAGCTGTGAGCTCGGAGCCTTGAGCCTAGGAAGGGCGCAGGAGCAAGGGCGCAAGGTGAGCGCCCCAGCCGCAAGGACCCGCTTCAGCTGGGATGTTCCCCAATGGCACTGCCTCCTCTCCCTCCTCTTCTCCTAGTCCCAGCCCCGGCAGCTGCGGGGAAGGCGCCTGCAGCAGGGGGCCGGGGGCCGGTGCTGCGGACGGCATGGAGGAGCCTGGACGAAACGCTTCCCAGAACGGGACCTTAAGCGAGGGCCAAGGTAGCGCCATTCTCATCTCTTTCATCTACTCCGTGGTATGCTTGGTGGGGCTGTGTGGGAACTCCATGGTCATCTATGTGATCCTGCGCTACGCCAAAATGAAGACTGCAACCAACATCTACATTCTAAACCTGGCCATTGCTGATGAGCTCCTCATGCTCAGCGTGCCCTTTCTGGTCACTTCCACCTTGTTGCGCCACTGGCCCTTCGGAGCGTTACTTTGCCGCCTGGTGCTCAGTGTGGACGCCGTCAACATGTTCACCAGCATCTACTGTCTGACCGTGCTTAGTGTGGACCGCTATGTGGCTGTGGTGCACCCGATCAAGGCAGCGCGCTACCGTCGACCCACTGTGGCCAAGGTGGTGAACCTGGGCGTGTGGGTGTTGTCGCTACTGGTTATCTTGCCCATCGTGGTCTTCTCGCGCACTGCAGCCAACAGCGACGGCACTGTGGCCTGCAACATGCTCATGCCCGAGCCCGCCCAGCGCTGGTTGGTGGGTTTCGTCTTGTACACATTTCTCATGGGCTTCCTGCTGCCTGTCGGGGCCATCTGCCTGTGTTACGTGCTCATCATCGCCAAGATGCGCATGGTGGCCCTCAAGGCCGGCTGGCAGCAGCGCAAGCGCTCAGAGCGCAAGATCACTCTAATGGTGATGATGGTGGTGATGGTGTTTGTGATCTGCTGGATGCCTTTCTACGTGGTTCAGCTTGTCAATGTGTTCGCTGAGCAAGACGATGCCACCGTGAGCCAGTTGTCTGTCATCTTGGGCTATGCCAACAGCTGTGCCAACCCTATCCTCTACGGCTTCCTGTCCGATAACTTCAAGCGCTCTTTCCAGCGCATCCTGTGTCTCAGCTGGATGGACAACGCTACAGAGGAGCCAGTCGACTACTACGCCACTGCCCTGAAGAGTCGCGCCTATAGCGTGGAGGACTTCCAGCCCGAGAATCTGGAATCTGGAGGCGTTTTTCGTAATGGCACCTGCGCTTCCAGGATCAGCACGCTTTGAAGCCGGGCACTGCGGGGAGGGAGGGAGTGGTCAGAAACCGGGACGCGGGAAGCAAGCGGGTGTGAGCGAATGAAAACAGGACACCAGGTATGGCAGTGGTAGTAGAAGTGCTTGGCAGCGATCAGCGCACCTGGTTAGCCTACTTAGGGAATCTATGTGATGAAGGTAAAAGGGAGAAATTTGAGGGTCAATTGGGAAGGCTTTTGGACCATCTTCTGCGCCCATCCTCTTTCCTACACAGCGCTTGCTATTCTGAACAACTCTGTTCTCCAGCCTGGTAACTTCGATCCTCCCGCCCAGTTCTGCTAGTACAAACAACAAACTGAACGTTGCCAACTCAGTCTGACTCTCAAACCCATATTTCTGTTTCTTTAAGAGGCGCCACGGTTGCTACTATGTGCTCCCTTTGGGCTGAGTCCCCATCTTGCACTCAACCCTGGTCGCAGAGCAGATCAGAGGGCCAGAATGTTCTCAGAGTGGCTATCAGACTGTCCCCAATTATGGCACTCCTTTTGCACAGCCTTACTTTCAAGGCAGCCCAGCTAGAGGATGACCAAACAACTGGTCTTTTCTACTCTCAAAGAAGGCACATCTTTCCTCGCCACCTTCCTCCACTCCACCCCCAGAGCAGAGCTAGGTGCTTAAGAAAGGGTCCTGCGCCCAGACCCCCGGTATAGTCCCTCCCAAATCCTCCTTTGGAGTAAAAAAGGAGCCGAAAGCAAGCAGAAGGACAATTTTGTAAAATTCCTGGATTGTGGCTGTGGGTACCATAGAAGCTACCTTCCCATAGAGCTCAGGACTTGGGGGCTGAGTTCCAAAGTCCCAGCGAGTGGCGCTCCTGGCTGGTGAATGACTTAGGCACCCTGGCAGGCGGCCCGGAATTGCAGTTCGTCTTGGTTTCCTCCCTAGAATAACAAAAGTTTCCATTTCCTGCTCTAGAGTAAGTTGCAGGCCCAGCTTCAGGCTCCTGTGACAAACTGCAGAGCCTTAAAGCTGGGTGGGTTTCCGCAGCCTGTCTGGTACCTGAAAGTTCCTGCCTTTCAAGCGGTGCCTAATAAGTTATGCCTTGTTTAACATATTTATTTATTTATCTATTTGTGGTCTTGTAAAAGTGTGTTTCTGCTTTCTTTTTCTCTATTTGCCTAACAGGGCTGTTCTCGAGAATCCTGGGGGCTTGGGGACATGCAAAAGAGCAGGAGTGGAGAAAAGTTCTCTCCTCACCCTAAGGCTCCCTCAAGGGTCCCTCTCTTGGATTCTATTAGCCTTTTCTCAATCCTTCCTGGCTTTGCTTGTGTCCAGTGAAGTTTGGAGGGGTTTTTTATACATTTTTATTGTAGTTTTTGTCTTATTAAAATAAATAAATGGCAACTTGGGTTAACTTCCATCAGTGCAAAGTAAAAGTCCTGGATTCCTGGCATCCCAGAAAACATAAAGGGAATAAAAATCACACTATGTATGATGTGTATATGTATGTGTGTGTGTGTATGTGTGCACTGCTATGCACAAAAAAACACACACATATGTATATATACATATATGTGATATATGGAGAGAGAGAGAGAGAGAGATCTGCTAATCTTGAGACCAACAAAATTTGTTTTGCAAGTCCATGAAACAATTACAAGGGCAGCCACAAAGTGGAAAGTGTGACTAGATTTGGGACATTTTCAGTTTCAGATAAAAGTAGCATTCAAACTTGGATCTAAGAAATGTCAGTCAGAGACTTAAATCACTGCTGAAGATATTGCTGCTTTTTTTTAAAGGTCCCAGCAGAGGTGATTCTTGCATACACTCAGTAACATAGTCACTTCTGTTAAGGAATGGATGTGAAATAACCATGTCTGCGTTTACTAACTACAGTGGAAAGCTGAGCAGGGCAAGGACCAATGACTTCACTCATTTATGTTTCCTGTATTCTTTGGTATGCTGCATTGTACATATCAGGCACTGAAAGGATATATTGGTTGCTTAAATAAGCCAGTGTATATCAATGGTCCTGGAGTAATGAATCTGGGAATCTCAGTTTCTCACTGACATTACATACAGTAGTTGAATGCACTATTAAAAAAGATGGTTTTTGTACATTTGCTTCAAGAATACCACCCTTTTCCAAAAGCAGTAACCAAGAGTTAAACTGTCTCATATTTTTTGTTTAACAAAAGAACAAATATGCTTTTCATCATCAGCAGGAAAGTCTAGATTTTTTTCCCTAAGAATAGTATGTATGCATATAATTACTCTTCTGTTAAATAGATTTTTTTAATCATTAAGACAGTGAACTTTACAAACTGAAATCTCCATCAATATCTTCTCAACGGGATACAAATGTAGTGCTCTTAACCTGTAATAGAAACTGAATAAACAGATGTATTATGCTGTTGCAAGTTGTCTGGCTTCCACTTGAATCTTATTGTGTCAAAAGGTTGTTTGAATACACAGGTAAATTTGGCACACTTAGCTTTTAGGAAATTTTCACCTTAACTTTGAACTTTTCCAAGATTGAATTTATCCTTTGAATTATTTTACTTTAAAATGGAAATCCTGGAGTGTGTGTGTGTGTGTGTATGTTCATGTGCACATGCTTGTGTGTGTGTATATGTGTGTGTGTGTACTAGACAGAGAGGAAAAGAGTATAAGGAGGAGGCTGAGGAGGAGGAGAAGGAACAAAAGAAGGGAGCAATAACAGCTGTTGAGTGGGTCAGAACAGGAGGCAATGACCTGGTGACACTCTGCTGTCACCTCACTAGCCAGACAATGCCCCTGCTTTTCCCAGATTAGATTACTGACTGACCTCATTTATTACCTCAGATTTTGTTGTGGAGCTAAGTAACTACTGACTTACATCAGAGAAATGATAATGGGAGGGAGAAATGTCTTCTCATTAAATTAAAGTGTTGAAAGGATAGTATAGAAAAGAAATAGAAAAACCAGGTTTTGAGGATGCATTTTAAGCCTTGCTCAGTTTTGGCCATTTCTATGGTGGAAGTTGTAAGTAACAAGGCTTGGTGAGGATAATTTTCTTTTTTAAAGCAGGCTCTATATTTTATAGCAACTTTATTTTTTCACGGCAAAATGAATGAAAGTACTATTCCTCAAGCATTTGAGAGCAGTACTTCTCTGATAGTGCTTGAAGGCTTCAGACCCCCTGTAACCTCAGCTTCATGTCATTGTACACACTATCACAAAATGACTAAAGACAGCGGTACTTTTATATTTTCATTATGTCTCAAAGTCATAGCAAAGCAGCAAATATGAAGTCAAGTTTACAACTTAGATTTGTGATACTGTTTTCTTAATCCTGGAGCCTTGTGCCCAGCTACAGTACATATAATTTGTTATTTTGGTTTTAACTACTCTACATATTTTATTCCAAAATCTTTCAAACTTGTGAGCTGGGAGAAAAGAGACAATTGAGCTAATAAATTAAATAGCTTTTTTTAAAAAATAAGTCCATGACCTCTTTAATTGAGGACTCTGATGATTGATTGTACAGTTTTGATTTTTTTTCTTATTATGATGTTTCTTTCTTACATCAAGTTCCATCTCCATCAGACTTCCTCTTCCCACTTCTCCCGGTTCCACCCTCCCACCCTCTTCTCCCTCTCCCACCCATCCCACTCCTCCAATATGGAGAGTCCCTACAAATCAGCCTCACTCAGTTCAACAGTCATATCAGGGCTAAGAGCTTCCTCTTGCACTGGAGGCCTACATGGTAGCACCCCTAGGGCAAATTTTCCCATTGATAGGTAACACAGTCTATGTTCCTGGTCTTTATGGTGTGTTGGTTGTAGGATAGTTATCCCATACTCTATGGCTAAAATCTAATTATAAGTGAGTAGATGCCATGTGCATCTTTCTGACTGTGTTAGCTCGCTCAGGATGCACTTTTCTAGTTCCATCCATTTGGCTGTGAATTGCATAATTTCCTTGTTTCTGATAGCTGAGTAGTATCCCATTGTGTAAATATACCACAATTTTTTTTAATCCATTTGTCAGTTGAGGAGAAATCTCTAATGGCAGTGAAACATTTGAAGAAATGTTCAACTTCCTTAATCATCAGAGAAAGGCAACTCAAGACAACTCTGAGATTCTCACACTTGTCAGAATGGCTAAGATCAAAAACTCAAATGACAGCACATGCTGGTGAGGGTGTGGAGAAAGGGGAACACTCCTCCATTGCTGGTGGGAGTGCAAGTTTGTACAACCACTATGGAAATCAGTCTGGCAATATATTAGAAAACTTGGAATAGCTCTACCTCAAGACCCAGCCATACCACTTCTGGGTATCCACACAAATGATTCTTCATCAACCCACAAGGACATAGCCTCATTTATGTTCATAGTAGCCTTATTTTTAATAGTTAGAAACTGGAAGCAACCCAAATGTCTCTCAACTGATGAATGGATAAATAGCTATTTTTTAAAAATGCTTTTTGTTTAAGCTTGTACAGAGTTAACACCCCTTTTCTCTCTTATTACTACTAAAATGGCTCTATAAACTCCAGGGATATTTTACACATCCTAGCGGGGAATGTGACTGGGTAAGCCCTTGGGCCTTCCAGGGCTTCCACCTTCTGTCTCTCTTCCTTTTTACATGCACATGCTTCCTGGTTTCAGTTTGGTGGCATTTGCAGCTCCAGAGCCTGGGATCCTCCAATTCATGTGGAGCAGCATCTCAGTTTCCTGTGGGCTGCAGCTCCTGGCATTCATGGCTCTCACATTGATCAACAGTCCAGTAGATGCCTGTACAGCCTGTACAGAGTCTGACAGCCTTCAACTGCAACCCCTAGGTCAGTGACTAGAAAGGACCTACAGTGGTACTGGGTGTCCTCCAGGATCACCTTGGTTTGTTCTTATCTCCCTCTGCAAACGGGTATCTCAGATCTTTTATATTCATCGTTGCTTCTATCAACCACATCTACTAAAACATTTCATACTCTATGTCTCCTTTATACTAGAGGAAAACCATAGAAGTTGAGTGTTGTATCTTAGCCCTGGGTCCTATGCAGCAGGAAAGTGGTAAGCCAAATCCCACTCCTACCTCAATTATATTCATACCTGATTCCCAAGAATTTTTGATTTCCTGACTATAAATCCTTCTCCTATCCTCAGGTGATGAGCCTCCTCTCAGAGAGAGAGAAATACTGAAAAATCCTCATATGATGAGACTCCATCCCCAGAAAATCACACAGAAATGACTGGTGATCGACAGAGGAAATTAAAACATGTCATCTTAATGTCTGTTAACTGATTATCTCACTCTCAAATGACATCTGAACTCCCAGACTGATATTTCCCAGGCTATCTTCTCACACATCAACCATGAAAAATGATCATATTAAAAGTTTTGATGCCTCATTCATTTTTGTGATAACCATTGCACCAAATATTAAATATGTAATTTAGACATGAGGAAAAAAGATACATCATTTTAAGTTACAAATATATATTCTGACCTACTATTATTAAGCAAATAAGAAAGATACGAATGCAACCTTCCAAGAAAAACTTGCTGGTGGTATGTTTCATAAATTAGCTCAGTCTCCTTGTTGTACAAAGCTATAGATAGATGCTCAGTATTTGGTACACCAGTGCACAGGACATTTCTAAGGTATATATATATATATATATATATATATATATATATATATATATATTACTTCAGGTTACATCTCCATCACAGTGTCCTCTTTCCACCCCTCCCAGTCCTGCCCTCCCACCCTCTACTCCCTATCACTTCCATCCCACTCCTTTGGACTGGAGTGTCCCTACATATCAGTCCCTGCCCCAGTTTAGCAGTCATATGAGGGCCAAGAGCCTCCTCATACACTGGGGGCCTACAAGGCAGCACCACTAGGGCAAAATGTCTCTTTGACAGGAAACAAAGTCTATGTTCATGTTCCCTTTGGTGCATTGGTTGTAGTATAGTTATCTTGTATTATATGGCTAAAATCCAATTATAAGTGAATATATGCCATGTGCATCCTTCTGAGTCTGGTACATCTACACAATGGAATACTACTCAGCCATCAGAAACAACGAAATCACGCAATTTGTAGCCAAATGGATGGAACTAGAGAAGCTCATCCTGAGTAAGTTGATGTTGCTCTCTTACAGCACTGGGCATTGGAGATAAGGACGCCCTCTTCCACATATACAGATGGATACTTTGCTTCTCATCCAACACGTTTCAGTTTGTTGGCTTTAAAATGTCACCAAAACATTTAATACTATGACATGTTTTCCCTAGGGGAAAACAGTTACAAAGATAAAGTCACAAATGATAGCTTATTATTTTATGGCCTACCTGGAGACTGTACCCAGAGTAGTAAGCACTGAAGAAAGGAGTGTGTTATGGTGGTCATATACACTCAGGCTTCTGATTACAGCTATAAAGAAAAATAAGGATATCTCTACAATGATGGCAAGGTAGATGAGCCTATGAACTGAAGCAGGTAGCTCAAACTACAGCAGCACAAGGCCTGCTTTTCAAACTGCTACTAGGGAGAGGAAAGCATGGTCTAGACAGGAGATATGATGTTAGATAAAAATCCTCTGTTAAATGTTCACTTTGATAATAAAGTGAATTATTGTCAAATAGTGTAGAAAACGCACTCTTAGCCCAAAGCTGGAGATTTTATATATGCGTAAGAGGGAAACCTCAGGATGGCACCAACATTCTTGCTGAGTAATGATAAACTTATCACTTTAAAAATAAATCCCTTTAACTCAGATCAATCCAAATCAATTCTTAGTGGATACATTATAAAAAGAAATGACAAGTTGGAAATATTATCCACCTACCATATTACCTCTTTAGAAATGTAGAACTCTTACAGAGGATGGCCCAGGTCCTCACAGGGTTAGGATTTAAGAAAAACTATGTATTAAATTTCACTCAGAAACCCCATATTGTGCAGAAAACCACATATTTTGGAGAAAAAAACTACAGAATAATAAATATAATTTGGACTGACTTTTACAAAAAATTATATTCCCAAAGACAATTTCTAATTCATTTAACTAGGGGTGCAATCCAGAACATGATAGGGAAAGAGAATCCCATTGTAAACTCGCTGTTATTTGTGCTCACAATGCTCTTTGAACTTCATTCTTCATGTTTCTATAATGCCTGAACAATCCACTCCCTAACTAATATTATTAGCAGTTGCAATGTGTCTATCCAATGTCAATAATTAAACCAAACTTTCTCCTTATATCTAATAAGCCATTGTTACTATCAAAGCAGTATGTATGTCTTTTTCCACAGATTCTCAAATTGCCTTGTATATAAGCTATTTCATATGAAGGTTAAATTAAATTATATGCTGATGCATCTATGGGTGTTCACAGGCACACACACACACACACACACACACACACACACACACGTACATCAATTAAAGGATAGCTTCATAAGGAATTGTCAAAGTTTGTCTTCTCTATTCCCTTCACAGTTGTCCCACTTCTAGTTGTCCCACCCTCTCCCCCAGCTCAGGACTCTGTCCTAACCTTTCCCAGTCTTCCAAAGAAACTCTTCTCAGAAAGCTCTTTCCCCTGCATTACAGTTTACTTACACAACTGACAATGTTTAAATGCTAGCCTTTCTTTTAAGTGCAAGACTTTTCAGTACACACATTACATCAAAATGTTAAACAATAGTCACTCCAAAAACATATATTCTAATACAACTATTTCTTAACAAATGATTTCATAATCCCCATATATAAGGATCATTTGAGGGGGGATCCAAGATGGCGGCAGCTGACACGGAGGTATTTTGTTTTCGGGGTCAACAGTCACAAGGCGGCAAGTGTTGCAGGATGCTGTACAAAGGGCATGACCCCTTCTAAATCTCACCCAGCTACACAGGGACCACGAAAGATGCCTGGGCAGGATGCCCCTTCCAACTCTCAGACACGCTAGGAAGCCTCTGGACCCAGGAATCGGGATAACCCATCCCCCCAAAAGGAGAAATCCCCGGTAAGTTCCAACCTAATACCCAGCCAGCAGATTCAGAAAACATACAGAGATAATCCCCACCCTGCTGGACACTCCCAGGTCTCACACAGACGATCCAATTATCTGGGAAAGGTTGCCACCCTTGGAAGTGAAGTAGCTCCACTGTAAAGCGCCTTTAGATCCCAGTCTGTGACGTCACTGGCCAGCCTCCAAGCCTCGGAAGCGGCAAGGCTATTGGAGCTGAACTGCAGATTTACCCCCTAGAGGAAACAACCCCGGGCAAACTGTGAGATATTTGAAATTGTCCTATATCGAACTTTTGTACTAGTAAGGGCCCTTCCAGCGGGGAATTGGAGCTTACTTGTGCACAGCTCCACCACCTGAATTAATTAGGTCCCCACCTGGGAGGTGGGACTGAATGACTCACCTTATAGGGGTGGAGTAAGGAAACTCCTACACCACAGTGCCCCCTTTGGACCCAAGTCCAGAAGACAGCAAAAAAAAAAAAGAA
>CAJQZJ010032137.1:3142344-3167480 GCA_907164525.1 Lophiomys imhausi | reverse complement strand
CCACATGGCCAGAGGCCCGAGACAAAAAAAAAAAAAAAACAGTGAAATGTCTCCAACAAAAGAAAACAACGCTATTCCGTTCAGCCCGAACCACCTCACCACAACTGAAACACATGAAAATGATGACAATTCTACATTATGGAAAGTGATAAAGTCCCTTCAAGAAGAACTTAAAACTGTGAAGGAATTCAAAGAAGCCACAATTCTACAAGTCAAAACAACGAATAACATCATTAAAGAGCTCCAAGCCAAGGTGACCCAGCTTGAACAGGAAAAGGATAAAGCAATGAAAGATCTCCAGACAAAAACAAGCAAACTGGAGAAGGAAATGTACAAAAGGAACACTACCATTCAAGACATGAAAATAGAAATGGAAACAATAAAGAAAACACAGTCAAAGTTAAAAGAGGAAATGGAGAACCAAGAGAAGAGAACAAGATCTACGGATGTGAGTATGAAAAATAGGATGCCTGAGATGGCAGACAAGATCGCAGGCATGGAAGATTCGATGGAAGAAATCAGTACAACATCCAAAGAAAATGAGAAGGCTAAAAAATCTCTCACCCACAACATCCAAGAAATCAAGGACTCAATGAAAAGACGGAACCTAAGAATTATAGGCATAGAAGAAAGAGAAGACTCCCGACTCCATGGTCCAGGAAATATCTTCAACAAAATCATAGAAGAAAACTTCCCAAACCTAAAGAAAGAGATGCCAGTAAAAATCCAAGAGGCTTACAGAACACCAAACAGATTAGATCAGAAAAGAAACTCCTCTCGCCACATAATAATAGAAACTCCAAATGTAGAGAACAAAGAAAGGATATTAAAAGCTGTAAGAGAAAAAGGCCATGTCACATACAATGGAAGACCCATCAGAATCACACCTGACTTCTCCTCAGAAACTTTAAAAGCTAGAAGGCCCTGGATGGATGTCCTACAAGCCCTGAGATAACATAGGTGCCCAGCCAGACTACTATACCCAGCAAAATTCTCTATCAACATAGAAGGAGGAAACAAGATATTCCATGACAAAATCAAATTCAAACAATATCTCCTCACAAACCCAGCCCTACAGAAGATTCTAGAAGGAAAATTCCAACACAGAGAAGATAACTACACCCAAGAAAACCGAGGAAATAGAAACATCCACAGCAACTAAACAAAAGAGAACCACAAGACAGCCAGCTATACCAAAATAATGGGAAATAACAACCCCTGGGTCACTAATATCCATCAACATCAATGGACTCAACTCGCCAATAAAAAAACACAGACTTACAGACTGGATCCGTAAACAAGACCCATCTTTTTGCTGAATACAAGAAACACATCTCACTATTGAAGATAAACACTACCTCAGAGTAAAGGGCTGGGAAAAGGTCTTCCAAGCAAATGGACCCAGGAAACAAGCTGGAGTAGCCACCCTAATATCAAACAAAATAGATTTCCAATTGAAGTTAATAAAAAAAGACAGAGAAGGGCATTACATACTCATTAAAGGAAATATACACAAAGAGGTCATCTCAATATTGAACATCTATGCCACAAATACAAAGGGACCTACATTTATAAAAGAAATGCTTCTAAAACTTAAATCGCACATCAATCGAAACACTGTAATAGTGGGTGACTTCAACACGCCACTCACAACTATGGACATATCATCAAGACAGAAGCCAAACAAAGAAATAATGAGTCTAACAGAGATCATGAACCAAATGGACCTAACAGATATCTACAGAATGTTTCACCCAAACACAAAAGAATACACCTTCTTCTCAGCACCTCACGGAACCTTCTCCAAAATTGACTATGTAGTTGGACACAAAGATAGCCTCAAAAGATACAAGAAAATTCAAATAACCCCTTGTACCTTATCAGACCACCATGGAATAAAGCTGGACTTCAATAGCAAAAGAATCAACAGAAAGTCTACACTCACATGGAAATTGAACAACTCTTTACTAGAGGACCACTGGGTCAGGGAAGAAATAAAGAAGGAAATCAAAGACTTCTTAAAATCCAACGAAAATGAAGACACAACATACCCAAACCCATGGGACACAATGAAAGCTGTGCTACAGGGAAAGTTCATAGCACTAAGTGCCTTCAAAAAGAAAATTGTGACAGCTCATATTAGCGAATTAACAGCTAAATTGGGTGAAATGGAAAAAAAAGAAGCAAACACTCCCAAGAAGAGCAGAAGGCAGGATATCATCAAACTTAGAGCTGAAATCAACAACTTAGAAACAAAAAGAACTATACAAAGAATCAATGAAACCAAGAGTTGGTTCTTGGAGAAAATCAACAAAATAGACAGACCCTTAGCCAAATTAACTAAAAGGTGGAGGGAGAAAACACAAATCAACAAAATCAGAAATGAAAAGGGAGAAATAACAACAGACATTGAGGAAATCCAGAGAGTATTTGGATCCTCCTTTAAAAATCTATACCCCACCAAATTTGAAAACTTAAGTGAAATGGACAATTTTCTTGATAGATTCCACCTACCGAAGCTAAATCAAGATCAGATAAACAGATTAAACAGCCCTATAACCCCTAAGGAAATAGAAACAGTCATTAAAAATCTCCCAACCAAAAAAAGCCCAGGGCCAGATGGCTTTAGCATGGAATTCTACCAGACCTTCAAAGAGGAGCTAACACTAATACTTTTCAAATCTTTCACAAAAGAGAATCTGAAAGAACATTACCAAACTCAATCTACGAGGCCACAATCACCCTGATTCCTAAACCACACAAAGACCCAACAAAGAAAGAGAACTTCAGACCAATCTCCCTCATGAACATATATGCAAAAATACTTAATAAAATACTAGCAAGCCGAATTCAAGAACACATCAAAAGTATCATACACCATGATCAAGCAGGCTTCATCCCAGAGATGCAGGGATGGTTCAACATACGAAAGTCTATCAATGTCATTCACCATATAAACAAGATGAAAGAAAAAAACCACATTATAATCTCGCTAGATGCAGAAAAAGCATTTGACAAAATCCAACACCCCTTCATGCTAAAAGTTCTGGAGAGAACGGCATACAAGGGCTGTACCTAGAAATAATAAAGGCAATATAGAGCAGGCCAGTGGCCAACATCAAAATAAATGGAGAGAAACTTGAAGCATTTCCTCTAAACTCAGGGACAAGACAAGGATATCCACTTTCACCATCTCTCTTCAATATAGTACTTGAAGTTCTTGCTAGAGCAATAAGACAACTAAAGGACATCAAGGGGATAAACATTGGAAATGAAGAAGTCAAATTATCCCTATTTGCAGATGATATGATAGTATACATAACCGACCCCAAAAATTCCACCAGAGAACTCTTACAGCTGATAAACACCTTCAGCAAAGTGGCTGGATACAAAATTAATTCAAAAAAATCAGAAGCCCTTCTTTATACAACAAACAAATTGCCTGAGAAAGAAATAAGGCAAACAACCCCCTTCACAATAGCCACAAAAAACATAAAATACCTGGGGGTATCTCTAACCAAGCAAGTAAAGTACCTGTCCAACAAGAACTTCAAGCCCTTGAAGAAAGAAATGGAAGAAGCCTTTAGAAGATGGAAAGATCTCCCATGCTCAGGGATAGGTAGGATCAACATAATAAAAATGGCCATCCTACCAAAAACAATATAAAGATTCAATACAATTCCTATCAAAATACCAACACAATTTTTTATAGACTTGGAAAGAGCTAGTCTCATTTCATATGGAACAACAAAAAGCCCAGAATAGCTAAATCAATCCTGTACAATAAAAAAACATCTGGAGGTATTACCATCCCAGATTTCAAGCTGTACTACAGAGCAATAGTTGTAAAAACAGCATGGTATTGGTATAGAAACAGACCAGTAGATCAATGGAATCGAATTGAAGATCCAGAAATGGACTTATGGCCACCTAATTTTTGACAAAGAAGCCAAAACGGCACAATGGAAGAAGGACAGCATCTTCAACAAATGGTGCTGGTCCAACTGGACGTCCATTTGTAAAAGAATGAAGTTAGACCCATACTTATCACCTTGTACAAAACTTAAGTCCAAGTGAATCAAAGAGCTTAACATAAGGCCGGTCACACTAAATCTACTAGAAGATAAAGTGGGAGAAATCCTCGAACTAATTGGCACAGGTGACAACTTCCTGAACAGAACACCAACAGCTCAGGACTTGAGATCAACAATCAATAAATGGGACCTCATGAAACTGAAAAGCTTCTGTAAGGCGAAGGACATTGTCATTCGAACAAAACGGCAGCCTACAGACTGGGAGAAAATCTTCACCAACCCCACATCTGACAGAGGGCTAATTTCCAAAATCTACAAAGAACTCAAGAAATTAAATGCCAAGAAACCAAATAAGCCAATCAAAAAATGGGGGAAAGAGCTAAATAGAGAATTCACAAAGCAGAAATCCCTAATGGCTGAGAGACACCTGAAAAAATGCCCAACATCCTGAATCATCAGAGAAATGCAACTCAAGATGACTCTGAGATTCCATCTCACACCTACCAGAATGGCTAGGATCAAAAACTCAAATGATAGCACATGCTGGCCAGGGTGTGGAGAAAGGGGAACCCTACTCCATTGCTGGTGGGAATGCAGGCTTGTGCAACCACTATGGAGGTCAGTCTGGTGATATCTTAGAAAATTTGGAATAGCTCTGCCACAGGACCCAGCCATACCACTTCTGGGTATACACCCAAATGCCTCTTCACAGAATCATAAGGAAGTTTCCTCATCTATGTTTAGAGCAGCCTTATTTGTAATAGCTAGAAACTGGAAACAACCCAGATGTCCCTCAACCAAAGAATGGGTTAAAAAACTGTGGTACCTCTACACAATGTAATATTATTCACCTATCAGGAACAATGAAATTATGCTATTTTCAGCCAAATGGATGGAACTAGAAAAGCTCATCCTGAGTGAACTAACCCAGACTCAGAAGGACACATATGGCATCTATTCACTTATAGTAGGATTTTAGCTATATAGTAGAAGGTATTAATACTACAACTAGCACACCAAAGGGAACTTGGACATAGACTTCTTATTTTTAATTTTTAATATTTATTTTTTATATATATTAGTTATTTTTTTCTATTTTTTAGTCTTTTCTATCTGTTGTATGCTTATTGATTTGTTTGTTTATTAGTTCTCTCTCCCGGGCAACGAAACACTTTTCACTGATGGTACTGCTTCGTAGATCCCCAATGAATGAAGAGGCTCTTGGCCCTCATACGACCTCTCAACTGAGATGAAGGACTGTTAGGGTTAGGAGGTAAAGAAAAAAAAATGAAATGTGAAGTTTCTGCCTTTTACTACTAACTGTCATAAACTGTTTAGGATAATTAAGAAATGCAAACTAATGGTTATGCAAGCCGGTCATTCTGTTAGGTACTAAGACAGCCTATTATAGTTACTCTTCAAGCTAATCAGAAATAAAGCTGCTAAGAGACAAGCAACATCTGCTTACCCTAATATAAGAGATAGATAGGGCCTCTTCAAAAACCTCAAGAGATCTGCAGAATATGGCATTCAAAGATGTTTTCGTAACTTTAGATTTTTTTTATATCAAGACATATCAACTCCTGACAACACCCCCTATTCTCCTCCAAGTAGAAGATGATCATCGAAGAATATCCAGTGGGAGATGATTGAATTAGTCGCAAGCCTATCTGTTATTACGAAAAGCTCCTTGCCCCAACTGTAGACAGAATGCTGTCCAAAAAGGACAAAACCTGGAAGCAGGTAAGTCGACAGCCTAGCTCTGCCAAGACCGGGTAGGTAAGTCCTTCATAACCCCTGCTCTACAATCAATGTTGTCAGAGAAGCGGGGCCAAACGACTGAAGATCGATGCTGTAATGTATGGAGAGAAAATGGGAACTGTCCAGGCAGCCACTGGTATGACATTTCTTAGTTTGGGAAGCTGCAGACCCTGTACTTCCTTTAAAATCAGGTATATTTATCCCTCTCAGGTCTCTGAGGTGATTGAAGAACAGATAGCTAGAGTCTCATAATTAAATTTTGAGTATTTTAGGAGTCCAGAGAGTGTTATAGATCTAAGAAGATACTTTTAAAATTGTGTTGCAAGTTAGTATGAATGTTGAGTCAGATATAGAACTTTAAACTCATGGAGATGGTTAGATAGTAGAATGTTAAAGTCAGGTACCAAATACATATGGACTGGTCATTGGGAAGGTACGTTAAACCATATAACCCTCATAACTGTGGCCTAATTACCTCTGTTGTTCTGTTTTGTATTTATTATTATAAGAGAAAGAGCCATTTGTTGGACTGAAAGGGGAAACTGTAGGGGGAAATAAGATATACCTTAAACTTAAAAGAAAAAAAAAGCGAAGAGGATGGGGGGTTGAGGGTGGGAGGGTGGGACTGGAGGGGGAATAGTGAGGGGACTGCAATTGAGATGTAACTTGAAGAAATAAAAAATAAAGGAAAAAAATCTTAGAAAAAAAAAAGGATCATTTGAGAACTTTTTAAAGATATTCTCTGTGCTCCACTATAGAAATGTTTATTCATTAGACCCAGGGTGAATCTGGCTGTTTTCTTTTCTTTTTTTTTAGTAAATGAATTTATTTGTTGCTTCAGGTTACATTTCCATTATATTGCCCTCTTTCCCCCCTTCCCAGCCCTGCCCTCCCATCCTCTACCTCCTAACCTTTCCATCCCACTCCTCTGGTGTGGAGTGTCCCTACAGAACAGTCTCTCACCTCAGTTCAGAAGTCATATGAGGGCCAAGAGCCTCCTCATACACTGGGGGCCTACAAGGCAGTACCACCAGTGAAAAGTATCTCATTGCCAGAGAGAGAAAACTAAAAAACAAACAAACAAAAATAAATAAAAAACAAAAAGTCTATGTCCACGTTCCTTTTGGTGCGTTGGTTGTAGTATAGATATCCTGTACTACATAGCTAAAATCCTACTATAAGTGAATAGATGCCATATGTGTCCTTCTGAGTCTGGGTTAGCTCACTCAGGATGAGCTTCTCTAGTTCCATCGATTTGGCTGCAAATTGCATAATTTCATTGTTTCTGATAGCTGAATAATATTCCATTGTGTAGATGTACCACAGTTTTTTAACCCATTCTTTGGTTGAGGGACATCTGGGTTGTTTCCAGTTTCTAGCTATTACAAATAAGGCTGCTATGAACATAGATAAGGAAACTTCCTTTTGTTTCCGTGAAGAGGCATTTGCGTGTATACCCAGAAGTGGTATGGCTGGGTCCTGAGGCAGAGCTATTCCAAATTTTCTAAGATATCGCCAGACTGACCTCCATAGTGGTTGCACAAGCCTGCATTCCCACCAGCAATGGAGTAGGGTTCCCCTTTCTCCACACCCTGGCCAGCATGTGCTGTCATTTGAGCTTTTGATCTTAGCCATTCTGACAGGTGTGACATGGAATCTCAGAGTCATCTTGAGTTGCATTTCTCTGATGATTAAGGATGTTGGGCATTTTTTCAGGTGTCTCTCAGCCATTAGGGATTCCTCCTTTGTGAATTCTCTATTTAGCTCTTTCCCCCATTTTTTGATTGGCTTATTTGGTTTCTTGACATTTAATTTCTTGGGTTCTTTGTAGATTTTGGAAATTAGCCCTCTGTCAGATGTGGGCCTGGTGAAGATTTTCTCCCAGTCTGTAGGCTGCCATTTTGTTCGAATGAGAGTGTCTTTTGCCTCACAGAAGCTTTTCAGTTTCATGAGGTCCCATTTATTGATTGTTGGTCTCAGGTCCTGAGCTGTTGGTGTTCTGTTCAGGAAGTTGTCACCTGTGCCAATAAGTTCGAGGGTTTTTCCCACTTTTTCTTCTCATAGATTTAGTGTGACTGGCCTTATGTTAAGGTGTTTCATCCACTTGGACTTAATTTTTGTACAAGGTGATCATTCTTTTACAAGTGGACATCCAGTTGGACCAGCACCATTTGTTGAAGATGCTGTCCTCTTTCCATTGTGCAGTTCTGTTTTTTAAAAGCCCACCACAGTGTGAGAACAAGTCTCTGAGATTTGAAGAGCAAGGTGCTTGCAATCAGCATGGGAGGCTCTGCTGGGTACTACAGAGAAGCTAATCTGCATGATGCTTATTAGTCTCATCTGTAAAGGCAAAATAATGACATCCTCTTCTGCAGGGCTGTTGTGATGAGACAATGCATGTCAAATGCCAAACCTGTCAAAGGTCTTTGAGTTGCTAATGAGTGAGATCTCAATTAGCACACAAGGGTAAACATCCTTGAGAGGATCTGGCCTCAAGATGACTTGATTCCCAACTCACTGAAATTTTTTTCAATCTCCTCTTTAGTCTCCAACTTCTGATATGTTGATTCATTTTCAGACTCAGCATTCCTTTGTTCTTATAAACTGTATAGCATACTTCCTTCCCATATTCAAATGTAGCCCTCTCTAGGTATACTGACTGATTTCATTTTCTGTCAGACCCAGCTCTATGAGCCTCTGACCCTCTGTTCATTTTACTGAATAGGCTACGGATATGAAGTTCTGGCTAACTTCTGCTAACTCCCTGGATTATTTCTCAAGGTTGTTTTGGTAACAAGCTATTCCAGGTATGTCTCTTTCAAGAACAAAGAAAAACCTTGACCATTCCTTGTCAAAAAGGAGTGATGTCCCAATCTCAGTGTGACTCAGATATAACACAAATCCACCGTGACAGAGCAGCCACTTAGGCTCATACATGTGAGACTGAGATGTGAGGACAAAGACTACCACCACATTAGTTTTCTTTCCAGTTCTATTATAGTATCAGTATTGGTGAATTCCTGTATCCCTGACCTGGGAATCTTGGGTCTTCCACTATCTGTGAAACAGCAATTCTCTGGTTGCAATGTAGGATAAATCAAATTACAGACTTTTGGAGCATCTACCACTGAACTGAATAGCAGGACTTACAGAATGCAGTTGGTTAGGTCTGAATCTTCCTACTAGTTGAGAGTGAAAATCCTGCCAGAAGTGGGAAGAGAGAAGGGTCAGTTCCCAAAGGAAAAATGAGATACATCAATCAAAATTCAATGAATGACAAAATTAATAATGTGACAAAATTAATATGGTTAAAATGATTGTTGTTAACAGTAATTATTTGTAATACATACGAGGAAGCACAGAGTTGAGATGATTCAGATTTTAAAGTGGGTCTCCTTAATCCAGTCATATAATCAATTTAGGGCACTTTAAATATGCAAAAAATGATTACATTATTTCTTTACATGAAGCTTATCTTAATATTGAACAAACTATATTTATGTAATATATTTTGTGTAGTAAAGAATTCTAGGATGTTGGTTATTTCTGAAGTTAGAAATGTTTCACAAATGAGCTGGTGATATGAGCCGGAGGCTAAGGACTGCTATGGAACCCTGATGAACGGAACTTTATTCCTGGAACTCATGTAAAGGTTGCAGAAGGGAACCAACTCCATAAAGTTGTTTGATCTCCGGCACATACATGCCTTGGCAAAATACTGACACAAACACATCATGCACATAATATATTAATACACAATAAATATATTTAAAATGTGGGTCACACTATTAAAAGGTTAAAAGGATTTTGATCCACAGATTGAAAAATTCCATCTGAATTTAAGAAAATTAATCTCTCTACAGATGAGTGTCTATGTGTCAAAAATAGAATATATAAACATCCATCTAGATTGGTAGCAATTGCATCATTGGATTCTTACAACAATTATGCCATCATTTAAGTACATTTTAAATAAGGTAATAAAGGCATTTTAATGTTACATAGTGTGGGACAAATTATAAAACATATTGAAGATGACATTGATATCAGAAACACAAGAAAAACAGGAAGTAATATGCAAAGGTTTGATCAGGTGTGAAGTCGCACTTTACCATAAGCAATTAAGGGGAAAGTGTGCTTTAAGTGTATTCTAAATAATAGTAATAATGTAGCCTACTACAGTAGTGGTAAGTACTAATTATTAACAAACTATATTCAAATAATAAGGTTAGTTATGTTTTGCTGATGCTTCTTCAGTAATTAGTAGTTGGTATAAATTATACCAGTTGGTATAAATTGTACTGGTTTTAAGTACAGCAACAGGGAAGGAAGTGAAGGGCGGAGAATTAACATTTAGAAGTATCAACTTTGTATGAAACACAGTTGTTAGGTGCTTTGTAAACCTTCCAACTCAGTTTCCCCCAAGATTCCTGCAAACTACCAACTCCTAATTTGTCTTACAAGAAAGGAGAGTGAGGAGAGAGGGAGGAAGGAAGGAAGGGAGAGGATAGGTATAGAACGAATTGAATCATTGGAAAGAACACCTGCTTGACTCCAAGAACCACAATCCTTCCTTCTCATCAGTTGTACCATTAAAAGGCACTTGCTACATTGCATAAACTGCATACAAAAGGAGCATTTTTACTCCTTACTTTAGTCAGCACCTAGAGGAGACTAACTGGTAAATAATTGCCAAGCTGTAAAATTTCCAACAGTAATGAGTAAGATTGTCTATGAGAATGCCAGTTTCATCATTAAGTCCAATGTGCCCTTTTCTAAGAAGCTACCCAGGACACATGAAAGTGAGTCTTCCAGTAAGAGTGATGCCATGGAGCAGTGGCTTGGCAATCAGAATGCATGCTTTAGGGTCTTGTACTTGGATCCTAAACCAGGAACATTGTTGTTGGCAGGTTATTTTTTTCCATTTACCTATTGTAACTTCTAACTGAAAGACATAAGAACAAAACTAAATTTTAATCTCACAATATTAGCAAATGAACACAAGTCTCTTAAGCACTTTTATATACTTTCCATTTCCATCAGTATCAGAGAAAGAGATGAGAAAGTTCATAAACACTGTGAAATCCAGAAAAAATAGTCCACTTTTTACATAAAGCAATATGCATGTTCTATTTGTCAGTAATTAAATGATTAATAACATTAAAATAAGGTATAAGATGGTAAAACTAGAGGGCCATTTAGAAAATACAAAACTCTAGAGGTAAAATACCATAATCCTAGATGAGCACAGTAAATTCAATTCTATAAGTCAGAAAGATTTTAGAATATGAGTGATAAATTGGAACTTTTTCTTCCTGTATTTAAAGTAGTAAGTTGAGGGGATCCGAGATGGTGGCAGTCAGCAGGGACACATTCTGAGCTGGGGGACAATAGCTACAACATCGCAGAAATATAAACAAGCTGAGCAACATCCTGATAAGCATGAATCCACAGGGTCACACCCAGTGAACCCAGGGACTAGTTGGGGGTCCCTCGTGGGACCCTCAGACACTCCCAGGCAGCAGAGGCACAGCTCTGCACTGACCCAGGCAGCATGAAACCAGGCAGTGCTGTGCAGGACCCCAGACCAAAAGGAGCAGTGCAGCAATGACCCAAGCAGCAGGGAGCATGGAATTCTCTGTGGCATGGCGTGGAACTCAGGCCTAGGAGCGAGCCGTGGAGGTGGGCAAGAGCCACTCAAAAACCCAGCGAGGGGACAAGTTTGGGGCCCAAAGAGAGGTTAGTGGCGAGAGACACAGACTCCTGTCCAAAGTGGAGACCAGCAGCATGGGGCAGAAGTCCAGGGTACAAAGCAGAGGCCACTGGCATGGGACACAGGCCCAGGACCAAAGACAAATGCCAGCGCGGACGGCCACAGAAGTAGGCAAAAGCCACACAGTGGCTGGCAGGGAGGTACAAGCATATCTGGGCTTATGCAGAAAGGTGCTGGACAGAAAGTTCCCTCTACTGGATATACATTCACTTGGAAGAACATTGCACTCAGGCAGGGCAGAGGGCTGCTCTTCTTGCACCCATACAGTCTCCTGCAGGTCTGATTACTGCAGGGTCTTGGGAGGTAGCACCAACTGCCAGATAGAGGTACTTCCCAGCTACCTGAGCACCCAATATTCACACGGTTAGGTTACCACAACACCCAAAAGAGGACCAGCAGTGCCACTGAAACGGTCTAGAAGACATCAGGAACAATCAGCTTAAGCTAAACCAGATGGCTAAAGGTCAGCAAAAGAACAAAACTGTCAAAAATCAGGAAAATATGACTCCAACAAAATTCAGCGAGGTTAACACAGCAAGCCCTGAACATTCCACAACAGCTGAAACACATGAAAATGATGGCAAATCTATACTTAAAAAAATGATGGAGTCCTTTCAAGAAGAAATTAAAATAGTGAAAGAATACAAAGAATCCACAATTTTACAAATGAAAGTATTGGAGAATACCATAAGAGACCTCCAAGTCAACAAAGCCCAACATGAACAGGAAAGAGACAAGGCAATGAAAGTTTTAAAAGATTTGAAAGATTTGCAGACTAAGACAAGCAAATTGGAACAGGACACATATAAAAGGAATAAAATGTTTCAAGACTTGAAATTGGAAGAAGAAACAATAAAGAAAACACAAACAGAGATAAGAGAGGAAGTGGAGAATCAAGGGAAGAGAACAAGAACAACAGACATGAGTACCAAGAATAGGATACAAGAGCTGGACGACAGGATCTCAGGGGTGCAAGATCCGATGGAAGAAATCAGTACAACAATCAAATGAGAAATCTAAAAAAGTTCTCATCTGTAACATCCAAGAAATCAAGGACTCAATGAAAAGATGGAACCTAAGAATTATAGGCATAGAGGAAAGAGAAGACTCCCGACTCCAAGGTCCAGGAAACATCTTCAACAAAGTCATAGAAGGAAACTTCCCAAACCTAAAGAAAGAGATGCCAATAAAAATCCAAGAGGCTTACAGAACACCAAACAGATTAGACCAGAAAAGAAGTTCCTCTGAGCACATAATGATTGAAACTCCAAATGTACAGAACAAAGAAAGAATATTAAAAGCTGTAAGAGAAAAAGGTTAAGTAACATATAATGGCAGACCCATCAGAATTACACCTGATTTCTCCTCAGAAACTTTAAAAGCTAGAAGGGCCTGGGCAGATGTCCTACAAGCCCTGAGAGAAAATAAGTTCCCAGCCATACTACTATACCTAGCAAAACTCTCTATCAACATAGATGGAGAAAACAAGATATTCCATGACAAAATCAAATTTAAACAGTATCTGCTCACAAATCCAGTCCTACAGAAGATTTTAGAAGGAAAATTCCACCCCAGAGAAGATAACTACACCCAAGAAAACAAAGGAAGCAAAAAATTCTACTGCAGCTAAACCAAAAGAAACACACAACCACCACCTACACCAAAGTAATAGGAAATAACAACCTTTGGTCATTAATATCCATCAACATCAATGGACTCAACTTCCCAATAAAAAGTAACAATCTTACAGAATGGATCCATAAACAAGACCCATCATTGTGCTGCGTACAAGAAACACATCTCACTAAAAAAAATAGACTAGATGCTACCTCAAAGTAAAGGGCTGGGAAAAGGTTTTCCAAGCAAATGGACCCAGAAAGCAAGCTATAGTAGCCATCTTAATATCAAATAAAATTGACTTTCAACTGAAGTCAATCAAAAAAGATAGAGAAGGGCACTACATACTCATAAAAGGAAATATTCATCAAGATGACATCTCAATATTAAATATCTATGCCCCAAATACAAGGGGACCTACATTTGTAAAAGAAACTCTTCTAAAGCTTAAACCACACATTGATCCCCACACATTAGTAGTGGGAGACTTCAACACCCCACTCACAACAATGGACAGGTCATCAAGACAGAAACCAAACAGAGAAATAATGAGTCTAACAGAAGTCATGAACCAAATAGACCTAACATATCTACAGACTGTTTCTCCCAAACAACAAAGGAATACACCTTCTTCTCAGCACTGCATGGAAACTTCTCCAAAATTGATCATATAATTGGACACAAAGTATGCTTCAACAGATACAAGAAAATTGAAATAAGCCCAGTATCTTATCTGACCACCATGGATTAAAGCTATACTTCAACAACAGAAATAACAGAAAGCCTACACACTCATGGAAACTGAACAACTCTTTTCTGGATGACTACTGGGTCAGAGAAGAAATAAAGAAGGAAATGAAAGACTTCTTAAAATCCAACCACAGTGAAGGTACAACATACCCAAACCTATGGGACACATTGAAAGCAGTGCTATGAGGAAAGTTCATAGCACTAAGTGCCTTCAAAAAGAAAATCAGGATAACTCATCTTAGTGAATTAACAGCAGAACTGGAAGAACTGGAAAAAAAAAAGAAGCAAACATTTCCAAGAGAAGCAGAAGGCAGGAAATCATCAAACTTAGGGCTGAAATCAACAACTTAGAAACAAAAAGAACAATTCAAAGAATCAATGACAGCAAGAGTTGGTTCTTTGAGAAAATCAACAAAATAGACAAACCCTTAGCCATATTAACTAAAAGGCAGAGGGAAAAAAACCTGAATCAGCAAAATCAGAAATGAAAAGGGAGAAATAACAATAGACATGGAGGAAATCCAAAGAATCTTTAGGTCCTCCTTTAAAAATCTCTACTCCACCAAATTAGAAAACCTTAGCGAAATGGACAATCTTCTTGATAGATTTCACCTACCAAAGTTAAATCAAAATCAGGTAAACAGATTAAACAGCCCTATAACCCCTAAGGAAATAGAAAGAGTCATTAAAAATCTCCCACCCAAAAAAAGCCCAGGGCCAGATGGTTTCAGCCCAGAATTCTACCAGACCTTCCAAGAGGAGCTGATGCTAATACTCTTCAAACTCTTCCACAAAATAGAATCAGAAGGAACACTGCAAAACTCATTCTATGAGGCCACAGTCACCCTGTTTCCTAAATCATACGAAGACCAAACAAAGAAAGAGAATTTCAGACCAATTTACCTCATGAACATAGATGCAAAAATACTTAATAAAATATTGGCAAACCGAATTCAAGAACACATCAACAGTATCATACACCATGATCAACTGGGCTTCATCCCAGGAATGCAGGGATGGTTCAACATATGAAAATCCATCAACGAAATTCACCATATAAACAAGTTGAAAGAAAAAAACCACATGATCATATCACTAGATGCTGAGAAAGCATTTGACAAAATCCAACACCTCTTCATGCTAAAAGTCCTAGAGAGGACAGGCATACAAGGACCATACCTACAAATAATGAAGGCGATATACAGCAAGCCTGTAGCCAATATCAAATTAAATGGAGAGAAACTTGAAGCATTTCCTCTAAACTCAGGGACAAGACAAGGATGTCTACTTTCACCATATCTCTTCAAAATAGTACTTGAAGTTCTTGCTAGAGCAATAAGAGAGCTAAAGGAGATCAAGGGGATACAAATTGGAAAGGAAGAAGTCAAATTATCTCTATTTGCAGATGATATGATAGTATACATAAGCAAACCCAAAAATTCCACCAGAGAACTCTTACAGCTGATAAACAGCTTCAGCAACGTGTCTGGATACAAAATTAATCAAAAAAATCCGAAGTCCTTCTTTATACAAAAAATAAATGGGCTGAGAAATAAATTAGGAAACAACACCCTTCACAATAGCCACAAACAATATAAAATACCTGGGGGTAACTCTAACCAAGCAAGTGAAAGACCTGTATGACAAGAACTTCAAGCCCTTGAAAAAAGAAATTGAAGAGGCCATCAGAAGGTGGAAGGATCTCCCATGCTCATGACAGGTAGGATCAACATAATAAAAATGGCCATCCTGCCAAAAGCAATATACAGATTCAATGCAATTCCTATCAAAATACCACCACAATTCTTTATAGACCTGGAAAAAGCAATTCTCATCTTCATATGGAATAACAAAAAACCCAGAATAGTTAAATCAATCCTGTACAATAGAAAAAACATCTGGAGGTATCACCATCCCGATTTCAAGCTGTACTACAGAGCAATAGTAATAAAAACAGCATGGTACTGGTATAGAAACAGACCAGTGGATCAATGGAATCAAATTGAAGACCAAGAAATGAACCCACAAACCTATGGTCAGCTAATTTTTGACAAAGAAGCCAAAACCATAAAATGGATAAAGGACAGCATCGTCACCAAATGTTGCTGATCCAACTGGATGTCCACATGTAAAAGAAAGAAATTAGGCCCATACTTATCACCTTGTACAAAACTTAAGTCTAAGTGGATCAAAGACCTTAACATAATGCCAGACACAGTAAATCTATCAGAAGAGAAATTGGGGAAGACCTTCGATCTCATTGGCACAGGTGACCACTTCCTGAACAGAACACCAACAGCTCAAGATCTAAGACCAACAATTAATAAATGGGACCTCATGAAACTGAAAAGCTTCTGTAAGTCAAAAGACACTATGATTCAAACAAAATGGCAACCTACAGATTGGGGAAAAAAATCTTCACCAGGCCCACATCTGACAGAGGCCTAATATCCAAAATTTACAAAGAGCTCAACAAATTAAATGACAAGAAACCAAATAATCCAATAAAAAATGGGGAACAGAGCTAAACAGAGATTTCACAAAGGAGGAATCCCTAATGGCTGAGAGACACTTGAAGAAATGCTCAGCATCCTTAATCATCAGAGAAATGAAACTCAAGTCTCTGAGATTCCATCTCACACCTGTCAGAATAGGTAAGATCAAAAGCTCAAATGACAGCACATGCTGGCAAAATTGTGGAGATAGGGGAATACTCCTCCATTGCTGGTGGGAGAGCAAGCTTATGAAATCACTAAGGAAATCAGTCTGGCGATATCTTAGAAAACTTAGAATAGCTTTACCTCAAGAACCAGCCATACCACTTCTGGGTATACATCCAAATGATTCCTCACCAAACAACAAGGATGTTTCCTCATCTATGTTTATAGCAGCCTTATTTGTAATAGCTAGAAACTGGAAACAATCCATATTTCCCTCAACCAAGGAATGGATAAAAAAAAACTGTGGTACATCTACACAATGGAATACTACTCAGCCATCAGAAACAATGAATTCCTGTAATTTGCAGCCAAATGGATGGAACTAGAGAAGCTCATCCTGAGTGAGCTAACCCAGAGTCAGATGGATGCACATGGCATCTATTCACTTATAATCAGATTTTAGCCATATGGGACAGGATAACTATACTACAACCAATACACCAAAGGGAACAGGAACATAGATTTTGTTTCCTATCAATGAGACCCTTTGCCCTATTGGTGCTGCCTTGTAGGCCCCCAGTGTATGAGGAGGCTCTTGGCCCTCATATGACTGCTGAACTGGGGCAGGGGACTAGTATGTAGGGACACTCCACTCCAGAGAAGTGGGATGGAAGGGATTGGGGGTAAAGGGTGAGAGGGCGGGACTGGGAGGGGAAGAATGTGGGCACTGTGAGGAAGATGTAACCTGAAGTAATAAATGAATATTAAATAAAAATAAAGTGGTAAGTTGTTTAATCCTATCAATAGTGTAGAGTAATTGAAAAGCATTAAACTCAATCTTATCTGGCACGCTTTCCAATTAAGAGGTCATACCATTTATCAGACACCAATTAAATAGCACCCATTGAATTATTCAAGCAAATAGAGTCTGCTGAAGGAAAGAGAATAATTTTAGAGAAAAAGAAAACCTCAAAGTTTGAAAACTTATATTGCAAATTATAAGAATTCATATCTTCTTGTAAATTCTTCTTGCAAATTATCTATTGAATATCCAAGCAGAAGGATGAGAATATAAATTGAAGAGCAAATCTCAAACAGCTGTGGACACTTTAAAGACTTCAGTTTGCCAAGCAATTCCCTTAAATGAGTGCTGTCTCACCTACAGCTGCATCTCTCATCTAGTTTGCAATACGAGGACATATCTATGAGAATAAAATTGATGACTGCATTCATTCCTCTGAAAGTTTTAATCCTTCTCCGATACTAGGACGTTCCTCAAAGTGAAAGTGTCTAAAATCATCACAAATAAAATCTTGCTCTGTTCCATCCAAATAAAATTAAACTGACTTTGTTCCAAATTGAACACATACACGAACTTCCCTTTCCTTTGTTTCTCAGAAAACAATAGAAGACATCAAGGCAAATCAAGGGCTAGGTTTTGCCATGATGCATAGCCACAAGGAGGATAAAGAGTCAACCAAGGGCAGGACTCATGTTAAATCTGAATCACAGATTCAGGATCATGATTTCCCAATTGCTTTCCATTCTGCTTGTAAATTTTCCAGGGTCCATTGCCTCAGGGTCTAGTCTATCTGCTAATGCCTCTGAAGGGACAGTATTTAAGAACAGCAACTATGAAGTTTGTGACCCTATTTTAACACTGTAGCTTCACTTTTTTCATCTTCAAACAAAGGAAATGGCTATGCTTACCTGATAAAGCTGTTCTGATTATTAAACACTTGCAAATAAATGGAGTAATGTTTGACACATAGTACATATTCTAACTCCTCATCCAGATGTATACATACACAAAATGTATTGTAGTCACTGATGTTGGCCTTGGGACCTTTGAAGTATCTCCATGCCAGATTTTGGCCCTCTGAACTTTTCCCCCACAAAATAAGCACTTTATTTTTATTTTTTGTCGATTTTTTAAAAGTACAAGTTATCAAGTTATTGTCTACTTAAATTATTGATTTGATAATCCTCAGTGAGTTGATTTTTTTATTTTAATTTTTACTTGTGGATGTGTGTATTTACACAAGTGTGCGTAAGTGTCCAAAGAGACAAGAAGAGGGAATCAGGGCTTCAGAGCTGGAGTGACAAGTGTGTGTGAGCAGCTGGGCATATGTGCTGGAATCTGAACCCAGGTCCTCTAGAAGATCAAGTGCTCTTAAGCACTGAACCACTAGACCAGTGAGTTGACTTTTGAATGTGATATAATCTGAATTCACACCATACTTACTTGAGGAGTGTTTTAAAAACATAGATTCTTAATACATACTTCAGAGACTCTTGAAAATGAGTCCCAAACATCCATATTTTAAAAGGTTTTCACAACATTCTGAACTGCATTTCCTCTCCTGGGTGTTTAGTGAACCTCAACTTTGGCTGACTCAGGCTTACCCTGTTTTGTTTTGTTTTGTGGTGTGTGTGTGAGAGAGAGAGAGCTTTTCTGCTTATTTGTTTGTTTTAGTGTTTTTAAATTTAAGATGTATCTTTCTTCCCCTCCCAACATCTCCCTCTTTTAGTCTACTAAAAGGCTTTTTTTCTTATAACAGTAAGTACAATACAAAACAATAAGAACAATTAGGCAACAATTATGAAAATTATAAGGTATAACATACATTCCCAAAGTCCAGTCCATATGTATTTGGCAACTAATAATACTATTCTATTATTTATCTCAATGAGTTTGAAATTCTATACATGGCCCAATTTCCATCCTAACTTGCAAAGTTTCCATGTTTTATAAAGGAAGTTGCCTGCCTTTTTCATAAAGTGTTAGTGAATGCATATAATTTATGTCTTGTAGTAAAAATTTTTGGTTTTTTATGGACTAGAGATTGAGAATGTATGCTAAATATTATAATTTTCATAATTGTTCTTATTGTTTTGTGTTGTATTTATGTTATAAGAAAAAGAACCTTTTATTGAACTAAAAGGGGGAGATGTTGGGGGAGGGGAAAGATACACCTTAAATTTAAAAAAAAAAAGAGGGTAGGAGGGAGAGGGGGAAGATAGTAGGAGGATGGGACTGGAAGGAGGCAGAGGTGGAAGGGGGCTGAGACTGAGCTGTAACTTGAAGAAACAAATAAATGTTGAAAAAACCCCACAGAAATGGTATGAGAACATAGTATTGTTTTAATCCTATGTGTGGTATGTGAGACTGCTTGATTGTCCACAGCAGTTGACTATGACTTGCCTCATGCTCTATCAGGGGCATGATTTTGCTAGCTGCAGAGAGTTTCTCCAAGTGTGGAATTCTGGGGACTCTTGAGAGGGTATGTAAATGTGAGAGCTCTGAGAGGGGCTGTTCCTGCTGCTGCTGTTGCTGGTTGCTGTTGGTTGTGGTTTGTCAAGCAGTTGTAAGCAAAGAGAGGAGAAGATGAAATTGGATATCCTGTCAGTGAAGATCAACCCTGCCCCCAAGGAACTCAACACCCCTAATCAGCTTGAAGTAGTTTAACAGTAACAATGCCCCAGTTTCCCCTTTATCTTTCTTTCTCTTCAACCTAGTGTTGGGGATTGAACGGGTGGAGTAAGTAGAGAAGGGTGGTAGATAAAAGAACCCAATAATCAGCCAAAAGTCCAGCTACAAGGTCTCTTTTGGCCCTTCAGTTTATGTTATACAGTCATTACTAGCAATTGTTTTTTATTACAGGAATGTTGTTTCCAAATCTTTAACAGTACAGTTTTCAAATGTAGTATTCATTCTGAGATAATTCCTTTTTCATATTCTTCCTCTAAATGCTGCTCCTCGAGGGTATCTGGGAAATGGATAAAATTTCGCAGCTTTCTTTTCAGCATGCTTCCTACTTTATCTTGAAGCCAACACACAATCAGTTACTCACAAACAAAGAGTATGTAAGGTGATTATCCATAATGTATCCTTCTGAATCTTCTTCTAGTGATCTCATAAGATTACTATCAGCAATTTAAAAGTTAAATTTGCAAAGTGACTAGATACTCTGAAACAATAAGAGGCTCTGTTTCTTTGCCATATTATTTTATAATGGTTTTGAGACCTGAGAAATGTGGTTGTGACCAGTGGGGTTTGGGTTGTGGAGATGACAAGGACTGTTATGTTATTATCTTCGTCATACCTATTATGACCTCTTGGCTGCACACCTGCAGCTGAAGCATTGTCAAAGGCGTGGTTCATTAGCATCCAGATGAAAAGCCATAGGGTCTCTCTGGATACTTAAGACTAGGATAAAAAGAATGAATTGGAGGACTAATGACTTGGAAAAAAACCAAATGACAGATATGCCTATAAAGGGATAAATGGAGGTCCTGTGTTTAATATATCAGGACATTATTTAGACTATGTTTAAAAGCATATAATAAGTACAATAGCAAGGTTTAGCATGAATAGCTGTAATGTTTCATTTGTTTCTCATAAGATCCACAAAACTAGAAAAATCAACATGTACCAATAAGGTGAAACACCAGACAGTTTTCAAAGAATTCTTTAGGAATTAAAAAAAAAAAAAAAAAAAACCTTTTTATCGAATGTGCTAGAGCGTGCTGTGAGCTCCATATCACTACTGCCTCCTCATCCTCCTCCTCATTATTTTACACATAATTTTTACTGATTCTTGGCATCATTTTCATCACAGTTAATCATTGCTTCCAAGTTTTACATTACCCTAATACTATATCCAGTAGCTTAAAAACTCAAAATAATATTCTTAAAATTGAGGCTTATCTTGGTTCTGCATAGTTTTTTCACCTACGTCTCCCCAACAGTATTTTATTTTGCAAACTTCCTAAATTTTAGGTAACAAGCTTGCAACTGTAGATTCTTAATAGTTTTGCTTGGAAAAATAAATATATTTTCTTTCATCATGGGATGATTCACATTGGTGGATTAGCTTTAGACAAGAACTGGTGGATAAAGAAGGTTTTCACATCAAAGTGCTGGGAGGAAAAAAAAATGCTTCTTAAAAATGTGTTTCCTTTAGACCTTAAGACTTGTCCTGTAGGGAATCTAGCATGAATTATCATGTGAATCAGTCAGAAAATTTCACCCCCTGTTCCTAGTATCTCATCATGGGTTCCTATTTATCTATAAATCCTATATAAAAAATAACTTCACAGTAATTTTTTTTATGAAATTGAGATAACATTAAGAAATAATAATTTATTTCACAAGTGGAGAGATATTTCATAGCCCTGAGCAGGGTTATGATTCCCAAACACTTTAATTGCAGTATCTAATTTTTTTTCTTTTTTTTTACTTTCTTTTTTTTTTATAAGTACTTTTTTTTTTCAAGTTACATCTCAGTCACAAACCCTTCCCTATTCCCCCTTCCTGTCCCACCCTTCCACCCTCTTCCCCCCCCCAACAGCTACTCTTTTCATTCCAACAAATGGTTCTTTCTCTTATAACAGTAAATTCTATACAAAACAGCAGAATTAAATATGCCACATTTATGAGAGTTAAATGGCCCAGTATACCTTCCCAATGTCCAGTTCATACATATTTGGCCCCTGACTTTAACCTTCTACCTTCTAACCATCTCCATGAGTTTAAAGTTCTATAACTGACTTAGTTTTCATACTAACTTGCATCACTATTATAACCATCTTCTTAGATCTAGAACGCCCTCTTGATTCCTAAACAACTCAAAATTTAGCTATGAGACTCAAGCTGTCTATTCTTCAACCACTTCAGAGAGCTGAGAAGGATAAATATGTCTGATTGTATAGGAAGTGCAGGGCCTGCAGCTTCCAATACTAAGAAATGACAAACCAGTGACTACCTGGACAGTTCCCATTTTCTCTCCATACATTCCAGCATCAGTCTTCAGCCTTTTGGTCCTGTTTCTCTGACAGACATTTATTGTAGAGCAGGGATTGTGAAGGACTAACCTACCCTGTCTTGGCAGAGCTAGGCTGTCGACTTCCCTGCTACCAAGTTTTGTCCTTTTTGGACAGCAGTCTGTCTGCAGTTGAAGCAAGGAGTTTTTACATGTCAAGAGATAGGCTTGCCAGGCGGTGGTGGCGCACGCCTTTAATCCCAGCACTTGGGAGGCAGAGGCAGGTGGATCTTTGTGAGTTCGAGGCCAGCCTGGTCTATAAAGTGAGTCCAGGACAGCCAGGGCTACACAGAGAAACCTTGTCTCGAAAAACAAAAAAAAACAAAACAAAACAAAAAAAAGAGATAGGCTTGCCACTAATTCAACCATCTCACATTGGAGATTCTTCGATGCTTTTCTTCTACTTGGAGTAGAATAGGGGGTGCTGTCAGGAGCTGATATGTCACGATATCAAAAAAAAAATCTTAATTTAAGACCACATCTTTGAATGCCATATTCTGCAGATCTCTTGGGGTGTTTGAAGATGCCCTATCTATCTCTTGTATTTAGATAAGCAAATGTTGCTTGTCTCTTAACAACTTGATTACTGAATAGCTTAGAGAATATCTGTGATAGACTGTCTTAGTAGCTAACAAGGTGACATGCATGCATGACTAGGAGTTTGTTTTTCTTAACTATCCTAAACCGTTTAAGACGGTTGGTATCAAGAGGCCAGAACTTCACATTTCATTTTTAAGTATCTCTAAGTACGATACCATTAGGAAGCGTTACCTTAAATTTTGTATCAATATACAAAGATCTATTCAAATGTGGCTAAATATACTCTTAATTTTGTATCAATATACAAAGATCAATGCCTATGCGGCCCAATATAATCTTAATATTGCGTCCATATACAAGGGTCAATACCATTGTGGCCAACTATAATCTTAGTTTTGTATCAATATACAAATATCAATACTGACGTAGACCAATACAATCTTATTTTTGCACAATAAACAATGGTCAATACCACTTTAGCCAAATATACTATTAATTTTGTATTAATATACAAGGGTATAAGGGCATATTCAATAATGTGACCTTTCTTCTTGATCCTTCCTGTGCTGTGTCTCAATTTTTCTCTCGTCCGTGCATTCCTACATAGGAGATAAAGAAGGATACAGAAAAGGGAAAGAAGGAATACCCTGGGTCTAACCTCCAAAACCCATTAAACAGGACCATTTAACAACTTGTAATCTCTTCCCCTAAATAACAGTGTTTTCAGTTGTCCTTCAAATAACCAAAAAAGGGGGGGGCGGAGAAACACCCTCCCCACCCTCTGGGTATGGGACGTCGCTCTCTTAAAATGACTTCCTGCTGATTTGGGTCGTAGTAAACCTATGTGGGGCCCAAACCAAAATGGAAAAATGGTTAAAAATGTTTATACAATCCTTTTATGTTCAGTCCTTCTGTTCTCAGCTGTTTAGATGACCTAAGGAGTTTGTAGGCAGAAGCTGAACTTCAAGGCTTTACTGAGGTTCTGGCTGGGGCATTGTGTAGAGCTGAATGGTCTTAGCGATATTGAGTTGTTGTGGTTGTAGGCTTTTGATGGAGACATCTATTGAGGGAGTCTGTCAGGCTGAATCATCTGGGTCACTCGTCTTCTTTTGGTGTCAGATTCTGATTTCTGCTGAGGTTTCCGTTGTCCAGTTGTCCCTGGGTTCCTTGAATGGATGCTTTGATTCTCCTGGAATGATAAGAACAGAGCCCTGCCCTATTCCTCACTCAGGGACAATCGCCCTCTTTTTTTTGAGGGGGGGGTAGGTAATATTTCTCCTGAAGCAAATTTGGTTTTTGACAATATATAAAGTGTTATCTTTCAATCTTGTTTAAAGAAGAAATTATTTTGTTATTTTGGAGCTAAACCAGCTTTAGTGTATATATTTTGAGATCTCGAAGGACAATTTGTATTGAGTGGGCCTTTAGTAAGTAGCTTTTAAACTTAGGTCCTTCCAAATCCTATGTGTGTGTCTCTGCATTCTAATTATTGGGATCCGAGACCCTTGGTTCCCATCTGAGGGGATTAAAGATGTGTTCCACCACTCCTGGATCGAAGTTTTTCTCTATTTAGTGTTTGTTTTGTATCAGGCTGACCTTGAGCTCTGAGATCTGCCTGTTTCTGACTCTAGTGTGTTGGGGTTAAGGGTGTACTCTTCTTGAATGATAGGATTAAGGGTGTGTACTCTCACCACCCTTTTCCGTGTAACTCTAGAATTTATAAGTCCGCTAACTCTATGGTGCTCCTCTCGTCTCTGTTGAAGTTAAAGGCATGGGTTAACACCACATTTCTCCTGTATTTTACCTTAGCTCTACGTTTTTTCGACACTTGGAGGTTCATAAAACCAGGTTGAAGGGCTGTGTCCTTTAATTTATTTACAGTGTATTAACGTTGTTACCTGCTTTTTTTTTTATTAGTAAATTTATTTGTTTGTTGCTACAGGTTACATCCTTGACATATTGTCCTCTTTTCCTGCTTCCCAGGCCCACACTCCCATGCTCTACTCCCTGACCCTTCCATCTTGATCCTCTGTGGTGGAGTGTCCCTGCATACCAGTCTCTCACCACAGATCAGGAGTCATATGACAGCTGAGGGCCTCTTCATACACCGGGGGTCTATGAGGCAGTACTGCCAGTGAACGGTGTCTCCTTGCTATGGGGGGGGGGGGGGGGGAAC
>CAJQZJ010032137.1:3086767-3142244 GCA_907164525.1 Lophiomys imhausi | reverse complement strand
AAAAAAAAAAAAACCAACAGACACATAAATCCACAAAAACAAAGAACAACAACAAAAAAAGAGAGGAAAAAGAAAGAGAAAAAAGAGGGAAAGGAAAAAGAAAAAGAAATGAAAAGAAAAAAGAAATTTATGTCCATGTTCCTTTTGGTGTGTTGGTTGTAGTACAGATATCCTGTACGATATAGCTAAAATCCTACTATAAGTGAATAGATGCCATGTGCATCCTTCTGAGTCTGGGTTAGCTCACTCAGGATGAGCTTCTCTAGATCCATCCATTTGGTTGCAAATTGCATGATTTCATTGTTTCTGATAGCTGAGTAGTATTCCATTGTATAGATGTACCACAGTTTTTTAATCCATTCTTCAGTTGAGGGACATCTGGGTTGTTTCCAGTTTCTAGTTATTACAAATAAGGCTGCTATGAACATAGATGAGGAGACTTCCCTATGTCTCTGTGAGGTGTCCTTTGGGTGTATACCCAGAAGTGGTATGGCTGGGTCCTGAGGCAAAGTTATTCCAAGTTTTCTAAGATATCTCCATACAGACCTCCATAGTGGTGGCACAAGTCTGCACTCCCACCAGCAATGGAGGAGGGTTCCCCTTTCTCTACACCCTCGCCAGCATGTGCTGTCATTTGAGCTCTTTATCTTAGCCATTCTGACAGGTGTGAGATGGAATCTCAGGGTCGTCTTGAGTTGCATTTCTCTGATGATTAAGGATGTTGAGCATTTCTTCAGGTAACTCTCGGCCATTAGGGATTTCTCCTTTGTGAATTCTCTATTTAGCTCCGTCTCCCATTTTTTGATTGGATTATTTGGTTTCTTGGCATTTAATTTCTTGAGTTCTTTGTAGATTTTAGATAATAGCCCTCTATCAGATGTGGGGTTGGTGAAGATTTTCTCCCAGTCTGTAGGCTGCCGTTTTGTTCGAATGACAGTTTCTTTTGCCTTACAGAAGCCTTTCAGTTTCATGAGGTCCCATTTATTGATAGTTGATCTCAGGTCCTGAGCTGTTGGTGTTCTGTTCAGGAAGTTGTCGCCTGTGCCAATGAATTCGAGGGTTTCTCTTACTTTTTCTTCTATTATCTTTAGTGTGGCCGGCCTTATGTTAAGGTCTCTGATCCACTTGGAATTAAGTTTTGTACAAGGTGATAGGTATGGGTCTAATTTCATTCTTTTACAAGTGGACATCCAGTTGGACCAGCACCATTTGTTGAAGATGCTGTCCTTCTTCCATTGTGCCGTTTTGGCTTCTTTGTCAAAGATTAGTTGGCCATAGGTGTGTGGGTCCATGTTTGGGTCTTCAATTCGATTCCATTGATCCACTGGTCTGTTTCTATACCAGTACCACGCTGTTTTTATTATTATTGCTCTGTAGTACAGCTTGAAATCTGGGATGGTGATACCTCCAGATGCTTTTTTAATGTACAGGATTGATTTAGCTATTCTGGGTTTTTTGTTGTTCCATATGAAGTTGAGTATAGCTTTTTCCAAGTCTATAAAGAATTGTGTTGGTATTTCGATAGGAATTGCATTTAATCTATATATATCTTTTGGTAGGATAGTCATTTTTATTATGTTGATCCTACCTATCCTTGAGCACAGGAGATCTTTCCATCTTCTAAAGGCCTCTTCCATTTCTTTCTTCAGGGGCTTGAAGTTCTTGTTATATAGGTCCTTTACTTGCTTGGTTAGAGTTACCCCCAGGTATTTTATATTGTTTGTGGCTATTGTGAAGAGGGTTGTTTCCCTTATTTCTTTTTCGGTATGCTTGTTTGTTGTATAAAGAAGGGCTTCTGATTTTTTTGAGTTAATTTTGTATCCAGCCACCTTGCTGAAGTTGTTTATCAGCTGTAAGAGTTCTTTGGTGGAGTTTTTGGGGTCGCTTATGTATACTAACATATCATCTGCAAATAGGGATAATTTGACTTCTTCATTTCCAATGTTTATCCCTTTGATTTCCTTTAGTTGTCTTATTGCTCTAGCAAGAACTTCAAATACTATATTGAAGAGATATGGTGAAAGTGGACATCCTTGTCTTGTCCCTGAGTTTAGAGGAAATGCTTCAAGCTTCTCTCCATTTAATTTAATGTTGGCCACTGGCTTGCTGTATATTGCCTTTATTATTTCTAGGTACGGCCCTTGTATGCCCGTTCTCTCCAGGACTTTTAGCATGAAGGGGTGTTGGATTTTGTCAAATGCTTTTTCTGCATCTAGTGAGATTATCATGCGATTTTTTTCTTTCATCTTGTTTATATGGTGAATTACATTGATAGACTTTCGTATATTGAACCATCCCTGCATTCCAGGGATGAAGCCTACTT
Source organism: Lophiomys imhausi (assembly GCA_907164525.1). NCBI lineage: Eukaryota > Metazoa > Chordata > Mammalia > Rodentia > Muridae > Lophiomys > Lophiomys imhausi. Next base: position 3,139,921 of record CAJQZJ010032137.1, on the reverse strand, counting down.
GATCATGGTGTATGATACTTTTGATGTGTTCTTGAATTCGGTTTGTTAGTATTTTATTAAGTATCTTTGCATCTATGTTCATGAGGGAGATTGGTCTGAAGTTCTCTTTCTTTGTTGGTTCTTTGTGTGGTTTAGGAATCAGAATGACAGTGGCCTCATAGAATGAGTTTGGCAGTGTTCTTTCTGTTTCTATGTGGTGGAAGAGTTTGAAGAGTAATGGTGTTAGCTCCTCTTTGAAAGTCCGATAGAATTCCGTGCTAAAGACATCTGGCCCTGGGATTTTTTTGGTTGGGAGATTATTAATGACTGTTTCTATTTCCTTAGGTGTTATTGGGCTGTTTAAGCTGTTAATCTGATTTTGATTTAGTTTTGGTAGGTGGAATGTATCGAGGAAATTGTCCATTTTGCTTAGGTTTTCAAATTTGGTGGAGTATAGATTTGTAAAGTAGGACCCGAATATTTTCTGGATCTCCTCGATGTCTGTTGTTATTTCTCCCTTTTCATTTCTGATTTTGTTGATTTGGGTTCTTTCTCTTTGCCTTTTAGTTAGTTTGGCTAGGGGTCTGTCTATTTTGTTGATTTTCTCGAAGAACCAACTCTTGGTTTCATTGATTCTTTGTATAGTTCTTTTTGATTCTAAGTTGTTGATTTCAGCCCTAAGTTTGATGATTTCCTGCCTTCTGCTCCTCTTGGGCGTGTTTGCTTCTTTTTTTTCCAACTCACCCAGCTTAGCTGATAATTCACTAATATGAGCTGTCACAATTTTCTTTTTGAATGCACTTAGTGCTATGAACTTTCCTCATAGCAGAGCTTTTATTGTATCCCATAGGTTTGGGTATGTTGTGTCTTCATTGTCGTTGGATTTTAAGAAGTCTTTGATTTCCTTCCTTATTTCTTCCCCGACCCAGTGGTCATCCAGCAAGGAGCTGTTCAATTTCCATGTGTGTGTAGGCTTTCTGTTGATTCTTTTGCTGTTGAAGACCAGCTTTATTCCGTGGTGGTCTGATAAGATACAAGGGGTTATTTCAATTTTCTTGTACCTGTTGAGGCTGTCTTTGTGTCCAACTATATGGTCGATTTTGGAGAAGGTTCCGTGGGGTTCTGAGAAAAAGGTGTATTCCTTTGTGTTTGGGTGAAACGTTCTGTAGATGTCTGTCGCGTCCCTCTCGACCGGCAAGAACGACGCAACTCACAAAAGCTCTTCTCCTGCAGTTTATTCAGGTCCCTTGAAAACAGTCTTCCGAATGGGGGCCGGGCAGACCCAACCCACAGGCTAAATACTAAATGAACAGCCAATCAAGTAAAGCCAAGTGGTGCTATCTTAGAGGCCCACGTATAGCCAATCAAGTAAAGCCACATGGTGCTATCTTAGAGGCCCACGTATAGCCAATCAAGTAAAGCCACATGGTGCTATCTTAGAGGCCCACGTATAGCCAATCAAGTAAAGCCACATCAGCGGTCTTAGCCAAATATGGACTTGTTTACCACCGAGAGCGCTCACCGTCGGGCTGGTGGAAGGCGGAGACCAGTGCCATTTTTAAGGCACGGCACGTCGCAGCTCTCTACAGATGTCTGTTAGGTCCATTTGTTTCATGATCTCTGTTAGACTCAATATTTCTCTGTTTGGCCTCAGTCTTGATGATCTGTCAATTTTTGTGAGTGGGGTGTTGAAGTCTCCCACTACTAATGTGTTGTGATCGATGTGCGATTTCAGTTTTAGAAGTGTTTCTTTTACAAAAGTAGGTGCCTTTGTATTTGGGGCATAGATGTTCAGTATTGAGATTTCCTCTTGATGAATATTCCCTTTAATGAGTATATAATGCCCTTCTTTGTCTTTTTTCATTAACTTCAGTTGGAAGTCTGTTTTGTTTGATATTAGGATGGCTACTCCAGCTTGCTTTCTGGGTCCATTTGCTTGGAAAACCTTTTCCCAGCCCTTTACTCTGAGGTAGTGACTATCTCTGGTAGTGAGATGTGTTTCTTGTATGCAGCATAGGGACGGGTCTTGCTTGCGGATCCACTCTGTAAATCTGTGTCTTTTTATTGGGGAGTTGAGACCATTGATGTTGATGGATATTAGTGACCTGGGGTTGTTGTTTCCCATTAGTTTGGTATAGGTGATGGTCCTGTGTCTCTTTTGGTTTAGTTGCTGAGGGGTTTTCTATTCCCTTTGTTTTCTTGGGTGAAGTTTTCTTCTCTGGGATGGAATTTTCCTTCTAGGATTTTCTGTAGGGCTGGGTTTGTGGGGAGATACTGTTTAAATTTGATTTTGTCATGGAATATCTTGTTTTCTCCATCTATGTTGATAGAGAGTTTTGCTGGATATAGTAGTCTGGCTGGGCACCTATGATCTCTCAGGACTTGTAGGATATCTGTCCAGGCCCTTCTAGCTTTTAAAGTTTCTGAGGAGAAGTCAGGTGTAATTCTGATGGGTCTGCCATTGTATGTGACTTGGCCTTTTTCTCTTACAGCTTTTAATATCCTTTCTTTGTTCTGTACATTTGGTGTTTCAATTATTATGTGGCGAGAGGAGTTTCTTTTCTGATTTAATCTGTTCGGTGTTCTGTAAGCCTCTAGGATTTTTATTGGCATCTCTTTTTTCAGGTTTGGGAAGTTTTCTTCTATGACTTTGTTGAAGATATTTCCTGGACCTTGGAGTCGGGAGTCTTCTCTTTCCTCTATGCCTATGATTCTTAGGTTCTGTCTTTTCATTGAGTCCTTGATTTCTTGGATGTTGTGGGTGAGAGATTTTTTAGCCTTCTCGTTTTCTTTGGATGTTGTACTGATTTCTTCCATCAAATCTTCCATGCCTGAGATCCTGTCATCCATCTCTTGCATCCTATTGTTGATACTCGCATCCGTAGTTCCTGTTCTCTTCCCTTGGTTCTCCACTTCCTCTTTTAACTCTGACTGTGTTTTCTTTATTGTTTCTATTTCTATTTTCATGTCTTGTATGGTATTGTTCGTTTTGTACATTTCCTTCTCCAGCTTACTTGTTTTTGTCTGAAAATCTTTCATTGCTTTGTCTTTTTCCTGTTCAAGCTCTGTCACCTTGGCTTGGAGCTCTTTAATAGTATTGTTCATTGTTTTGGCTTGTAAAATTGTGGCTTCTTTGAATTCCTTCATAGATTTAAGTTCTTCTTGCAGGGACTCTATCACTTTCCATAATGCAGAATTGTCAACGTTTTCATGTGTTTCTGTTGGTGTGAGGTCATCCAAATTGGATGAGCTAGGATAATTCTGCTTTGTTGGAGTCATATTTCCTTGATTTCTATTTTTTTTTTTTGGACCTTTGGCCATGTGTGTGTGTTTAGCTGTCTGTTCTTGTCATTTTCTGTGTTTGGATCCACAGGGGATGCTTTGTTGAAGGAGTCGAATTGCTTGGCTATCTGACCTTGCTTACAGTGTGATCTCAGGGTCAATGTGGTTTTAATAGCCTGAATCGTTGTGAGCTGGTGCAGCCTATTCCCAGGTAGTGAGTAATAGTCCGGGAGTGTTACACTGCTCCCAGTTCAGACTTCTCTATTTTGCACACTGAGTGATCAGCCTTCGATGGTTCTAATGGTATAGACCTGTTTGCCCAGGCAGAGATTTTGTGGGCTTTGTTTGTCGTCACAGAGGCTGACAGGGTCTGTCTCCACACCTAATGTGTCTGGGTTTACCCAAATACAGCTATGGTCCCCTGGCTTCTGGTTACCCACTAGGCTTCTCCGCCACAGGCCTGGCCGCTTCCCTCCCTATCTGCTCCGCCTTGGGTGGGCAGAGCTTCGTTCGGTCCCTCCCGCCTTCTGAACAGGCCTCCCGTCTTAGCTGCTTTGCCGTGGGTGGGCGGAGCTTCGGCTCCTCCCGGCGTCAGAGCCGGCCTCCTTCCCTAGCTGCTTTGCCGTGGGTGGGCGGAGCTTCGGCTCCTCCCGGCGTCAGAGCCGGCCTCCCGTCCTAGCTGCTTTGCTGTGGTTGGGCGGAGCTTCAGCCCCTCCCGCCAGCGTCTGCTTCCCTCCCCAACTGCTCTGCCCGCCCACCTTCCGCTCCCACTCAAGCGGCTGCGGATCTCCCGCTGAGCGCCCTTTTTCTACATCTCGAAAAAACAAACAAACATACAAAAAAAAAAAAAAAACCACAAGACTTCAACTATTCTGCAAATTTTCCTAAATAGTTATAAGGTCTTCCTGAGGTATGGGAAGCCCAGTTGGCTAGTGGGCGATCGCCATGTAGCCTTTGAGTCTGCCTGCTGTGTGTTGGGATCGATCTTACCAGTCGCCTCTCCAAATGGGAGTTCCCGAATCCTGGATTTAGTGGCTTCCCTGTCTGCTTGAAATGGGGGAAAGCCTTGCCCTGGGACTTTTAACAGTCCCTTGGGAGCTGTGCCTGTTCCCGGAGGGGCCAGACCCTCCGGTTTTTGCACAGTGTCCCACAACTCTGTGTTCTCTATGGCTTTTCTCTCCCACATTCAAAATGCATCCCTGCAGTTCGCCGCCATCTTCCACCGCCCAATATCTAATTTTTAACAATGTTTTCTTTTATTCCTGTTGTTTTGTCTTTTCTAGCATATATTCAGTACTAATTTTTATAGGCACAGTTTCATCCCCACATCATGTCCTTTAAGCATATCACCCCCATATCATCCTTATTCTTTTTTACCTGCCTCCCACTTCTCATTGGCGTCTTTGTTCACAGTAACTTCTACTTTTGTATATACATCTACATTTTCTAGATGCTGATTTCTGGAATTCATTTTTGGTATCACTATTCAGAGTTAGTTCAAGCATGATTTATAGACCATCCAGTAGTTCTGGTAGTGACCGACAATATCACAAAAAACAACCTAGAGCTGCATTTGCGTTTCAAATGTTTAAATATAAAATTTAAATTTAAGTTTAAATCTGAGATACAGAAAGTCATTCTTGTGGAGATATTTGTATACCGTTTAATCAGATATTACCTCTTCTGTTGACTTGACCTGTAAAAGTTAACACTACACTGGTAGTTCTAAGGTGAGTATTTAAAATTATCGACTGAAATAAATATGGTTTCTAAAACTTTATTAAATTCTATGTATTATTTGAGCTAAAATATAAAAGAAAAGCAAGCTTTTTTGTGGGTGGCCAGAGAAATTTTAACCATATGACATTGAATGTTTTAATAAATATGAGCATACAATGAAAATATGGATTGCATTTATTAAATGGTTTATTTAATATTCATTCATGGTTATAATTACTTTGTATTCAATTATCCCATTCCTATTTGTCCAAATCATCTATTGTTCCTCCCCAACCTACACACTTTACCTCTCATTGTCATATGCTTTTCCTCTCTTAATTTAAATTTAATACCTACTGAGTTCATTTAGTACTGCTTCTTTATGCATGGGAATAGGGCCATATATTGGTGCATGAGAAGTCTCTCAGGGATCACCTAAAAAAATAATAACTCTCCTCTCTTAGCAGCCATCAGTTGGCAACAACTCCTTAAACAGATATGAGGTGTCCTGAGACCCTCTGCAAGTCATCCTGGGAATTTTTTGACTTGGTCATATACAATTCTTGTGCATGTAGTCTCAGCCTTTCAGTGCTCATGTATACAACTGTGTTGTTATGTCCAGCAAATACTGTTTCATCACAGACATCTTTCTGCTCCTTATTTCACAAGGATCTCTGAGCTTTCTAGCAAGGAGTGTGACCTAGAAATACTATTTAGAGGTAAGTATGTTGCAGTCTTTTATTTTTCATGTAGATTGTTTATTGGTCTCTGTATTAATCACCATCTAAAGCAAAAAAATTCTCTAATGAGGTTTGAGAGATACACTAAGATAAGAACGAGGATGCAGTTTATTACTATGTTGTCTAGCAGAATAATATTATTAGATGTTTGAGGGTCTATGACCTGATTGGCCACAAGGTTTTTGCTTGGTTAAGGATATCAGGTATGGGGCACATCTTAGAGAATGACCATTAAGTCCAATCAGAAAGTGGTTAGTTATTTCCATAACACTGAGGTCAATGTACCAGTAGGCAAATCCTGACAGACCAGTAGCTATTGTATCAAACATGAAGGATTCACAGTTAAATAAAATTGTTGATTTCTTTTCTCTCCCCCACCCCCAGCAGCATGCATAGAACCTTCCAGAACTATGAAAGGTACCAGTGGGGATAAAGCTTCCAGATTAGTACCAGCTTTATTTCTCCAGGTTCTATGACTTAGGTAGTGTTTTCAGCAATAGGGACTTACCATCAAGTTTTGGAAGGTACCCAGGAAAAACAGCAAAAGCCTTTAATGTGTTGGAGGGATTCTATAGGATGCCACTGACCAACAATCCGAGAAAAGGCAACCTATACCTGGTACTGGGCTTATTATTTGATATCCAATGGTGTCTGGAAAAGGGATTATTCCTGCCTCCCCCATTATTGATAATAGGGTAACTATATTTTAAATCCATGTGTGTGTGACTATTTCTGGGGACCAGCCCCAGCTGTATGATAGGTCCTAACAGAGGACATAGGAACAAGAGTAATAGGTGGATGAGTCCGAGACCATGATGAGAGAATCTTGCATCTCTGACTGACTGGCAATCAGGATATTTCCTTATTTATACAGATTCCACAAAAGATGCAAACTTATGATTTTAAAAGAAATACATATTATGTCATGTTGTCCCTGGACAAGTGTTACAGGTACAGAAAGAATAGGTATCATCAATTTCAAATCATTTTAGTCTGACATTATGACATGACATTCTATTCTTCAGGGAAGTGAAACATTAAACAGATTAAAAAAGAAAAAAAAGGTCTGAACGAGTCTAGATAAGTTCTCAAGCCTTGAACAATGCATAATGCTTGAAGTACAACTGTGAGTTAGCCTAGCTTAAAAGTTTGAAAGCTCTCCCAGACTGCAGGCTGACTTGTTCTACTCATTTATGTTCTCTCTGTTATTTAGTAAAATGTTCTCACTGTAACTTAATGTGAGCCAGTCTCCTTATGAATGACAAAGTATATTTCTTTTATTTTAATTTTATATCATCTATTTATATTATCAAAGCTTGTTTTATACAACTAACTTTATTATTAAGTTTTTATTTTCTGGGGGCAATGTCCTATAGACTACATATAGAAGTAAACCTGAAATCTGATTTGCTGCTAAATCTATTGTTTCTGAGTTTGCTTAGGGGTAGGTGTGAGCCCCAAGAGAACTTTAGGGCTACCTTTTTATGCTCCTTAAAATTTCCATGGCAAGGAAGACTCCTTAGTAGGGCCACATAGGATTACTTCCTTGAGAGCAGAAACAATTTCCTGGAAAAAGACACAAATGAATAATAATATAAAAAGTCCCCCACAAAGGCAACATGCACAGATCAGAAACCCAAAGTGGAAGACAGTACAATGGGAAAACAGCATTCAGCTCAACTTTACTGGATTGTGTCAAAGAGTTGTGCTGGCTTCATAGCTCTTGCCGATTTCATGGTTGTGCCATGAATGTACACATTTATGTATATTTTATAAATGTCTATATAGAAGGTACAATTTTAAGTGAATAAATAATGTTTGCTAATGTATAACTCAACGTTAATTTTTTCATTCAGACAAATATTTCAAACAGTCCAGAAGAAGACAGACAAGTACACAGGAGACTGCCCTGAGAAGATCAGAGGGAAAGGGATTGTCTGGATGAGAAACTAAGATGAAATGATGGTTTACAGAAACAACCACAGTTTGAACAGAAGAGTAGCTAGGAAATGGAAATGCTCAGCAAGGAAAGAAGAGTAGTGTTTTTAAGAGGAAGAATGTTCTATGACAGTGAAGGTCTATAAGAACGGTGATCAGAAAGACAATTACTACACGATTACTATAGGTACTATTGGCTTAACCTTGGTATTTCAAAAGAATAGAGGAGTAAAGGGCTGGTTGGAGTGGTCTGGAGAAACAATGAACTTGAAATAGAAATGGAGACAGCAGCAGGGGCAACACTTCTGAAATTTTGTTTCTCCAAAAGGAAATTAGCAAAAAGGCAGAAATTTGGGGGAAATGAAGGTAATATGTTTGTATTAGTGGAAAAAAAATAAGTACGAAAGGATAAAAGGACAGACATATTGGTGGAATATCCAAGGATTAATATCTGATCCTAGCAGGTGCACATCTAGGTGATGGTCCAGTAGAAGCAGGGGTGCCTTGTTTTCTGTGATGGAATGAATGGGAAAATATGTGCAGAGGGTGACTAGCATCTTGGGATGGAAGGTGGCACTTTGAAGATATATTAAAAAACTATGACTTCGTCCCACAGTTATCAATGACCACAAAGTCAAGGTTATGCCTATTAGAGTGGTTTACTGTTGTATGACAGGAGAGATGAGTATGAAAGATATGCAGGTCGAGAACCTGAAGCAATGATGTTGGAAGAGTTTTTCATAAAAATATTAAAGTCATCAGTGAGAGGTAATGCATCAGTGAGAGTGCTATGCACAGCTTATCATAATAAAATCATTTATTAATTTAAAATGAACCAATAGGTTAAGGGATATCATCTCCACAAAAGGCAGTGTGTAGTCTTATTGAACTTCAAAGAAGCCTGAGAATTTCATACAGCATTTCCCTTCCTTCCTTCCTTCCTTTCTTCCTTCCTTCCTTCCTTCCTTCCTTCCTTCCTTCCTTAGTTTCTCTCTCTCCCTCTTTCTTTCTTTCTTTCTTTTGTTCTTTCTTTCTTTCTTTCTTCCTTTCTTTCTTTTGTTCTTTCTTTCTTTCTTGATGTAAAAATAGACTGGCCATTATTAGTCTGTAAACATTGTATGTATTAAAGGTCAAATTATTTTCTTTTCATCTAAATAATCAGTAGCATTTAGATGCCCCATAATCTAGTTCAACTGTTATAGCTAGAAAATGAATGTATGCTTATGAGTTTTATTCTTTCTCATTTTTATTCAAATTACATAAAGATATTTAACCTCACTCACAGAGGTTCTCTGGACACAAATTATATGTTATAAATAAAATATTTGAAGTTATTATATATTCAACTCTATTATCCATTTTAATATTTGCTCTTATGGAACAAACTTTTTCATCTTGGAGAGTTGCACTGAGGATAAAGAATTGTGATATAATGACCAGAAAAGATAAGACTATGACAAAAAACACAGTATGTTCTCAGGCGATCAGAATGCAAGATGCTCACACATTTTTTATCAAGTTGTAAATATAACCATTTAATGCTAAAGGATGGATCATGCTTTTGGCTAAGTTAAAATAGTAATGTAAACGTTCTACAGAACAACTCCTTAGGCATACTTATTCTAGTTCTTTCGACAAATGCATTGGCTCTGTTGACATCCCTTGATACCTCCATCTGCCTTTCTAATGATGTATCTGGTAAGGAGGATAAACAAAACACACTCTACAGTGCAACTTTTTTTTTCAATTAAAATTCATGATTACTTAAGTCACACATGAGATATGGTTTAAACCAGTAATGTGTGTCCTATCTGATGGAGGGCATTTTTCCTTTTGTGAGTCTAGGTTACAGCTCCAGCAGCAGGCACCGTCAATCTCCACGAAGAACAACAAGGTCCTAAGCTTGTCACTCAGGCTGTCAGAGCTCTATGTGTATGCTAAGAACAGAAGTGAAGGAGGCTGTTTTGATTTTCTATTTTGTAAATGTCTCTAGATCACATAAGCTTTTATTTAATCTTAGGCTTTCAAGACTTGGTTACAACATTTTAATGTGGTGCTTCTTTTGAACAGAGCTGAGTTCCATAGCACATTGCTCTCATATTTGGCTCTACCTGCTTTCTTTGTGCGTCTTTGATTCTGTTAGATTCCATCAGTATGGGAGCAATTACTTTGCACCAAATGATTATTTATATTTCCACAGTATTCTTGCTTATTGGAGCTTCTTCTACTTTACTTCTTCATCCATCTGGACCTTTTCAATGTTTATATGGTGGCTCCCATAAGCTCATAGGGAGTAAGTAGCACTATTAGTAGGTGTGGCTTTGTTGGGGTAGGTGTGAACTTGTTGGAGGAGGTGGGCTATGAGGTTTCAGATATTAGAGCCAGACCCAGTATGACTCTCTCTTCTTGATGCTGACTGATCCAGATGTAGAACTCTCAATTACCTCTCTAGCACCATGTCTACCTCCATACCACTATACTTCCTGACATGACAACAATATACTAAACCTTTGAACTGCAAGCCAGTCCCAATTAAATTTTTTTTCTTTATAAGAGTTGCTGTGATCAGGGTGTCTCATCAAAACAGTAGAAACCTGACTAAGATAGAGTCAAAATTTACCTTTGTCCTTATTGACTCCCACAATTATCCATTCCTCTGTCCTCTCCTTTCTGCGTTGATTTGAATGAGACTGTCCCTCAGAGCCTCAGATGTTCTAATACTTGGTGCCCATGTGGTTACAATGTTTGGGAGTTTTAGGGGATGTGACCTTGTTGAAGGAAGTGTGTTAGCAGAGTCTTTGATATTTTAAAAGATGTTTACCATTCCTAGTACAACCTCTCTCCAATTCATGTTTTCAATTTAAAATGTGAGCACTCATCTGTTGCTCCAGCCTCCACATCTGGCAATGTTCTGTTCTGTAATCATGAAGCCTTAACCTTCTTGACCCATAAACCCAAAGAAACTCTTTCTTCTATAAATGCCTTGCTCATAGTGTTTTATTACAGTAATAGAGAAATAACTAATACACTTTCCTTTTCCTCCCTTCCTCTTCTGTTTACTTGAATCTATACCAATTAATGTTACAAATGGTAGCCTCAGAATGTATTGTCCAAACCAGGACACTTTTAAGAGTAAAGAGGTGTGTGGTGTTAACAATTATACAAGGGGATTATTCACAAACAATGACTCTCTTTGACAGTCAAGGTGAAGCTGCTGTAAAGATAGCACTGATTGGAGAGTCATCCAAAGGCAAAGACTCAGTTGTGTAATCTCTTGACCTGATCAGGGATGCTTAAGAAGGACTGCTTTGCTCTTCCTTTCATCTAGTAGATGTTCTTTAGGGATTGTCATTGTTGTTTATTTTCTAGGCACTGTCCCTGTGGTTTGGACAGATCTAACTCCACCTACTTTTCCTCATCTGATGGGCTTACAACCCAGATTTAACTGTTCAAAACACAAGTTGCTAGCCAGCTCCTGAGCAGTTGTATATGTCAAGTTAAAATAAATCTTGTCCGTTTTACTCTAACAAAGGAGAAGAAGGAACCCCATTTCCACTCTGACTGTTATATTGAGACATTTGAATGTCTAGGGAACCATTTACCTCTGAGGAGAGAGGTACAGGAAACTGCAGCCAATGTAAGAATAAGAAAAATAAAGAGACAGAGTCAAGGTGTAGATTCATGTGCTGTGAATACGGCTCATTGAGTAAAGCATTGCCATATAAGCATGGGGCCAGTACTTTAGATCCTCTTCTCCATAAAGAATTGAAGCTGTGTGGGTGTGGTGGCTCAGCACTCAACGTGTGGAGAAGAGATCCTCTAAGCAAACTGGCTAGTTGGAATAGACTAACTGAAATGGCGGCCACACTCCAAGTTCAAGTGTGAGGCTCCTGCTTTAATATCTGAAGTGGAGAGTGTTTGAAGACACCTAAGATCATTATTAACCTCTGACCCCCAAACAAATGCATACTTGTGCACATATGCAGTAATACCAATGCAAATGCACACATGCAAACACACACACACACACAGGAAGGGGGAGAGAAAGAGAGAAAATGTAACCATAAATTTTATTAAACTGTATTTATTAATACCTAAACACCTATTACCTAAGAACCAACCATAACCGTTTTGAAGGAATACCAAACCATGAGTTTTTGTGGACAACTGATCAGTCATCTGTCTGCAGGCAATAATTTCTCAGTGAAATCCTGGCTCTTGCATTGTTATGGCAACTTTACTTCAGCTTAGCTCAGCTACCTCAGGGGAGCCTATGGATGGTCAGACATAGCCTCAGGCTGCTCAGCTTGTGGCACCAGCAGGCCATGGCTCGCCTCAGTGTCTGCACTTCCACTGTCTTCTCAGCTGTCCATTTGAACTAGCTGAAACCCTTAGGGAAGCTGCTGTGACTTAGTCCTTAGCTTCATGGCCTTATCAAGGGCCTATTCACTCCATCAGGCCTTTGCCACACCCTCATGTGATAGGAGTTACTCTCCTGCCTATTTTCGAGGTCTCTCACCATCTGTTTGACTCAGCTTCAGAGGCTGGTGTTGTCACTTGAGGCTAGGGCTCTCCTCACCATCATTCAAATTCTTACTGCCTCAAGGCTGGCTAAACTTGTGCGGCCTTGGGGTTGGTTAGTACACCTCCTCTTTAGGTCCTGCCTTTTCTCTCAATGTGGCATGGCATCAGCAAATGGCGTATGCCATGTTGTACCTTGTCATCTCTCATGTGGGGCATTTGGATCTACCCCCACATTCTTAAATAGGCCATTGTCTCTCAGTTTCTCATGGTAGCTCACAGGGAAACCTCTCAATGTCTCTGGAGCCATGCCCCTCAGCAGGGAGCAGTCTGGGCTCCCATGGGGCTACAGTCCTCCAACTGGGCTTGGTCCACTTTGGCTCTGATCTTTCTAGCTTCTTTCAAAATGAGGCAGCATTTAACAGTCAAAAGCAATGCCAAGCCCAAAGCACTTTTTCCCCCATTTCCAAGGCTTTCCTTCTTATGCACAGGACCACGGACCATGTGCACTCTGCCAGGTGTTTCACACAAGTACAAGGCTTGAGGCTGACTGTGAATGCCCTTTTAAGAGTCTCTTTCAAAAGCCCCCACATAGTTGAGAGCAAGAGGGAGAGAGAACAAGAGAGACAGAGACAGAGAGACAGAGATATTCAGGTCTTTTTACCTTCCATAGTCTTAACAATAAGACTACACTGCTGAATTATATACACTGGCAAATTCCATTTATTGCTGAAGTCAAGTTGAGGTTTTTTGTTTGTTTGTTTTGTTTTGTTTTGTTTTTGGTTCTTTGCAAGAAAACATCAATGTCCTCCCCAATGAATCTTGGGCTACAGTAGTGCAAGTTGAGTGACTGGCACAAGTAGTTGCTTTGTTTATGAGAGTTCTCAGGACTAAGGATGGTGGAGACTGCTTCCCAGTTGTACCTTTCTCCCCAGCCTATCCCCAGGTTTTCTCCAGCAAACAGTAATGCTCTGCCTAACACCAGTTTACTTCAGTGAAGATACTAGGCAGGTTAGAACAGGCCCTCTTTTCTGTTGTTTCTCAGTTCTCTCTCTCTCTCTCTCTCTCTCTGCCTTTTGAGATTTTATTTATATTTTTCCAAAATTTATTTATTTATTCAAATTACATCCCAATCACAGCCCCCTCCCTCCTCTCCTCCTGATCACACCTTCCCACTTTCTTTCTCCTCCCTCCTAGCCTTCTCCTGGGGTGAGGACGGCTTCTCCACGTCCACCTCCCTCAGTTCATCAGTCACATGAGGGATAAGAGCTTTCTCTTGCTCTAGAGCCTAAAATGACAGCCCAGCTAGGGTAAGGTGTCCCTCAAACAGGCAACAGAGTCCTTGACTGAGACTGTCCCCCCACTTGCTAAGAGATGTGTATGAAGACCAAGTTGCCTATCTCTAGATTTATTCAGAGGGGTCAAGGTAAAGTCTAAGCTTTTTTCTTTTTCTTTCTTTCTTCTTCTTCTTCTTCTTATTATTTTTTTTTTTGGTTAGTGTTTCAGTTGCTGTAAGCTTCTAGGGCCCTAGGCCCTAGGTTGGTTGGTTCTGTTGATCTTCATGTGTTGTTTTGTCCCTTCTCTGTCTCTCTTATGGGTACTGTTGTCATTAGTGAGTTGGTAGTCATCTCTGGATGAGTGGCAAGGTGAGAGGAGGTGTTACTTCCATCTGATGCTTATAGAGATAATTAGAGGTGGGAAACACACCATCTGGACAGAAATCCCCTTTTCTGTCTGCTCTCCTTTACTTTCTTTTACTAAGACAAAAAGACTTTGACTTTCACTACTTTAAGGTTACTTCAATTAACACTTAAGACTGTCAGTTTGGTCTAATTTGTTCCCAAACCAAATGCTCTCAGAACCATTTAGGAGGTCTATACAAAGTTATGCAAAAGAGGTAGTATTGTAGAGGTCTCAAACATTCAAGCTTATGAAATTCTTTTATAGGTGAGAAATGGATGTTGCCATAAGTGTTATGCTAACTGCCCCTCCCTTCAGGGAAAGTCTAGCACCACAGGAAACAAAAATTAGTTGCAAGCAGTCTACAAAACATATCTGCATTCTGGAAAACTTTGAATTAACAATCTAGAGTCCGTTTATTGTGGAGAGCTACACTTCAGAATTCTTGTTGCAATGTTTAAGAGTTCACTACGATGGTTCTTATCTCTAGGCTGTTACTTTTTGGGGAGGGTGTGAAATGGGTGGAGGTAGCAATTTTCACAGATGCCTTCTACGTCTCTCTTTCTCAACTGTGAGTCTGCAGTCATTGATTCCACTGCAAAAATAGCTTCCTTACCCTTTACAGTCAGCAAGAGCATGAACTATGGACATCCACATGGTCTCCAGCAGCAACACAGACCATGGACATCAGCACTACCCTTTGCTGTAGCATGGGCCATGGACCCTATTATAGCCCAGGCCAAGGACATCAACATGCCCTCTGGGGCAACACAGGTCATGGACATCAACATGGTCCCTGGTGGCAGCTGGGCCCAAGTATATCAACATGGCTTCAGGTGGCAGTGCAGGCCACACACACAAATATAGCCCTTGGCAGAAGCAGAGTCTACAGACATCAACATGGCTTCAGGTGGTGGCACACATGATGGACATCCACGTGGCCCGGGCTGTAGTAGGACCATGGACCAGACTTGGCCCTGGCTGGGGTACATGTGGGAAAGGACTCTGTTTTCTTTAAGCGGCTGGCCACTGGAAATTTGAGAATGCTCCAGTGCGTATATGGGCAACACAAATTAGACTTTTTCTTCCTTTTATTTTCTTCTTTTTTTTGGTAAGTTTGGGGGGTATAAGAGTGGGGAGGCAGATCTAGGAGGACTGGGAAATGAGTGAGACTGGGGTACATGATATGAAATTCCAAAATAATAAAAATATTAAGTTAGAAAAAAATGAGAGAATCTAGAGTTCAAGTGTAGTCCTTTGAGGGCAGTAAGGGTGTGAAATATAAAGAATGCAATTTTGATGAAGTAATCCCATGAAGTAATTGTATTTGGGGCCTAGATAAAAATTCACTTCTTATATTCCTGTGAACCAAGCATTAAGTGGAGTTAACATTAATAAAGTGACAATCTCCCTATAGAGGAGTAACTTTCTAACATCTAATTACCAAGATTAAAACTCTTTACAAGAATTTCATTTACCTAGAATAAAATCTAAAAATTATCATTATTCTAACTGTTGTAGTTGTTTCAAAACCTGATGAATGTAGTCTCACTGTGACCCAACCCCAAAGCTCCATAACTGATCACTAGAAGAGATGAGGACAAGAATTCAAGTCTTGCCAGGCTCCTACTCTGATGTCAGAGAGCAGTGCATGCACCTCAGGTAATCTCTTGATACCTTCTCAGCATCCCTGAATTAACTTCCCCAGTCTGACTTTGGCTAAGGCATAATTATGACCATTTTACCATTAAAATGTCTTGGGGATAATGCAATAAATAAGCCAATTGAATAGGAAACTTGAGCAATTGCTATCTGATGAGATAAATGTAAAGACCTCATCATATATTATGAAAATATATGTTGTCACCACGATTTTCCCCAATTATTTTGTCAGTTTTATGAATTTTCTTTTACCTTCTTATTGGTTTACATTCATTTGACATAGTGCTGGGTTTTATAAAGACAATTTATTTCAAGGATTTCATGTCCAACATCACGTTTAGCTCTAGACCTTATTTCTTTGGCCTCCACCTTCCTTCTTTCAGTAGTTTCCTTCCTTACCTAAGCCTCTTATACATTTTCATGTTTCATGGTGTGTATGTGTGTGCATGCATGTGTGCATGTGTGTTTGTGTATGTGTGTGCTCAATCTTTCCATATCTATGAAAACCTTAGAACCCCAAAAATGAAAGAAAATTTGCATTGGTCTTTATTAGTCTATCCTACCTCACCTAATTTAATGATTTCCATTTTCATGCATTTGTCAGCAAGCAATATAATTTCATCCTATTTTGAGGCTGGATAAAACTCTGTTGTATGTATATACTACATTTTCACACTTTTGTGACAGTAACTTCAGTCTTTTCCCATTTTGTACAATGTGGACAATCTGTTGTATATAGCTTTTACTATACTCAGTTGTATTTCTTCTGTTTCTATTTCCTTCAGGTATTTTATAATGACACAACATTGGACTTTGTCAAAGGTTTTCCTACATCAGTTGATATGATTGTGTGAGTCTGTTAGTCTGTTCTTGAGTTGATTAGCATAATATGATTGGCCTATGTTGCACTGTTCCTGCGTTTAGTCTAGTTGTTTTTATCCCTTTGCTTTAATTTTTGTAGGTCATGTGTGCTAACCCAACTTGCTCATGGGAGACAATGTTTTTGATAACTAATTGAATTCTGTTTGAAGTATTTGTGGTGTGTGTGTGTGTGTGTGTGTGTGTGTGTGTGTGTGTGTGTGTGTAGGCCAATGAGTGTCTTTCTCAACTGCTTTCCTCCTTTTTGGGAGAAAGAAACTATAAGAAACAAAACAAACAAACAAACAAAAACCTTGAAACTTCCTGATTGGCTAGCCTGGCTACTCTGTGAGCTCCAAGGATCCTCCCCTCTCTGGCCTCACAACACTGGAAGTACAGATATGCATCGCTGTGCTTGACTTTTGAAGCAGGTGCCAGGAATCTGGATATGTGTCCTTCTGTTTGGGAAGCATGCTTCTTACTGACGAAGACAATTTTCCAGTCCCAGGTTTGAAATAGTTGCTGAGAATTTTTGCGTTCCTGCTCATCAGAGAAATTAGCCTATAATTTTCTTTCAGTGTCATGTCTATATTTGGTTTTTTATTTCACTGTATTGCTGGTTCTGTAGAATAAGTTTGATGTGATTCATTCTATTTTATGGTATAGTTTGAGGATCATTGGTGTTAGTTCTTCAAAAATCTGTTAAAATTTATCAGTGAATCCAATTGAGCCTGAAATCTTTTAGTTGGGAAAGGTTTATTATTGCTTTTATCTCATTGCTTGTGTAGTTTTTAATGTCCTCATGGTTTAATTGTTTTATAGATTTTGCATGTCTAGAGGAATATCATTTTCTTAGATTATTGTTATAAAGGTTTTCAAAGTATGACCTAATGATCCTCTGAAGTTCATTGGTATCTCTATGATTGCCCTTAAATATCTGGTTTTATTAATCTGGGTCTTCTCTTTCTCTCTTTTGACTAGTTGGCACAGAGATTGTTACCCTTGTTGACCTTTTCACTGAACTATCTTTTCTTGATTTTTCATTGATCTTTCTTTTCCATTTTATTCATTTCAGCCCTCATCATTATCATTTCTTTTTCTCTACTGATTCACAATTCATTTAGTCTTATTTTCCAAGACACTGAGGTATATCATTATTTACCTGTGATTTCTCTGGTTTTTTTAAAGCATAGGCATTGATAATTATAAATTTTCCTTTTAGAACTGCTTTCATTGTACCACACAGGTTCAAGTGGGCAGTATTTTTACTTAAATCTAGGAATTTAAAATTTTCTCTCCTGACTTCTTTGATGGCCATGTCATCCTTTGGTAGTGTGTTGTACAATCTTTACAAGTTTGGATATTTTCTATAGCTGCTCTTGCTGTTAAATTCTAGCTTTATCACATTGAGAACAAATAGAACATAATACATTATTATTCCAGTATTTTTACATTTTCTAAGATATTTTTCACATAAAATGTGTTCAATTACAGAGAAAGTGTCATAGACTGTTGAGAGTCTTCTGTAAACAGAGTGCTTTGTAGGTGTCAACTCCATTTCATCTATAGTATTTAATTCTTTTTTCTGACATTTTTGTTTGCATGGCTTGTCTATACAGACAAAGAGAGTTGTATTAAAATCACTCATTATTTTTTTAAGTCTTTTCCCCCTACATAGAAGAGAAAGAAGGATAGAGAAAAGAAAAAGAGAGAAATCTCTGGGTCTAACCCCCCAAAACCTTGTTTAACAAGACCATTTAACAACTTGCAACCAATCCCCCTAAATAATCTATAACCCTTCAAATGACCAAAGCAGTGGGGGTGATGGGGATCACCCACCCCACCTTCTAGAAATGGGACATTGGGACATCACTCTCTTAAAATTACTTCCTGCTGATTTGGGACGAAAACCTGTTTGGGGGCCCAAATAAAAATGGAAAAATGGTTAAGCAAGTTAATAGTAACATTTGATGTTTGGTCCTTTTGTGCTCAGCTACTTAAATGTCCTATGAAGTTTGTAGTCAAAGGCTGAACTTCATGGCTTTACTGAAATCCTGACTGGAATAGTCTGTGGGGCTGAATCATCTTAGTTAGCCATTTTGAGTTGTTCTGGTTGTAGGTTTTTGAGGAAACAGCTATTGAGGAAGTCTGCAAGGCTGGATCATCTAGACTACTTGTCTTCTTTGGTGTCTGGTCCCTTTTCTTCAGAAGTTTCAGTTGTCCAAATGTTCCTGAATTCCTTAAATGGATGTTTTTAATCTCCTGGAAAGATAAGAACATACCCCTGCCCTAATCTTAGCTCTGGGGTGCCACTTTTTTTGGCAGGTAATATCTCTCCTAGAGCAAATTCATATATATTTATCCTTCTCAGGTCTCTGTGATGTGTTTGAAGACTAGATATAGTCTCAGTTAAATTTTAAGTTGTTTAGGAATTAAAAGTATTTTCTAGGTCTAAAAAGATGTTTTTAAGTTGGTAATGCAAATTAGGATGGAAACTGAGGTATAGAAGTTTAAACTCATTGAGACAGATAAATAATAGAATATCAACATCAGTTGCCAAATACATATAGACTGGACAGTGGGAATCTATAGTATACCTGATAATTTTCATAATTGTGGTTTAATTATTCTTATTGTTTTGTTTTATATTTATTGTTATAAGAAAAAGATCTTTTATAGGACTAAAGGGGGAATTGTTGGAGAAGAAAAGATACTCCTTAAATTAAAAAAAAAAAAAAGCAGATAGGAGGGTGAAGGGGAAGAGGGTAGAAGGGTGGGACTGGGAGGGGGATGAGGGAGGGGACTGTGATTGAGATGCAACTTGAAGAAATAAATAAATGTTTTAAAAAATCACATATTATTGTGTTCAGGTCAGTCTGTGCCTTTACATCCAGTACTGTTTATTTTAAGAAATTGAGTGTACAAATGTTTAGTGTCTGTATAGTTAAGATTGTAACCTTATATAATGCATCCTCTTGATGCATTATTCCCTTAATTAGTGTAAATAACTTGATTGATGTCTACTTTTAGATATTGGTATGGCTACAATACTTGATTTTTTTGTTCAATTTACTCAAAAGATCTTTTTCCATCTTTTCATCTTATGGCCACAGTTTTTGCCAATGAAGTTCATTTCTCATAGAATAAATTGATGGATCCTGATTTTGAACCCAATGTTCTAGTTTGTATATTGTGATTGGATAGTCAAGACCATTAACTTTCATAATTATTATAGAGAGGTGTGTAGTCACTCCTGTTTCTCTGTTATTTTATAATGTTTGGTATATTCTAATATACATGTGCTTATTTATCAATCTAATTTGCTGTCCAGAATTCTAGCATCATTTCTATGGCCAATGTGTTGTGTATTTATCATTCTCTTAATGTGTGTAAGATTTCTCCATGTTTCCTTTAAGTATATTTTGCAGTGCTGCTCTGTTAGGGGTCAGGCAAATCCAGGACTTTCCCTGAGATCATCATGTATCCTGATGTAAGAGCCAGGGCCTTGGGAGGGCTTCAGCTTCATCATGAGAACCCAACTCTCCCCACCTTAAGGGGCTGTGTGGTTGTCAGGGTCTGTAATGCACTTGAGATACTCTGTGTTCCCATTTTGTGACACACACATATATATGGTTTGGTATATGTGACTTATCTCTTCAATCTTTCAGAATTCTTCTTTTGTTCTGCATGTGTAGTATTTTAACTATAATATGAGGTAGGAAGTTTCTTTGGTAATCTTGGCTGTTTGGTATCCCAAGCACCTCCTGTAGTGGATAACCATCTTTTGCCCTAGATTTGGAATGGTTTTAGGTATGATTTTATAAATATGTTAGTGTTGGGTAGGTTTTTTTTTTTATTGACATAAGTTAGGGTCATCTCACAAGAGGGAACCTCAACTAAGAAAATCCTTCCATGATATTTATGTGTAGGCAAGTTTCTGGGCCCATTTTCTTGGTTAATGAATGGCATGGTAAGGTACCACACCACTTGGTAGGTGGTCCTGGAGTTTATAAGAAAGCAAACTGAGACAGTCATGGGGAACAAGCCAGTAAGTAGCATTTCTTCATAGCCTGTGCTCCAGTTCTTGCCTTCGCTTCTTTAAATCGATTGTGACCCAGGATTTGTTAGCCAAATAAACCCTTTCTTCCCCAAGTTGGTTTTGGTTTATGATATTTATAACATCAATAGAAAACAAACTAAGACAATGCTCTCTACACCTTTAGCTTGAGTTTCTATTCCTTCTGTATTCATGATTTATAGAGTTGGTGTTTCAATGGTATCCCATAGGTATTATGTGTTTTTTCATATGTTTTATTATTCTACTCTTCTCATTCTTTGAATGTTCTAATTCATCTGTCTACTGTTCAGAGCCTCTTGGTCTGTCTTACACTTGATTCATTCTATTGATGAGTCTTTTCCCTTAGCTTTATATTTGACTTATTGAGACTTTCACTTCCAAAATTTCAATGTCAGTGTTTTCAATATTTCTATGTCTTTACTGAGTTATATTTTATATCCTGTATTAACTTCCTTCTTTCACTAAGTTATTTGTCTTCTCTTTAAATTTATTCAGAAGTTTATTCATGTCTTCTTTGAATTTTAGAATTGAACATTCTTATGATCATTCTTTTGAATTCCTTATCAGCCATTTCATCCACTTCATTTTCATTGGTGTTTACTGGTATGGGATTAGTAAATTTCAGGTCCTGGAACTTCTACATCTAAGATTAGATCACTTGGTGGGTTTTTCATTAATCATGATATCCTTTCACTGGAAGTATTTGTGATGTTCATGTAGCGCTAGACTATATTAAAGTTGAAATGCTAGTTCTCCTCCGTGGACTGGAGATGGGGTGGGATATACATCTGTAGCTAATCCCTGAGTTCACATTTTCAGGTCACTGGACTTGATATCTAGGTCTATTCTGAAAATAAGCTATCAACTACAGAAGCAACTCTAACTGATTGACAAGGTGTCTATAAAAATATAGTGATGTCTTATTAAAAACAATTTCCTATTCAATGTGATAATTTGAGGGAAATAAAAAGTAAGCACAGTTCCTTGTATATTAAGCTATTAGTTATTGAGTCTAGAACTAAAAATAAAGAGTGAGACTTGATATTATTTGAACAACAGATACAAAAATAGAAGAGAGTAAGGTACATAAAAGGGGAGATAATAAGGATGATGGAGAAAATAAGGCAACTCAACTGAAGTTAGAATAAAGAGAAAGAGATAAAGGAATGTAATTGGAGAATAAAAATCGGTCCTAGCACCCTGAAGGCTGAAGCCAGCCCATGATCTTTGAGGAAGGCTACTAATACCAAACAAACAAGTATACTTCAAACTATCTGAGGTTCTCTCTCTATCTTAAGCCAGGGCTGACACGCTGTAGCTTGACTCTGTGCGATGAGAGGACATTCTGAAATTGGAGCTGAGACAATGAATCCTAAATGTGTTCTGGACTCTTTCCTTCCATTCTATCTTATAGTTTCATTTCCTTCTTTGTTACTAAAACTAGTGTTTTCCCACCGGCACCTATCTTATAGGATGACTGCTCTCTACTGATTGCCAGTTTATCCCAAAGGAGAATCTAGTAAATCATACATAGGCATTACTCCATCTTCAAGGTTCTACTTCATGAAACATTTATTTTATTTTAAACTTATATATGTGTTCGCTTTGAAGCTATAATTTAATTTGATAACAGTCTGAGCATGGGACAGAATATTAACTGTTGGAGGATGTTTAGTATTTTCCTCCAAACTGAAACATTTCCTCCATGAGGGAGAAAAAGGCTCTTAAAACTCCAGAAGTAAATAGAAATTATTTATCTGGGGAAGTATAAATGAAAAATTCTTGAAGGTTCTTCCCATCTTTATAAAAGGAATAAACAATTGCAGGAGGGAGAGATTCCTTGCAGCTGGGCTGTCCTGAAGAGATCTCCTTAACCCACTGAGCTGCCTGCAAGTTGTTCAGGAAGCCCCAGGGATGCCACTCCCATGAGTTGTCACCCATTTGGAGGTAGGCTTTTTGAATCATCTTTACTCCTGAAGAAATCCCCTACCCTGTTAGTAACCCCAACAAAAACTCACAAATTCACCAAGTTGGACTTTGGTGCAATCAATACTTTGATCTGTCATCTGTTTCCTTTCTGGGGAAAGAAACTTGTGTTACATCTCCTGAGGAATAGACATATTTCAATTATTAGTCAGCGGCTATGAAAAGAAATATATGCTACTTTGTTATTGCTGTTATTGTAAGTATAAGTTTATACTTATACTTTCTAACTTTATACTGGTGGTCTGGAATTCACAGTAAGTGGACTCTCTTTGTTTGAAAGTGTAATATAAAAATTAAACCATGATTTTGTGACTTGAGACCAATTCTTCCCTTGATTATTACAGAAACAGGAAGAAGAAAAAGTCATTCCAAATGAAAATGTGTAACAAACATTTGTTTGTAATCTAGAATCTATCCACTCTTGTTATAACTTGGGAAAAGAAAAAGAGTACAAAGTATAAACAAAATCACTTTAAAGAGGAAACAGCTGAGTGTCTCTCAGGTGGTAATTCTTTTTGTCTTGTGGTGTTGAAAAGTAGGAAATTATTCTATTTTGTGCATTTTGGAGAACACAGATAAGTGGATATCTTAATCCAAGTATCATTTCCCTTCCATTTGGAGACACATGAATATTTGTATTTTTTATGTCAAGGTAGTATATACCTTCTGGAATAGATAGATGTATAGCTTTGATTTCCTATCTGTTAATCACTATCAATAAATCTACAATTTTATAAAAAAAATACCCATTGAGTATAAGAATGTGCTAGAACTTGAAGAAATTACATTTGTTTTAGTTCCTACCAAAAGCTTTTCATTGGGTTCACAAAGCTTTTCATTGGGTTGGAGGGAGACAAACAGATTTGTCTTGAAGATGCTTTCATTTGATGCCACACTACCACTCCCTCGACCAGAGAAAGGCCATTGACTCTTGCAGTTTTTTCTTTGTTGGTTGATGCATAGACTAAGCTGCTGAGAGAGACTCCAAAACCCAAGGACTTAAATCCAATAAGAGTTTGTTCTTCCACATGCAATAATGTAGCAGTAGGATCCTGGAGCTGGTGTAGTAGCTCTGCTTGACATAAAAACATTTAAAGTCTCAGGGTTTTGGGGATTTTATTTTAATATTTGCTTTTACTGTCCCCTGTGGGTTTGTAAACATTTTTACTTTCCAAGAACTGGTCAAGGCCATTTGTATATTTTCGTTTTTGGAAAGTAAAGATTAACTCTCTGGCATGCAATTTCTTTTTATTTGATAATAATAAACATACCCAAATATCAAGATTTTTTTATGAGCACATAGAGGACTATATTCTTTCATGCCTATGGTTAGCAATGGCCATGTGACAAGTTTAGAGTGAGCACAGCATGAATCCCTTCTGTACTGAAGTTTCAGTTGCTGGTGCATGATCCTTCAGCCCTCACCTCCTTTGCCACAGTAACTAGAAAACACGGATAATGTACAGGAGCTTCAGAGTGGAGACCTGTAGGAATCTCAAGCCAACATATAAAGCAGCTACCCCAGAGAGCCGTCTGTACTTGCAGCAGTTTCGTTTTGGTTTGGTTTGATTTTTGTTTTTGTTTTTGAAATATATTCTGCTTATTTCACAGCAGCATACATCCTATCCTCTTACAGATGATGTGGAAATTGTACACAGCATTTCTGCCCACAGTTTATTCTGAGGACAATCCCATGGCTGAAGAGCTAGCTGGGCTGCTTATGTCCCATCACAATGGGAACTGAGAAGACACAGCAATGGGGAATTAGTAGTCTGCTTGGCTTCCTTACTCAGCCTTGCTTGCTTGGCATGCCCCACTCTGCTTCTCAGTCTGTGAGTATCCCACTTATCCTTCAAAGCACATCTTTCTGAAAGCTCCTTGGCTCAGATTTCTCTGTCTCCTAAGTACTGGTTGTGCAATATTTATAGATTTTTATTACTCAATTCATTCAAAAGGGTTATGAACAGCCTAGCCACATCTGGGCATTGTACTAGATACTGAAGTTGAAGCATAATTTCAATCTTCAGAGTTTACAGCTCCCTCCTGCCTAATACAATGCCCTACCCAAATTTCATAATCAATAAGTAATTCTTGATTGAACATGTAAATAAGGTGTCTGTAAGCAACTGAATGCTAAGTAGCAGAGAACTATTGGCAGACACAAACAGGGAGAAAATATGAAGGTAGACTGTGCTTACGTGAGGTCAGCAGTCATGTCTGCTCCTAACCTCACCTTTCATGCTGATCATGGCAACAAGGTGTACACTTAACGTGCATTTGTTGTTCAGCTACAGAAATTCATTAGATGTTCTCAGGGAGGAGTTGAAATGTGATGAAAAGATGAAATAATTCTAGGGTGGATAACTCTGAGTTAGGTGGCATAAGAGGGATCATAGAGGGCCTTAAAGAATCTTAAGGCATAAATTTTGATGAACACAAAGAACAAGACTATACTCTGAGAATTTGGTCATGGATTTTTGGGTCCTCTTGTATCAGAAAAAGGAGAAGCATAGGCTATTTTTAAAAAATGGACAATAGAGAAACTAACTTGATTTGCCAAAGAGATGCAGGTTTAACTATTGGAGTAAAGTAGATAATTTGGCAAACACTATGCTAACAAAAGCCTATGAGGGATAACAATTGTGGACCTGCACTGAACATTTCAGATCAAATAGATGATTAAGAATAGAGTCAATAGATTTGGTGGCACAGAATGTAGAGGCATAGAGGGAAACGGGTTGGAAAGAAACATTTCCCTATCCAGCTTAGAATTCTGGAATCAGGGCTGTACAACTAAAGAGGCAAATTTGCTTTACCTGTGGAGCCTATGTAGACTTTAATTTGTGAGGTGCTACATTGCCGTGGCAGGAAGAAGTCCATGTGGGGAGACTAGGCAGGCAGCCGAGGCCTGGGAAGAAAGTGATTTTAGTACTATGGATAGATATAGCCTTAGAAGCCGCATTCGTGGACATGCAAGGCCCATACAGATATCTGCTCAACTCAAATAACTTACAGCATATGTGAGAATAAACACAAGTCTTTACCACAAATGCCAAGTGTCTTGCCACAGAGTCTCCTTTTCTTGAGAAAATACTCCTCCTCCCATCCATATATGAGGAGAACAGATGTCAGGCTGTAAACAGGAAAAGGTGGGAGGCAGATGATTGGATGAAGACTGGAAAGATGGAGAGTAGCATTGAGAATGCATTCCAGAAAACAAGACAACACGTATCAGAGGCAAAGGACACAAAGTAGAGGGGCATAGGTGACCTCTACTAACTAAAGCTATAAAAGATGTATAATTATCATTGTGCATATGTATGTGTCTATGCAAACCAAAGCACGTGGATTCAGAGGCAGAAAATGTGTTTTCCCTTCAATCCTTGTCAAATAACTTACTAGTGTCTCCATTTATTCAATTCAAAAACCCAGGTTTTTCCATCGTTCCTGCTTTATGGGATGCATAATTAAAGGAGACACAATAACTAATTCAACAAAACCATAGTAAGTGTAAAGGAGAAAACTACTGATTTATTTCCATTGGCTTTATCTCCTCAAGGTACAAAGGTTTAGGTAGACCTCACAGAAGCAAAAAGCAACTTGAATCAGTAGGGAATTGGAAAATAGCTCATTTGAGTACTAATAGCTTGATGCCAAGACCACAAATGATGACTGTTTAGAATAATCTTCTGTTAATGTCATCTTCTGTTCATAATCCAAACACTTTTTTCAAAAGACAAGTTCAATGAGGAGATACCTACCCATGTGTGGAGACCTGAGATTATCAATATGTATCTTTATCTGCACCTATCATCCATTTATTATGTATCTATTTATCACTCTATCTCCTATTCCATATTTTCCTCATTTGCTTCCAACTTTGGCCTTCCTTTAAGTTGAAGAAATAAGGGAGGTTAGCTAGAAACTTGAAACAACCCAGATGTCCCTGAACTGAGGAATGGATAAAAAAAAAAAAAAAAAAAAACAACAAAACCTGTGGTACATCTACACAATGGAATACTACTCAGCCATCAGAAACAATGAAATCATGCAATTTGCAGCCAAATGGATGGAACTAGAGAAGCTGATCCTGAGTGAGCTAATCCAGACTCAGAAGGATGCACATGGCATCTATTAACTTATAATCAGATTTTAGCAATATAGTACAGGATAACTATACTACAGCCAATGCACCAAAGGGAACAGTAGCATAGACATTTTTAACCTGTCCATGAGATACTTTGCCCTAGTGGTGCTTCCTTGTAGGCCCCCAGTGTATGAGGAGGCTCTTGGCCCTCATACGACTGCTGAACTGTGGCGGGGGACTGTTATGTAGGGACACTCAACTCCAGATGAGTGGGATGGAAGGGTTAGGGGGTAGAGGGTGGGAGGGTGCCACTGGGAGGGGTGGAAAGAGGGCACTGTAATGAAGATGTAACCTGAAGTAATAAATAAATATTTTTTAAATGATAAAAAAAGAAAGATGGCAGAAAGACATCACATAGATGTTGGAACAACAAAGATGTTAATGAAATTTTTGGATAAGAGCCAAAGCACCACAAACAATAAATTAGTTTTGAGTCAGTTTCTGTTTTCTCCCATTTGCTTGTTGATTGGTTCAAAGATTTATTGGGCAGCAGAATCAGGATTGTTTTTGTAAATCCTAGTTCCCAAGGCTTTGAGGTAAAGCAGCCAGGTGAATATAGGACCCTGTTCTCAAGATATAGTTGAGACAATGCTGTTATTATTGAAAATTGAGTCCATTGACATGGACTTCAGCTTGGGGCTTAGGCACTGCCAGCATTATTTGCATCTGTACCCACTCTTACTCCCTCAAATAATGGTACTTCAGCAAACATAACTTAAAATTCCAGGATTCTTGCTACTTGTGTTATAAGAATCTGACACTGGTCTTCAGAGAGAAGGGTGTTTAACAGGAAAGGTGGAGGAAGGGCATTTGGAGAAACAGAATCCATCTAAACATATTATTCATAGTATCTTTGTAAGAAAAAAGGTAGCTTTAGAAAAGAGAGTTCCTCATGTTTTTACTGTATGGGAGAGAAGCTTTGGGTGTATAGAAAAGCTTTGAAGAATATAGACAAAAAATACCTTTGTTCTACACTTATTTGAATTAATAAGTATATATCATAAGGAGAAAATCCAAGGTACCCAAGAGACCTTTAAGTGATAATTCAAAATGTAGCTACTAAATTATTTTAAAGGCTTAAAGCTATTTTAAGAATCAGAGTCAACAGCCATTTAAACCCACTTATCTTTTCTGCCTTATTATAACTTAGTTGAAAAACATCTATTGATAACTTCTGATGTGGAATCAATTTAGTTTTTAAGTAAATTTAAGGTTGTGTAAGGTATAGTCCTTGATTTCAATATCATGCAGTGCTATAGAGAGATCACACCCCCAAAGTCATAGGAACTTCAAAAAATCGGTTTGGGGTTAAGGTAATTGGGCAAAACATCTTGAAGGAAGGAACATGTGAACTAAAGTTTTTGTGTAAAATTATTTTAGCATGTCAGCTAGTAAGGACTGGCATTCCAAGAAGCAGGAATACATGTTGTTAAAATCTTGGAGCTTCCAAAAAAAAAAAAATCATTGATCTTTCCATTTGCTAAGGCCTTACGGTGGATTCAGTATCCTGACTTCATGTCTTGGAGAGGTCTGGGACCCCTTTGAGCACCGCAGCTGAATGTTAGAGTAGTGCATTAGAAGATTACTCTGATACTAGGCTGGAGGCAGAGAATAAATTGAAGCCAAAGAATATGATTTCTCTTTGTGCTGGTAGTTCAGAATAGGGCCGACTTCATAGATACATAAACAAAAGAGATGTGAAGAGAAAAAATGAAATTAAAAAAAGAACTGTCTCAAGTGATCCAGGAAAGTATTTAACTCACAAATGGAAGAGTTGGCCAATTCACTCATATCCACTCTGAGAATTAAAGTGGAAATATCAATTTAAATTCTATTTGAATTTTCTTAAAAAAGTATACTTTTGTATTCTCACCACAAAAATTATGAATAGGTGAGCTAGTTTAATTCTATATTTCTATAACACATGAACATTTCAGAAAAAATTATATACTATATACACAACTATTTATCAATCAAGATGTACTGATTAATTTTATGTGTCAGCTTGACATAAGTTAGAGTCGTCAGACAGGAAGGAGCCTCAGTTGAGTAAATGCCTCCATGAGATCCAACTGTAAGGCATTTTCTCAGTTAGTGATCAGTGGGTGAGGGCCCAGCTCATGGTGAGTGGTACCATCCCTGGGATGGTGGTATTGGATTCTATAAGAAAGCAGGCTGAGCAAACCACAGGGAGCAAGCTAGTAAGCAGCCCCTCTCCACGGCTCTGCATTAGCTCCTGCCTCCACATTCCAGCCCTGCTTGAGTTCCTGTCCTGACTTCCTCCAATGATGGATTATGATCTGGATCTGTAAGCTAAATAAACCCTTTCCTCCCTAACTTGCCTTTTGGTCATAGTGTTTCATCACAGCAATAAAACCCTAACTAGGACATAGAATAAAATCAGTTGATAAACATTTTTAAAAAGTAATGTGACAAAGCTCATATGAAAATATCAGAGATCAACAATATCCTGGTCTTGGCCTGTAGTTTTCAGGTCACCTGCCAAAGGCATCATAAGCACAAAGGGAAACTTAATTCTGACTTAAATCACAGAAACCTGAAAAGTTCAGTTAGATGTAGCTGAGCCACAGGGTTGTGGACATTTTATTCCCTATGAAACTCCTGCCTCCTTTGTCATCTCAAGGAGAGCCTCTCTTGTTAAAATGAGATACTCTGCAGTCCTGCATTTGATAACTGTGCCAAGAATTCTTCAGAGTTCAGTTTGGAAAGAGCTGTCATTCATGTTGCAGCTAACTTCTCACTCATCCTTCCCCTAGATTCACAGGAATTTGTGTAAATAAATAAAACAAGATCATGCACATAATGTTATTTTGCTTATAACATTTGCTTTGTGAATACATATAAAATATATATGTAATATAATATAAATATTAAAATGTTATGTAATCATAATGCAGGATACTCTATAGTTGTTTGGGTTCTTGTTTCCATTTTGTATTAAACCGGCAACAAAAAGGAACTTTAAGCAGTTTTATATACTTTCTTGTTTCTGAGAATTTCCTGAATATATATATATGAAGATTATGGAGGTAAAGGAGAGTAAAGGAGATTTTAGTTTTAGAATTGAGTACAGTGATACACTTGTAAATTCTAGCGCTCAGAAAGCTGAGACCAGAGGATCATGAGTTCAAGAATCATCTTGGGCTACATGGTGAAACTGTCTCAAAAATGAATAATAAGTGCAAATGTTTTAGACTAAGAAGGACTCAGCTGTAGCAATGGGGTCTGCCCAACACTGAGATGATACCCACAGTTACTACTCTGGGACTTAACTAGGGGCAGAGTCACAGCCAATGCCCCTCCACCCACCCCAGGATACAGTGATCTGAGGAATGTTTTAAATCACACTGAGTAATGTAGAGGACATGCCTCTGTCTCAGGCTTTGAGCAAAGACTTTTGGCCACATTTAAGAATCCAATAATGCAGCACTCTTTGAATCAATAGTACATGCACCTAGTTCTGCTATTTGAAAGAGGGTGAAATGTAGGAATTGGGAAAGGATCTTTTTTTTTTTAATGTCTATTTATTACTTCAGGTTACATCTACATCATAGAACCCTCTTTCCACCCCTCCTAGTTCTGCCCTCCCACCCTCTACCCCTTATCCCTTCCATCCCACTCCTCCAGAGTGTCCCTACATAACAGTCCCCACCCTAATTCAGCAGTTATATGAGGGTCAAGAGCCTCCTCATACACTGGAGGCATACAAGGCAGCACTACTAGGAAAAAGTGTCTCATGGACAGGTTAAAAAAGTCTATGTTCATGTTCCCTTTGGTGCATTGGTTGCAGTATAGTTATCCTGTACTATATGGCTAAAATCTGACTATAAGTGAACAGATGCCATGTGCATCCTTCTGAGCCTGAGTTAGCTCACTCACGATGAGCTTCTGTAGTTCCATCCATTTGGCTGCAAATTGCATAATTTCATTGTTTCTGATGGCTAAGTAGTATTCCATTGTGTAGATGTACCACAGTTTTTTCTTTTTCTTTTTGCTTTTTTATCCATTCCTTGGTTGAGGGAGATCTGAGTTGTTTCCAGTTTCTAGCTATTACAAATAAGGTTAGGAATCTTTTGGATGCATACCAAACCACAAGGATCTCTTTTTTCAAATAATGAAATATATGCTACCAACTCCTGTAACACCTCATAACACACAGTGGTTTAGAGTGTTTAGAGAAGAATGCATTCAGTTTAAAAATATTCACTACTCCTGGAAACATTTAAATGTCATTTTTAAGGCACAGACTAACTTGTTTTCTTATTCTCGGGTTATTTGATTTATGCTCACGTGTTTATAATACAGTAAGGACAAGATTTTGTGGACTGAGAATGGGTGTGTTGAGTAATGCCATGTGATACAGACATTCCAGTTTCCTCTCTTAATTTGCTTCTAAGGTAGTTGATGGGAGCTTGGTCTTTTCAAGCATTCTGTACATCTCTCTATGCATTTTCTCACAACATTCTTCTGAGGCACTTATCACCAGATTTACTTTATAAATTGAGCCAAAGCTTCCCCACTAATCAGCAATGCATCCCTCAGGTTTCCATCTTGGACCGCCTCCCTCAGACACCATACTAAGCAGTCCAGTGTCCATTACACTGAAGCTCCTCCAACAAATCTTCACCTCTCTGGTCCATGACTGGATAATTTAAACACCGTTTCCTAATGTGAAAAGAGTTCTGCTACCGCCTCCTCTATGAGCTCGGGACCCATGAGAAGTGGCTGAATGTGAGAGTGCACCCAAAGTACCACATAGTACTAGCCAATGTCTGTCTCTATTGAATTAATCCAAATTCTCCTCACTTTTGCTGGTAGAATTTTATTTTAGGGGCCATTATACTTTCTATGACTTTCAACTGGCAAGGCCTACAAATGATGTCCAGTCTTCCAGCAGCTGAATCCCTTGAGTCCAGATGACAACCTTGAGAAACACCCTTATCTATTAAATACACCAAGTTTCATCAGAGAAATGCTAACTCAAGATCTGGGACAGAATAGGCACATGATGAGCCTGAAATGTCCTGCAGTATTAGGTGCAAAGAAATCGTCAAAGAACCCTGAAAGCATGTCAAAGGAACCTAGATCAGGGGTTCTCAACCTGTAGGTCATGACCAGATATCCTGCATATCAGATATTTATATTACAACTCATAACAATAGCAAAATCACAGTTATGAAGTAGCAACAAAATAATTTTATGTTTGGGGGCCATCACAACATGAGGAACTGTATTAAATGGTCACCGCATTAGGAAGGTTGAGAACTACTATCCTAGAGGCTTCTTAGGAAGGACTCACCAGCTTAAGATGAGATAATTTGAGATTCAACAGTGTTAACATGGATTGAAACTCACCAAATACGTTTAATACAAATAAATTTAATTTTATGAACTCATACTGATATTTTAAAACATAATTGGCTATTTTGAAAATTTATTTTTTAAAACAATAATGTAGATATAAAAGAATAATTGAAATTTAACGCAGGAAATTTTTGTATATGGAATGTAAATTTGAGCAATCAACTAGTAAATGGAAGAGTCTCTTCATAAAAATTTCCAGTTAAGAAAGGAAAATCAATGTAGATATGTTTTTTTGTTGTCAGGAGATTGAGATTAGATGCCTTCAGAGTCCAAATTCTTCCCAGGATCTCTGATAATATAGAAAAATTGTTTTTAGAAGACTGTCCTCAGGATGATAGTAAAGAGTGAGAAGTTCTCAGTTACTGACAGCTGATGGTGTTATGTTTTCATATTTCACAACTTTGAGACCCCCTAAACTAAAAATGAATTAAAAAAAAAAGAACGGTTGGTAACAAGAGGCCAAAACTTTACATTTCATTTTTAAGCATTACTAGGTACAATACCTTTAAGAAGCATTACCCTTAATTTTGTATCAATATACAAAGACCAAAACCAACGCGGCCAAATATAATCTTAATTTTGTATCAATATACAAAGATCAATACCGATGTAGTAGGAATCAAGAGGGTGTTCTGGATCTAAGAAGATATTTTTTAAATTGTGGGGCAAGTTAGTATGAAAGCTGAGTTAGATATAGAACTTTAAACTTATGGAGATGGTTAGATAGTAGAATGTTAAAGTCAGGTGCTAAATACATACGGACTGGACATTGGGAATGTATGCTAAGCCATATAACTCTCATAATTGTGGCCTATTTATTTCTGTTGTTTTGTATTGTATTTATAGTTAGTTATAAGAGAAAGAACCATTTGTTGGACTGAAAGGGAGAGCTGTGGGGGGGGGGGAGAAGTACCTTAAACTAAAAAAAAAAAAAAAGAAAGGGTAGAGGATGGGGGATTGAGGGGGAAGAGGGTGGAAGGATAGGCCTGGAGGGGGGAGTAGGGAGGAGGTTGTGATTGAGATGTAACTTGAAGAAATAAAAAAATAAATTATTTTTAAAAATTTAAAAAATAAAAAATAATAAAAAAGAAGGAAAATTTGGCTGACTTCTAAGAAATAAATGCTTTTACGGCCCACGAAATGGATAGTTCTCTACTATTTTGATTGTAGGAGTCAGAGCAAATGGAAGCTGCCAGCAAGACATGTCCCACTGAATCAACTTTGCAGGGTTTAAATGGGTTCTTAGAGACTGAAGCAGTAAGTACAGGGCCTGCAACTGTCTGCACCATGTCCTCTGCTTAAATGTGATGGCTGTTAACTTGTTGGTTTGGGGGGACTACTAACAGTGGCTGATGTTGTATCTTTTGCCTGCTCTTGGGACTCATTTCCTCTATTGGATTGCCTTGCCCAGGCTTAATATGAGGAATTTTGCCTTGTCTTACTGTATCTTGTTTTGTCTTGTTTGGTTGTGGTATCTTGGAGGTTTGCTCTTTTCTGAAAGAAAGAGAGGAGGAGTGGATCTGGGAGAGAGTGATAGTGTGGGGGGCAGCTGGGAGGAGTAGAGGAAGGGGAAACTGTATTGTGGATGAATTGCATGAGAGATGAGTTGATTTTCAATTTAAAAAAAAGAAAAAGACAGAACATCATTTTGTTTTTGAAACTATAGAATCTGAGCATTTCCTTCCTAGACATTTACACAAATGAAATAAAAGCATATTCCTGTAATTCCTGCACTCAGAAGGATCAGCAGTTTGAGGCCAGCCTGGCTTGTATGGTGAGTTCAAGTGAGGTCTGAGCTATATGGGAGTTTGTTTTTAAAAGTCATACACAAAAACTTAATAGGGAAAATGTGTCACTTCTTTCTAAAGACTGTCAAGAGGACACACACTGTGTATTCTTTCTACTCTTAGCCATCATCATACTGGAAGTTTTAACCAGTTCAATCAGGTAATAAAAATAAATATATAATTCAAAAATAAAACTTTTCTATTGAAGATCAACATAATCTATGTAAAATATCCAAAATAGTTATTAAAAAATTCTTAGAACTAAGTTTACTGAAGTTATAATCTGCATAGACAATAAATAAACATCATCTTAGCATATTTTAGCAAAGATTTTTCTCTCATATGCAATACATATGAATTATACATAAATATGAAAATGAATGAATGAATAGACTGTGAGAACTCTTTGGGATATGGAAGGTACCAATGGGAGGAGTAAGGAGAAACAAGAAAAAGTAATTGGAACAAACACTGTAATGTACATGATATACAGTGTGAGACTGACATACAAACCCATTATTGTGTGGAATGAATAGGTGCTAATTTTAAAAAGCTACAGTGGAACATCAACCCATGCTTATTAGAGTACACAACACTGATAAGCTTAAACATCTTGATTGCAAGGACCAAGAGCAGCTGATACTGCACACAATCTGCAAGGAGTGTAAAATGTTTCATTAATTTTAGAACACAGTTTGGTAGATTGTTTTTTGAAGCTATATAATCTGAGCATTTCCTTTCTAGATATTTACTCAAATGAAATCAAAGCATATGAACACACACAAAAGCTTGTGCATCAACATTCATAGTAGTTATATAAGGAACATCCCTATGCTTAACAATAACTAAGTACTCAGGGATGAATGAATAGGCATACTATTTATGTCTAATGATAGCAATACAAAGGAATTAACACAGAACTTAAATAAATCTTAAAGTCATCATACTGAGTGAGAGAAGCCAAATGGAAAATGAATGTACTATAAAATTAATTCATGCAAAATTATAGAAAACTTACATCAATACTGACACAAAGCAGGCCCACAGCTGCTTCAGATATGGGAATGGGAACATGTAGGAATAAAAGCAATGATAGGGCATAATAAAGCCTCTAGTAAGTAGAATTCATCTTGACTTTGGTGATGTAAAAAACTTCAAATAATCACTTTTTAATGTATAGTTCACATATCTCAATATTACCTCCATGAAACTACAATGAAACACTTTAAATAACCTTGAATAAAACCATATTGTAGCAAAGATAAAAAGTGGTTTTGCCCTGGAAGCAGGTAAGTCGACAGCCTAGCTCTGACAAGACAGGGTAGGCAAGTCCTTGATCACCCCTGCTCTACAATCAATGTCTGTCAGAGAAACGGGGCCAAATGACTGAAGATCTATGCTGTAATGTATGGAGAGAAAATGGGAACTGTCCAGGCAGCCACTGGTATGTCATTTCTTAGTTTTGAAAGCTGCAGGCCCTGTACTTCCTATATAATCAGATATATTTATCCCTCTCAGGTCTCTGAGGTGGTTGAAGAACAGATAGCTAGAGTCTCATAATTAAATTTTGAGTTGTTTAGGAGTCAAGAGAGTGTTATAGATCTAAGAAGATACTTTTAAAATTGTGTTGCAAGTTAGTATGAATGTTGAGTTAGATATAGAACTTTAAACTCATGGAGATGGTTAGATAGTAGAATGTTAAAGTCAGGTACCAAATACATATGGACTGGACATTGGGAATGTATGCTAAGCCATATAACCCTCATAACTGTGGCCTAATTACCTCTGTTGTTTTGTATTGTATTTATTATTATAAGAGAAAGAGCCATTTGTTGGACTGAAAGGAGAAACTGTAGGGGGAAATAAGACATACCTTAAACTTAAAAGAAAAAAAAAAGGGAAGAGGATGGGGGGTTGAGGGTGGGAGGGTGGGACTGGAGGGAGAATAGGGAGGGGACTGGGATTGAGATATAACTTGAAGAAATAAAAAATAAAGAAAAAAAGTGGTTTTGCTAGAGTAAAACAAATTATTTTACCTTTATTCTGTGCATTTTAAGGCCTATAAAACATATTACGCACATGTAAATAAAAATAATTACATATGTTATATATTTTGACTATCTCTAAGATATTTTATTTAAAAAACAATGTAATTAAAAATCTATGTTTATAGCAGTCCATTTGTCTGTTCTAATAAATTTCTAGTTATGAATAATAACCCTTCAGTTAACTAAGGACAAATACTAGTAATGTTCCCAGAAAATATTTATCAGTGAGCAATATGACCTCACAATGTATCCTCCCACTGAGAATTAGTTGTTAAATATACCTCTGGGGAACTACATAAGAAGTTGGTACAAGCAGAGATATTTCAAACAATCATGTACAATTTGGGGAGTTATCAACTAAGAACTTGATTTTATATTTTACTCAATATTAATAAGACTTTGCTCTTTTTAGCAATAGATAGATACCAGAATCAATCTATGCTTGGAAACTCCTTCCAGTTGCCATGACAAACCCTAGATAATTAATCTAGAGTAAGGTGTGTGTTTCTATTGCATTTATAGTAGAATAATAACATGCATTTAATCTTCTAGATAACTACTAGATACTTGATATACAAGTTTAAATGTGGGTGATTTAAGCATCCTCCAAGTAATAAAGACAATACTCTTAGGTGTTGAGCACTAATGTGATCTAATGCAACTAGAAGACCATGATATCCTAACTTTAAGTTTTGATTTTTAGACCTCTTTCAGGTAAAATTGTATTTGAGGTCTGAACAATGATGGGTATCTCAAGATGAAGAGAAGTAGGAT
This sequence comes from Lophiomys imhausi, assembly GCA_907164525.1. Lineage (NCBI taxonomy): Eukaryota > Metazoa > Chordata > Mammalia > Rodentia > Muridae > Lophiomys > Lophiomys imhausi. The sequence continues at coordinate 3,103,337 of CAJQZJ010032137.1, read as the reverse complement.
AGGATAGCCGGTTTTACAAAGGAGCTAGCCTTTTTTGTTTTCAAGATAAATGACTGTGTATGCCTGGAGCAAGGATAAGTGATAAACTTGCCATGCTTAGAAATTCAGACCAAAACAAATGGACAAATAAAACCTTAAGAAGAGTCAAGTAAAGTCAGTGTCCCTGACAACTGAAGGAACCAGGGGGGCCAAAGCAGAATGTTGGTGTCTGAGCATGGTGTGAGAGCCCAGATAGTGACTGTGTTTGATAGCTTATCCCCAACAGAGTAAGGAGGCTTCTATGTAGGCAACGCTTGTGGGAGCAGACTGCTGTGTGAGATCACAGTGCATGTGCTACAAGGAGAATATCTTCAATGTGGGGGACAGGATACCTACAGAGAAACATAAGGAATAGGCTAGGGTGTTAGGGTAGAATTAGAGGCAATGGTGTGACTCATGGTTTTCAATGTAAGTGAATGCATATATTGAAAATATAGGGACAAATTAACATTTACATACAGGATTACATATGTGTGCATGTACATATACAAACACAGTATCTAGTCCTCAAGTCTTTCTTATGCAGACATGGAGGAATGATGTCCTAACAACCATGACTCTATGTAGTATACAATCATGTTTTCTGATTAGCATTCTCCTCTAAAATTAATCAAATCTTATAAGTCTTGAGTAATAAAAATACAAAAATGAGTCCAGACAAAATTTATAAAGCCTAAAATCAAGGAAGTATTCAAAAAAATTGGAAGAATTATAAGAAGGACACAGAAGACAACCTCGAAATCACACTGCAAAAGTGTGAGCCAACTGGAATATTGAACTAAAGAATTACAGTAACTTAGTGAATAAAATTGAAATACATGAATCCACCCTGATATCACATGAACATATAAAATTTCTATAAAAAATACATTTTTTGGAATCTCAAATTGTATCCCTAAAACATTTTTTTCATTACAAAGGAAAAATTTACAAAGATTAAGTCTTTTAGGTATCATCCTGAGTGATCAAAGTTAATATCACAAATAACCCAAAAATGTTGAAACCCTGTGGCAAATTCTTGGAAGCAAAATGAACAAAGCATGATTCTGATACAATTCCAGACAAAGGCACATGACCTGGATGAAGAAGTAAGTCCTAACTTAGGGGCATTACACAAGACTTAGTAACAGATGATCTTTGGAACTGTGAATATCTTATAAATCAGTGAAGTATTGAGGAAGCTTCTGGACTGAAGAAGGACAAAGAGATAGTATCTCAAAATGCATACAGGTGTAACTTCCAGTTGCAAAATGAGGTTCTTTGAGAATATACTCTTATTCATTTATTTTTATTTTTATTATGTTTATGCCTGTGTGTCTCTAGAGTAGCATTTTGCACATTTATGCAGTACTCATGGAAACCAGAAAAGGACGCTGGATCCCTGGGAGCTGGGAGCTGGGAAAGAAATTCTGGGTCCCTGCAAGAGCAGTACATATACTTAGCCTCTGGGCTATCTCTCGACCCCCCTCTGAAAATCTGATATCTAGATGTATATGTAATATGTATTAGATCATGAAAAGAAACAGTATACATTACTCATGATAGAAAAAGTTATAATAATTATACATTTAAATATATGCAATTAAACATGTTTCATTACATATAACATGTATATATATAAAGTATTTTTACTGCCTGATTCCATGTAAGCATACTCTTTTGAAGATGGATGGCTGATTGACATATAGATATATGAATGATAGATGACAGATATATAGATAGATAGATAGATAAATGATAGATAAATGAAGCATGCAAAGAATCACAAAGTAAAGATTTTTATTTCACATATCATTTGTGTATCATGCTACTTTTGTTTGATATATATCATATATAAACACATGTATATATATATGTGTGTCTGGAATTGTATCAGAATATATTACGCACACACACACACACACACACACACACACACACACACACATATTACAGAATATCAAAAAGAAAAAGAAAAACAATGAGAAATCTGTTGGGAGAAATTGTTAAAATAAATTTTTATGAACTTTGGAAATTAGCCAAAGGCTTGGAATAGTACAAGAAATGTTCTTTTTTTTTTTTTTTTTTCTTCAAGAAAAATAGCCAAATTTTGTTAGGATAAGTGAGATTTTTCACCTTTTCAATAATTTGCTTTATTTTATACCTCCATTCCCTACACTTTCTAGTATGCCATAAGACTTAAAACCAGCACTGTTGCAAATGAAGTAGCTGTGAAAATAACCATCTTATCATCCACTGGAAAGGCCAGAATAGGTTTGGACCATTCATAGAGTCTCATTCACTAAGAACTCTCACTGTATTATTTAACTAATAAGGGTTGTGGCAAAACACCATTCATGTGGATTATTATTTGCTACAACTCTGATGGGGTGGTATTAAGCATTCTAAATGTTAATTGGTCCTGTTTGCTATCTGTTACTTACTTTGTTTCTGATTGGTTAAATAAATGCTGAGGCCTGGAGATTGGGCAAAGATGAAGGCAGGCAGGACTAAGGGGCGCAGGTTTTTTTGAGAGAGAGAGAGAGAGCATCTTGGGAAGAAGAAGTTTGCCGGGGAGAAGCCAGGAACAAACAAGGAGGACACCACACCATGTGGTAGATTAAAGAAGATCCTTCCACATGGCCTAAAACATCAGCTTAGTTGGAAAATAATAGTTCAAAGGGATGTACGTATATATGGGGTTATATTTGGGTAATAGAATTATGAGCTAGCTTAGATGGGCTAGGATTACACAACTCAGGCCTAGGCTTGTTAAAATCCACATGGTGTCTGTGAGTATTCATTTATAATGGCGGGCTAAAGATTAACATCACCCAACCAATTAAATACAATATAAATACTGGCTAAGCAATTTAATTAGCCATCTTTTTTTTTCTACTTAGGGCACCCAGCATATGGCAATTACAACCCATGCTTACAGCCTGAGAAGGCCCCAGTGAAAAATAATTTCCTACCCAAAGGGCAGGAGCTGAACCCGAATGCATTTCTAAGGAGTGGCTCCCTTAACAAAGGCTACTGCCTCACAGCAAAGGTGGAAAGCTTAGCTCTCTTTATATGCCAAATAACCAGCAGCCTTCTAAACAGAGCTTGAGAACAGAATTAACTGCCTAAATTAAAAATGGAGAAATTCATAACATCTCAATGTTTGGATTCCAATTGAGTTTGTTTCTCTTAACATACAGATGATTTTTACACTGACAATTGTGGTTCTATGTATACTTTGTGAGAAAGATCTGACTAGGATAGGCTTAAGGATATCTGTAAGGGAGAGAATTTACAGATGGAATGCTAAATTGCCAACAGTGACAATGGAGAAAGGAGGGAGGCCCTTCCCAATAGATAATACAAAATTGATGGCAACTGGAGCTAAGAGCTCCCTGGCTATGAGGTGCTTGTGCTTGTCAGGGCTTTCTGGGAAGGGTCCGCCAATGAAATACAGTCGCAACTGGATTCCAAAGAATAATGAACAAAACTTTAATTGCAGCACGGATGGCATGGTTAGACTATGGCTTTTGAAATGTTGTTTCCTTGCTTGAATGCTGTTTAGATATCTTTGATTTTCCTATATTGGGAGGTAAAAAGGACATTTTTGTTGTTTGGCAATGCTAAAATGTAAGAGTTTTTAAAGATACAAAGAGAAAGGGGTCATAAGCCAGTCTCCTTAGATGTGGGCTCCCACAAAAAACAAAACAAAACAAAAACAAAAAACAAACAAACCTGTTTTCAAGAGAGATTTTAGGAGCCTAAGGGAGATATGTTAATCTGTTAATCATTGGGTGTGATGGTACACGCCTTTAATCCCAGTATTTGGAAGACAAAGACAAGTGGATCTCTGACCTTCACCAAGGTCAGCCTGGTCTACAAAATAAATCCAAGACAAGGATATACAGAGAAATCCTGTCTTGAAATAAAAGAGAGAGAGAGAGATGTTAATTGTGAGAAATTGTATATTTTCAGAGCAAAGGAACAAACAACAAAGAAGGCAAGACAAGTCAGATGGTCCAGCTTACAGACTGTTCCAGCCAGGACATCAGTGAAGCCCTGAACTTTCCCACCCAAAGTTCAATGGACTATAAACTGCTCAGGACATTCAAATTGCTGAGCAGAAAGAGACTGGACAACAAATGTCAGTATTAAATTGCTTAACTAATTTTTTCTATTTTATTTGGGCCCCCAAAGCTCTTTCAAGTTTTCTAAGATATCTCCAGACTGACCTCCATAGTGGTTGCACAAGCCTGCACTCCCACCAGCAATGGAGAAGGGTTCCTCTTTCTCCACACCCTCGCCAGCATGTGCTGTCATTTGAGCTTTTGATCTTAGCAATTCTGACAGGTGTGAGATGGAATCTCAGAGTCATCTTGAGTTGCATTCCTCTGATAATTAAGGATGCTGAACATTTCTTCAAGTGTCTCTCCGGCTTTATGAATTCCTCCTTTGTGAATTCTCTGTTTAGCTCTTTCTCCCATTTTTTAATTAAATTATTTGGTTTCTTGGCATTTAATTTCTTGAGTTCTTTGTAAATTTGGATACTAGCCCTTTGTCAGAGGTGGGGTTGGTGAAGATTTTTTTCCCAATCTGTAGGCTGCCGTTTTGTTCGAATGACAGTGTCTTTTGCCTTACAGAAGCTTTTCAGTTTCATGAGGTCCCATTTATTGATTGTTGGTCTTAGGTCCTGAGCTGTTGGTGTCTGTTCAGGAAGTTGTCACCTGATTTCAAGGGTTTTTCCCACTTTCTCTTCTAGTAGATTTAGTGTGACCGGGCTTATGTTAAGGTCTTTGATCCACTTGGACTTAGGTTTTGTACAAGGTGATAAGTATGGGTCTAATTTAATTCTTTTACAAATGGACATCTAGTTGGGCTAGCACCATTTGTTGAAGATGCTGTCCTTTTTCCATTGTGCGGTTTTGGATTCTTTGTCAAACCCCTCAACCGAAGAATGGATTAAAAAACTGTGGTACATCTACACAATGGAATATTACTCAGCTATCAGAAACAATGAAATTATGCAATTTGCAGCCAAATGGATGGAACTAGAGAAGCTCATCCTGAGTGAGCTAACCCAGATTCAGAAGGATGCACATGGCATCTATTCACGTATAGTTGGATTTTAGCTATATAGTACAGGATATCTATACTACAACCAATGCACCAAAGGGAACATGGACATAGACTTTTTCTTCTTTTTTTGTTTGTTTGTGTGTGTGGTTTTTTTTTAGTTTTCTCTCCCTGACAATGATACCCTTTTCACTGGTGGTACTGCCTTGTAGGCCCCCAGTGTATGAGGAGGCCTTTGGCCCTTATATGACTTCTGAACTGGGGTGAAGAACTGTTATGTAGGGACACTCCACTCCAGAGGAGTGGGATGGAATTTTTAGAGGGTAGAGGGTGGGAGGGAGGGCCTGGGAAGGGGGAAAAGAGGACAATATGATGGAGATGTAACCTGAGCAACAAATAAATAAATTAAAAAAAAAAAACTACAGAAATCCTGATTGTTAGGGATTACGTTGGAAAACTATATGCTATAAAATTGGAAACATCTAGAAGAAATGGATGATCTTTTGAACAGAATTTCTCAAATTGAATCAGAAGACTATAAAAATATAATTGCATTATAGCTAATAAGATCAAATCAACTACAAAAACTTTACCAACAAAGAGAAATCCATGACTAGATGGCTTCATTGTTAAGTTTGACCTGATTTCTAAAGAGGAGTCAACAAATATATCTCTCAAACTATCCCAAAGAATTGAAAGGATAGAGACTCATAAAAGAAGAGCATTATTCTATTGCCCACTTCCAACAACACACACAAAATTAAACTACAGGTCAGTGTTATAAACATAGATTCAAAGATCTTTAGGGTAATAGGAAATGGAATTTAACAGCATATTAAAAAGATGAAGATGGTTTCAGTCTTGGGATGCAAAGATTGTTAATCACATGAAACGTTTAAAATTAAATTTGTATGATAATCTCAATATTTGCAAAGTAATTTAACAAAATTAAGTAATGACTAATGATAAAATTCATGAGCAAAGTAGTCATAGAAAAATCATATGTCAGAACATAATAATGGCTATGTATGGCAAGCCCTAGTCAATATCATATTGATGATCAGAATGGAAGGCATGACCTACAGCATTAGTACCCACATCCACTCCTTTTATTCAGTCTGTAACTAGAAGCTTTAGACAAATTATCAGCCAAGAGAGAGAGAGAGAGATGAAAGACATAAAATTAGTAGGGAAGTAGATATCATTGTTTGTAGGTGATATGATTGTATATGTAGAAAAAGATCAGGATTCCATCAAAACTGAAAATTAATTTAGTTAACTACTATAGAGTAATAATGAGTTTGCTGAAAAATAAATTGTAAAGGCAATTCAATGTAAAGGAGATGTATACACACAAGCAAAACAACATAGGAATAAACTTAACAAGATGGTGAAAGACCTTTACAATGAAAATTACATAACAGTGAGTAAATCTAAGACAATAGAAAGTAGATAGGCCTCCCATGTTCATGGACTAGAAGAATTAACATTGTTAAAATATCCATACTCCTAAAACTGATTTACATATTCAATACAACACCCATGATATAGTACCAACGATATTCTTAATATAACTAGGAAAACAATCAAAGTTTGTGAGACATTCCAAAAGATCCTGAAAGGCAAAGTAAACTTGAGTAAAAAGAACAAAGCTGGATGTATCATAATATCTGATTTTAAAATATACTACACAATCAGAGTAACAATAAAACATTGTATTTGCCCAAGAAGAGACACATAGACTAATGAAAAAGAATAGAAAATATAAGACACATACAATAAAAATTCACCCACTTAATTTTAGGCAAACATACCAAAGCATACACTGAAAAAGGGTAGACCTCTTTTATAAATAGTTCTGGGGGAACTGGATATCTCTAGGCAAAAGATTAAATCTTGACACCTATCTATCACCTTGTACAAAAAATCAATTTAAAATTGATCAAAAAGCTTTACTCTCTACAACTACTGGAGAAAAACATAGCTAAACACTTTATGATATTGATATATGTAATAATTTTTGTAAAAGTCTGCAAAGAACACAGGAAACAATTTAAATATTTGCAAAGATTATTGCAACATACCAAAAAACGTTTGTATAATGAAACTTCTGCTCTTCATCTACAGAGTGAAGAGACAACCTACCAATGGGAGAAAGTGCGTCCCAGCTATATAAAAGGGGCTAATATCCAGAACATATAAACAATAGCAAACAGGTAATCCAGTTTAAACTGTGTAGAAAATCTGAATATACACTTTTCTGGAGAAGAAATACAAATAATTAATGTTTTTTTCTTTTTCATTAATTTATATATTTGTTTATTTTACATTCAAATTGCAACCCCTCTCTCCTCCCAGAACCACCTTCCCAACCACTTCCCACCTCCCCTGTACCAACCCACTCTGTCACATCAAATTGGATCAAGACTAAGAGCCTCTTCTTCCACTAAGGCCACACAAGGCAGCTCTGTTAAGAAAATGTGGTCCAAGGTCGGGCATGGTGGTGCACGCCTTTAATCCCAGCACTCGGGAGGTAGAGGCAGGCAGATCTCTGTGATTTCAAGGCCAGTCTGTCCTACAAAGTGAGTCCAGGACAACCAGGGCTACACAGAGCAACCCTGTCTCGAAAAACCAAAAAAAAAAAAAAAAAAAAAAAAGGAGGAAAGAAGAGAAAGGCAACAGAAATGGAGTCAGAGATAGCCCAATTGTTAGGGGGTGTCCTTAGGACCAAGCAGCCTATCAGCTTTATATGTGCAGTGTGCCTAGGACCAGTCCATGCAAGTAATTTTGTTGGTGGCTCAGTCTCTATGAGCTCCCTTCTGTGGGAGTTAATTGACTATGTAGGTCTTCTTGTGGTGTCCTTGGCTGCTCCAGCTCCCTCAAACCTTCCCCTAACTCTTAATTTATTTTAAAAAAACTCAATATCATTAGGCATCATAAAATCACAAAGCAAATATATAATAAGATATCATCTCACTCCAATTAGAATAGCTGTGAGTAGCCAGGCATGGTGGCAGATGCCTTTAATCCCAGAACTTGGGAAGCAGAGGCAGGCGGATCTCTGTGTGTTCCAGGCCAGCCTGGTCTACAAAGCAAGTTCCAGGACAGCCAAAGCTGTTAAACAGAAAAACTTTGTCTTGAAACCTCCCCAAAAAAAGAAAAAAGAAAAGAATAGCTATGAGTAATGATAATAATTATATAATAATTATTAATAACAACAAACAGAAAGACAAATGCTGTTGAAGATTAAAGAAGGAATTCTTGTATACTTTTGGTGAAATGTAAATTAGTACAGTCACTGTGGAAACTTTATAACTGAAGGTAGAAGTGTCATACACAACAGCTATACTACTGATGGGTATATATCTACAGGAAATGAAAGCAATATAAGAAAAGACACTTTCAAACCTGGGCTTATTGCAGCACTGTTCTCAATAGCCAGGATATAGCCTAAAGATCTTTGAACAAATGAATGGCTAAATAATTCTTGAAGCAGATAACAGCAGATATGATCCATATACAACATGGTTGAGAATTTAACTGTGAATCCTGTTAACTTCCACAATTAAAGTGAACCAATAAAAATTATTGTGGTTAAAAAATATGATGATGTAAAAGTGGTTAAGTTTATATATAATGACAGTTTCACCATTTTGTAAATCTAGTACATTTTTATTATACTTCCAATACAATTATATGATATGCTAAACATGCTTTATTAAAATTGTTAACTAATAACCAATAAACATCAAGAATAAAAGATCACTAAAACTAATAAATAATTAGTTAAAATAATTGACTTAATTCATGGTCCAAATAAACAAACAAAAAACAATTAAAGAATACTCAAATTAAAAAGGAGCTATTACTAAGTACAAATACTGTAAGTAGTTTAAAGACAACAAGTTGGATAAGCTAGATGTAAGAAGAAACATGTTCTGGAGCAAAGTGTATCATCATTTGGCAACTACAATTCTATGATTATTGGATACAAATTTTTCTTCTTTGTTCCCTTTTATTAAAAATAGATATTTTTTCTCATACAATATATCTCTCATCTCAGAATGGGCATACTTTTATTCATTCTTTTTATATTTTCCAAAACATTTGTTTTATTCTTTGGCAATTTCATACATGTATATTACAAATTTAGATCATCTCCAATCCTCACATCCCCTCCATCTTCTCCTATGCTACCCCCTCATCTTCCTCCCAACTTCATATCATCTTTATTTTTTAAGCAGCTGAGTCCAGTTAGGGCTGTCCAAGTGGATGCATGTAGGTGGATCCCTGGGAAAATGAGCAACCTACCAGTGGCCATACCCCTGAAGAAAATTGATTCTCCCTTTCTCAGAACCACCAACTGCCAAAAACTCCTCAATGACAGGTGAGCCCTTGTGGACCCCTCCTTTGTTCAGTATAGAATGCTGACTAGCTTGATCTTGTGCAGGTAACCACAGCTGCTGTGAGGATGTGAGTTCCTCAGCCATGATTCTTGATCATATGAGTGTCCTGTGGAGCAAGCTCTAAGTCAATTGTGAACCTGATAGTTGTTGGTTACTCCTTTAATATTCATGCAAAACAACTTTCAATAAACTTGCCATCTCAGTAGATATAACATTTAAAAAGAAAAAAAATAAATGAATGGTTCCATCTGAGGCTACTAGTCTTTGTAAGGCTTAATAATTTAAGAAAGGAAAGATGCCAAAGTTCAAACATCAACCATTTGCCTCTAATCACAGACAAATTCATTAAAGCACAAGTTTTAACACTTGTACATATAAGTCTGACTTTGAGGTCTGGGATCGGGAAGAATTTCAGAATCACCTCAATCTCTGTGTCTATGCAATGGATGACTAAAATGAAGTGGAGGTCACTGGGTGTGAAGAATAGAACTGAAGACATTATACTTTATGCAAAAATCATCTTATTGTGTAAGATATTGACAGGGTTTAGAGATGAAAGGAAGCCTGTTAAGACTCTTGTTCAATTGTAACAAGCCCCTGATGCACACACATTGTCATTGTATTCACACTCTATTGAGAAGAAACAGAAATAGCTTGACATTCAAGTTAAACATTCCATGTTTAATTGTAAGGAAATGAGTGAGTAGGAAACTGAGAGATGAGTGTGAGAGCAGAAGGCTTAAACAAAGAAAGAAATTAACCTCAAACATGTGAGAAAATAATTGAAAATAGAGGTAGTAGTAAGAACAATACTCCTAGCTGCAAATAGACTGAAGAGACTGCATACTTGACTGGCCTTATTCTTCCATTGGATCAATATTTCTGGAAACCAACACCATAGTCATAAATCAAAGGAAGTTCATTCTTGCCTGGTCTGTCAGGAAATAATTTAAGATATGACCAAATAATGTTCTTTAATTCTTCTTTGATCTGTAAAGGAGAATAACATGGGACAATGGCCAATTGAGTTGACCTGATTTTTTTCTTCACATAGGTCATTTAGTTCCTTAGATCCGCACTGTCATTTGTTGCATGTTATGTGATAAGTTAATTATCCATGCTGTGTTTTACTGAAAGACTAATATAAGGGCATCCTTCTTAAAACAAAATGTTTATGTATATGCATATACATGCACTTACATAGGTAAGTACATATGTACTTACCTATTTATATGCATGTATGAATATATGTGCATATAAGTATATATGCATATATATGTGTGCATGTGTGTGTGATATGTGTGTTCAGTCCACTTATAGATGAGGCTATTTTTCAAGGTATAAAATCAAACAGGATATATTATACTAGAGTAGTTGTCACCACTACTGAAAAGTCATGTAGTGGACAGGACAACTATAGTTCTAAGAACAAGCAGAACTGAAATGCATAGCTGACTAGTTGAGGAATTTGAAATGAGCTATTTAATTGTAATTGTTAGCTTCAGCTTTGAATTGAGGAATCTTAACAGTTGTTAATTTTCATTTATTTATGATTTTATTTAACTATAACTATTTAAAATCATATCCAACATACGAAGCAAGCTCCCTATCAATTTATTCCTTCAGTGATACAATATTAAACACATAGATTTATATTAAGAGCATAAATTCATATATTGGGTGCTCTTAATTTTCTGAATTATTTTACTATTAGCTATTTGCTATTTTTTAAATCAAACCTAACTACAATAGAAACTATAAAAAATGATTCTAGAAAAATAAAGCCCATGTTTTATTGTACTTTCATTTTCTCCCTTGAGTAAGTTTATATCTCTATTTCTCTTCACACACCAACTTTACAACACTTAAAATCTTAGCACACTAATCGAACTGAAATATTTTCTGAGGTCTTTGGCTTCCATCAGATCATTATTTTTATTATGCCTTAATTATTTACTACTTGAATGTGCGATTTTTATTATTTGCCAATACCTGAAGTGATAACTAGATGATAGGTGTTTTATTTATTATTTCTTTTTTACACTATTAATTCTACGGAAAACTGTTTCCCATAGCGTTGCCTGTTAAGACGCTTGTTCAATTGCAACAAGCCCCGATGCACACACATTGTCATTGTATTCACACTCTTTTGAGAAGAAACAGAAATAGCTTGACATTCAAGTACCCCCACCACCACCATGGATTAAATAGGGCACGTGTATCTAGCAACTTTGGAAAAAGCCAAGCTTCCTTTTGCTTTAATGCACCCAGAAGACTTCAAATCAATACTTAGCATTAACGTTTTAATTGAGAATTAACATCATCGTAATTGGAAGTGAGGATCAGCATCCTGATGTCTACAAGGTGGCTTGGAAAGGAAGGTCATTACACTAGAGAGCGCAGACACTGGAAAAGAAAGACACAAATCATTTGTTTCCTTGGTCAAGGACACACAGTAAACACTTGGATTGGTGGTCAACTGTAATTTCTTTCTAGAGTCAGAAACTGTTAACATTGCACTTAGGATTTATAGCAGAGCACACAGGCACAGTGACTTTGAAAGAAAGGATAAAAGAATAAAGGGAAACTTCACTAGTTCTGAAAGAGCTAGAGTATAAGGACTTTTCTTTCAAAGTGCAGAATGTACCCTTGTATCTCTTCCCTGTATACTACGTAGACATTTGCTATCCTCAGCATGCTGTACCCCTAAATAATCCCTTTTGCAAAGTCAAACACATTTTAGTCTAGGTTCTCAGCAATGTGTTATTATTTGCCTAAAATTTTCAAGCTAATATATCCCTAGACTGAATAATATTAATATTTTCTTCTCATTTTGATGAAAATAAACATTCCAAAAATTATACTGTTATTTAGTTGCTTTCAATACCAGAAATATTCAAGCACTTCTCCAAATTCCCCTGGAACACAGGAAAATGACTCCTCCCCATTATCCACCCTGTCCTACAGTACCAGTCCTGAGGCCCCTACCTCTTTCACTTTCAGGGAATGAGTATGCCTTTCAGATTTATCTCCTTAGTGGAGTGAAGAGAATTTATGGGAAAGGGAACTTAGGGAAATAGCTTAATGAACACATCTTGTGTAGTCGACTTTTTCAATTCCAATAAACGGGGAAAGAAAAGATTTCTGTAAAGATTCCTGCTTAAGTGTCCCCTGAGCCAAGAGAGGACCCAGTCAGTGAAGCACCCTCAGCTCGGCCCCGCAGGCCACAAGCCCCAACCTTCACTCCATTGTCAGTGCAATGTGCAGAATTGTGGCGCAAAGCAGTGGCCTCAGCATCAATTTCCACAACCAGTGAGTCCAAAGTTCCCTTCCTTGTCCTGGAGGAAGGGCTCTTGTAGAAGCAGAGTTTGAAAAGTCCCAGCACTGTCATGGTCAAGATTACCAACACTATTACAGCTATGCTCACAAGTATGAAGACCACTGTGGAAGAGGAGTCGAAAGTCTGGGAAACAGAGGGGGAAGATGTGTAGTTCGGTGTGGGAATCATACTTCCTGATGGCATGATTGTGGCTTTTGGCTTGGTTTGTGAGGACTTCTGAACAGTAGATGAAGTCCTTTGTGTTCCCCATTGAAGAATCTCAGGAACGGATGTCCCAAAACTGCCTTGTCCAGTGACCAGGGGGATCTCTCCTAGCTTCTCACGGACCTGGCCTGGCCATGATCTGTTTGCTATAGGGCTCACTGGAGTGCTTGTTACAGGCCTGGTGGGCAGGTTGGTCTCAGTCAGGGCTGACTGTCTTTTCCCTCTGATCTCACAAGACCGTCTGTCCTTCCCTAGCTCAAAGCCGGCAGCACATTCGCAAGTGAAGTCTCCCAAGTGGTCTAGGCATTCAGGGAGCTCCACGCACTTGCCAGCAAGGAGGTACCTCCCAGAGCAGGGGCAGAGCACTGTCCCGGGGAAAAGCCCGTCCCAGCGGGCGCTTGTCTCTTCCTGGATGCAGGTGGCCAAGACTGAGAGGTCCCCGGGACACACCGCACTCACCTCGGTCCCAGGAGGGCTAAAGTCCAGGGTGTAGCTGCTCAGCCTGAAGGGAGCTTGGAAACTCCAGTTAGAGGCGGCTCCTGGGCGCGGCGCAGGGCACAGAGCCTCAAACTGGTACTTGCACATGTAGCCATCTGTGCGCTGGAGGCAGCGCATTTCCTTCCAGCCGGTAGGCTCCACTCCCCCGGTGGCCTGGAGCGCAGCGCATTTTCGTGCAGTGCAGGAAAGTTGTGGCTCCTCCACCCAAGGCAGTGTGCTGTCTTCAGAGTCTCCTGCGTCCGGGTACAGCCAGGAGAAACCCCTTAAAGGCTCTTTTTCCAAGGTGCAATGGGAACGGCCGCGCTCCAGAGCCACCCAGAACAGAAGGTCCTTAGAACCTCCGCCAGGCCCGGGACCCGCACGCAAGAGCGCGAGCACCGCACGCATTTCGGAGCCAGAGTGCACAGTGCTGAGAGTCCCACCGCGCAGACTGCAGGCCTCCTCGGCAGCCCTCCGCTTGATGGTAGCATGGTGCAGGCTGTAGCAAGCCCCAGAGGCCGAACAGGCAGCGCGATCAGCCGTCGGGTGTTCTCCACTCCCTGGCCCTGGCCAGAATGCAGGACAGAGGAGACACAGGGCAAGCGCCAGCCTCATTCTGGAGACTCAGAGCGCACAGCTGTCCCCAAGTCCTCTGGCTTGCCCGAGGGCACCGATCTGACTCTGGAGTCACCGCCCTCTACAGCCCTTTCTACCACCCTGTGTGCCCTCCCCTTCCCTCTCTTGAGCTCTCATCCCCCAACAGCCAAAAGTCCCCACCAGACTCCCTTAGCCAACTGCTTCCCCTAGCCTGTGACAGGAAACGTGTCCAGAGCTTTGCTGGGCTTCGTGTGGCCCTGATTTATTCAGGAGTCAGGAACACAGCTGGCGCCTCAGCGCTTGGAACACACTGGGCCAAGGGGGTTCAATACCCAGCTTAGATAAGCAGGAGAAAAGAAAGTTGTCACTGGGATCAAGTGAGTCCCTTTTCCTTGCTCACGACTTATCTGGATTTTGGATCTCCGAATGCAGTGATGGTCGTGAGCAGGAACCATGAGCCCACACCCGCCCATTGTGTTTGTGTCCGGGACTATGACGTTGGCGTCAGTTTAGTTTGTAAACTGTTCCAGGCTTCGGGGAGGTTTCCTGAGCCTGGTGTTGGGGGTGGGGGTGGGGGTGGAGTGCGGATCTTGGGAAAAATGTTCCTGCTTCTTTCTAAGCTGGAGGCCTCACTGTTAAACCGCTAATCTACAGGGGGCCCTCCTTTCCTGGGTCAAAAGAGCCTAGAATTGCTTTGGACATTTTCAGTGGGAAATGAAGCTATTTATTTTATTACAATACACATTCTGTATTGGAAAACAATACTCTGCAATTTGAGAGATGATTGAATCAGCCACTCCAGGTTCCATCCAATACCTATTTTGTTTTAAGGTACACAACAGATCAGTTGGAAGTAGGGAGAGGGTTAAAGAAACAAAAGTTTGAAAAAACAGTTTAAAATCAGCATTATTGTTCAGTTTCAAACCCAAGACAAATGGCTGAGGTGCTTATTTAGCATATCAAAGTAGACATTGGCCACCAGGTTTCCCCCAGCGTCCCTGGGTCCCTACCTGTGACAGGACCCTGCTGGCTGGCATACCTTGCCATTACCCTGAACTCTCCAGCCCAGAGGACTGGGATTCTCTTCCCTATACAATCCAACCATTTTGGTTACCTCTCTTTGTACCTTTAGGCCTCTTGGCTGCTGCACCTGGTTCCCCCTCTTCTCTTTCCCGCCCCTCTCCCCATATGGCTCGGGGTCATGTACATTCAGGACTCTCCCAGATGTCCCTTGCCTCTGGCTATGCCCTCCCACTTATCTATAATAAACCTTCTCCACCGTATCTAGGAGCAGTCATGTCATATCCTTTCCTTCTTTATTTCATTCTAGTATAAATGCTGTTTTATGTTCATATCAACTTAGAGAATTTTATGTACTTTTATTAAATGTGTCTTTGCCTGTCTTGACTCGCAGTGGCAAATGTCATGTACTTAGAAACAGACAGACTTTCAGCTTAGCCCTCTTAAAGATGCACCAAGCTTATAAATGTCTGCAGTCAGAGTAAAGATCGCTGTCTCTAATGCATCCTGGTGACTTTTTGTCTTACTTTGTTGTGCTGGATTGAACTGTCTAGGTTTTCAAGAGGGAAGAAGGAAGAAGTCAAGGCAACCTTTGTATGCTCCCCTCTTATTTTTGTCATTACTGTCACTCTTGAGAATTCCATGTAGGAGACAGTAAACATAAGGAATCATCATCAAACTAGCTTCCTCTTGCTGACTGAGGAGTTTTACACAGATTTGTCTCCTACCCTTTCTGTTTCCCAATTTAAAGGCCATTCCTTAGTTCTTCTTTCTAATGTCTGAGACATACAAACATGACTTTGCATTTACATTAACTTTGTGTCTTATGAGAAAGCAATATTAAAAATCTAGAAATCTAATATAGTGGATTTCTATAATACTTAATCAAATGGATCAGTTCTATATGCCTTTGAAATCTCATGACTGTGGACTGGAAATGTGTCCGTGTACTGTGGTGTGTTTGGCAAAAGCTTTTGAAAGCTGAGTAGTCAATGGATGTTCTTAGACATAACTTGTCATTATAACTGTTTCTACAGTAAGCAGGAGGGGATACCTGGAAGCTTTATGTATGTTCTCACTCTCTGGCATTCTGTGTAGTGGGATATCAAAAGAGAGGAACAAACTGGCCATAGTGGCTGTATATCATAGATCTATCTTGAAAGCATGTGAGAGGACAATTAGGAGAAAAATCATCCAAAAGTAAAACATCCATAATTTTTAATTAATTACATATTATCCTACATACAACTAACATGCTTTAAAAATGTATAATACACCTGAAATAATGGACAAAAAAAT
This sequence comes from Lophiomys imhausi, assembly GCA_907164525.1. NCBI lineage: Eukaryota > Metazoa > Chordata > Mammalia > Rodentia > Muridae > Lophiomys > Lophiomys imhausi. Next base: position 3,086,900 of record CAJQZJ010032137.1, on the reverse strand, counting down.
CAACCATGAGATTATTTAGATATCATTGTACCTCCCCCAGAGTTCAATTACTTGAAACAGGTAAATTCTCCACACCTATATGTATCTATGTGTGTGTGTGTGTGTGTGTGTGTGTGTGTGTGTGTGTGTGTGT